>CM061226.1:110985704-111577743 GCA_030844895.1 Ambrosia x helenae
GACTTATTGCTGATTGGCTGCCATTTAATTCATTGGAATCTATGTTTCTAAACAGTATCATAAACACATAACGGAAACATCAATCAGCAGCTGATGTAAATCAGGTAAGACTTTTTTCTCAGACTAACGAATCATTGACTACATGGAGAAGATAATGGTGATGAATGAGTATGTAGCTTCTTTATTTTGTGAATTTTGCATAACTTGAACCTCACTTTAATGATTTAAATAACGTCGTTAGCCTTCAATCGTTAAAGTTCACTACAGTATGCTGTAGGTGGTTTGTCATCAGCAAAGCATCTTACGTGTTGCGTGGGGATGTAATCCTTAAGACATGTGCTCCCCTTTATAAATATCTCCAGATGCGACATATTTTTACCTCTAAAGATGTAATCCTAAACAAATTGATCAACCTTTTAAATAAAAAAAAGGGTACTCAAGCGTTTTTGGATTTATGTAAAACAAAATGTTTCTCACTATTATATGTTCTTCCTGAGCTCATACTAAATCTTTTAATAATATTTTTTCCAGTGGGTTTAAACTATATATACTACATTTCTTTTACTTCAAAAGTGTTTAGAATGATTCTATTTATTCAGTGTGTTATTTTGATATACAATGTCTTAACATACACCAGTCCCTTATAAATAGATATAATAAACTGTGCACAAAGTTCAGTTTGTAAACTTCTTTGATGTTGTTGCCTTTTGGTTGAGATAGTTGGTGATTATTATTAGTTGTCATGGAACTAATGGAGCTCTTTTATAGCAAGTAATATTAGACTGTATATTATTAGAAAAACAAAGTAATATTAGACACTAGCAAACATATATGCCAAACTTAGTAATTGCCTGTATTATTATTTTAAGCTTTGCGTTTAATTTACTTTTGATCGTTGTAGCTTAGGTTTGTTGGATGGTCCAGTAAGGTATGTTTTTTTTGTGTGTTTATTTTGTTTTGCTTCTTATGCTTCTATTACCATCATAAATTTCACATAACCTGATTTATCTAGACCATGTGCAGCTTTGATTGCTTAGAGTTATAGATATCATGTTCAGTTGCTTTTATTTGGCGTGTCAGGTCCATCTTCTAGCAGGCAACAAAAGCCAATCGCACCCGACGATGATAGTCTGGAGTCGTTGCCGTCCTCTGCTGCAGTTCTTGGTTCCCAAACTCCAAGTTGGTCGATAAGAAGCTCCCCGCGAGGGCTGTGCATCATTCCAGTGTGTCTTTGGAAGTCCAATATGTAGGCAAATAGACGAATTCAAGCAATGCAATGTCGCGTTGTTACCGGAGTTTCATATAACCGTATCAGTTTCTCGGTTATTGAAGAAATTATTACTGTCAACGGAAAATAGGAGAGTAGGAAGACGAACTGTATTGTCGTTGATACTAAACGAGGAGCTGAGATAAAATAATTGTATAGCAGGTGGCGGAGACATTGATTTTGATGAGGATATGTACTGTGACGATACCACTGCACGAGTATTTGCCGAGGGGGAGAATTGCATCGTCTCATGAATTCGGAGGACAAATTGTACAACATCACAAACAACCATGTTAGTTATCTGTTATATGGCATGACAGCTTCATATACTTACGAGAAATAGTTTGCATTTTGTAATATAACATCCACATTTACTGTCAACAAGAACCGAACCAATTCTTATCAAACAATTGTTATTATCTCTTCTTTCGGTTGCTAAAGAATGCCGATACCGTAATGAATTAATACCAAGAGTAGCGTGGGAAACCCGGCGCAACGCGCCGGTCTTATTACCACTAGTTATGTTATATTGTTGTCAAAAAGTCAAATGTCTATATATATATATATATATATATATATATATATATATTTTTTGAAAGATGAATTTCTTGCTTCTTGTAAGACTTGAATTCAAGATCTCACACTTTTAGTGTATTAAAAGGCTTTGCCTTACCACTGGACCACCAACCCCAATGACAGTCAAATGTCTATATGTTGTTATTATTTAAAAGCTAAACGTCACTTTCAGTTTTGTTTGTTTTTTTTTAATTAAAGTATTATTATATTAAAAAAAATGTATATGTTTTATTTTTTTTTTTAAATAAATAAATAAATATATATTAAGACCTTAACTAAATGAGTTTCTTGTATAACGCCTAAATTGAATAGGATAAATTATAATGGCGACTCGTCATAAATTGGTAAGAGTAACATAAAAGAAGCGAATATAGAATTTAAAATACATGTCAAAGTAAAAAAAAAAAAAATCACGCGATATTACAGATAGACAAAGAAACTCTTAGAAAAATATATAACTCAACAAAAACTCTCATTCATCTATAATACATTATAAAGGAGGAGTGATGTCCAACATGGTCATTTTCATTTCCATTCAACTTAGGATGCAACATGTACAACATATTTAAGCATGAAATTTAAGGGTATAATAGGCATAGGTGTGACAATTAAGACACTTAGAGGGGCAATGTAGACATTTTACCCACATCATACTTTACAATATCAAAACACTTTTACAATACTACCCTCATTCTTCCATCCATACCCTCACAAACATCCTTTGCCTAATGGTTTTCCTTCTTCATCATAAATGTTACCAATGAATGTTTCATTCAAAAAGATGTTGGAAATTACAAATATTTAATAATATGATGAATGGAATGTAATTGATTTTAGTGAAATTATTAAGGAGACTCTTGAGTAGAGTTCTTTATTTCACTTTATTAGAATTTATGGCTCTAATTAAGTTAGTCTCTTCACTCATCCTTAGGTCTTGTATACATAGAAGACTTTGTGCCTCATTTGAAAGACTAGAAAAAAAATACAAGAAAAATAAAGAAGAGGATTCATAAAAGAATCTTGAAGAAGAAGAAGAAAAACTTGACCCATATGTTGGGAACTTATAGAGATAAGTTTTTCTATACTTGATTCCACCACATTTCCATTATTATTTGTTCCACAAGTTTTAACACCACGATTAAAAAGCATTTATGTGCTTCTCATAGTTTCTCTACTTAATGTTGGTTATGTTTCAACAAACCTCTATATTTATGTGTGTGTGTGTGTGTGTGTGTTTATACATATAAACCAAAAGTAGCTGCGCTTTAAGAAGTTAAGCTAGAATTTGCATGTAGTGGTTAATTTAATCTTAACTCATATCTTATGTAGCTAATTTGATTCTTCATATCAACTTTAGTTGATGATCAGATTTACTTATGCCATTTTTTTTAATGTAGCAGGTACTATAGTCCAACAGTGCTTCAAGTTCTCCGGTATGTTTTTTTATTTTGATTTTTTTTTATGGGCCTTTATGAATGCCTTGAGTCCATAATCAGGCTTATTATCCAATCTGAGAATTAGCTTTATTAGTTGACAGTTTGACCATATTTTGTCTATAATACACTCATTGCAACAAAAAGTTAATGTGTGTGCTTTGCAGGTTGTTTGGCAGGATGATATCGATCTAGACAATATGACATACGAGGTTTGCTTAATAAATTACAGCAAGAACGGATTTAAAATACCCTTGTTTAATTCGTGCAGGAATTACTTGATTTAGGCGAGGCTATTGGGACCGAGAGTCGGGGTCTTTATGAAGATCTTATTAATTCACTTCCAACTACAAGATACAAGTCGGGCGACTTCTTTTTGAGGAAAAAATTTGGAGAGAGGTAAGTTTGGGTTAATTTTTTTTTTAATTTATGTTTCTCTTTCTTTCTCTCTATTATATTTATGAATCACTATAGTTTGATTATTAAAATGAATGAATGTGTGACAAAATGTGGATGCTGGTACACTAAACTTACCAAATTTATTGACTACATATAGGGAAAAGATCAAGACACCAACACTCAACATGTTTGTCTCTTTGTGAAAAAGATTTTTTAAGATGATGTTAAGCAAGTTATTAAGATGTGTTACTATTACTATGTACAAGATTCTTTTCATTTGAGTCATTCGACTCCATATGTTGTGCTGCTAATCTGCTATTACTCTTGCAATAATGAGATATTAGTGATGTTTATTTCATACTAGCATACTCAGTTAATATTCAGGCGAACCTTGGAGCAATGTCCATGACAGATTTAGAAGTTTTTTTTTGTCAGTGGGTGCCTAAATGGACCACGTTAGAAAGAACTGAGTAATGCCAAAACGGTCTTTTGAAAGCTAAATTCACAATTAAAATACATAAGTTAAATGGTTCCTTGATCATCAATAAGATTGTCTTCCTCTCTTTGTTAGTCTTTTTTTCCCTAATTAAAAATTCAAATTCAAATTAGTTCTTGTTAATAATATTTGTAAGAAACATACAACCAACAAATGGATTGGATGCATAAGTATATTCAATGGGAAATAAGTGTATCTTGATATTATGTTGCATTATCACCAACCGCTGATAGCATTGAGAAAATAAAACCAATGGTTTAGTTGTTGGAAGTTAATCTAAATTTTTAATATACACATATCATGCATATATTGGAACGACAACCCAAGACCATGCTTGCTCAGCTTGGGCATCGGCTTTGCCCTTTTTTTTTTGTTAAAACTCCTATATAGTAAAAAATATGTTTTTATGCATTTCTTTATAAAAAATAAAGATGGAAAATTAGAACAAGTCTATACGACATGGCAATGTATGTGATCCCAATCGTTGAAATTTTTGGTAGTTAAGATGTTGCTTGATTGAGAATATAAATCAAAATTTTTAATATTTATAAATCAAATCTCCTTGTGTCCTATGGACAACATCTACAAGCTGCAATACCCGTTGTAGTGGATTAAAGGAGAAATCCTAAAATGTTCATCTTATCCAAATTTTCACTTTATGTGTAATGATTAACAATGCACTTGTATCAAGTGTTTAAAACGACATATTTACACTATACCCAGAATGTAACACACATTGATTAGGTATGACATATTTTCTTCGTGTTGCAACGTAACCATCTACCCAGAATGTCTAATGGGTAAAAAAGAGGCTGACCCAATCCAACTGCCTCACTTGCACTATGAAATAAATGTAACAAGTGATATTATGCTTCAACCAAAGATGCTAAGCACCAGCCAAAATTTGACTGATACCACTCAATGGTAGTACATCGACAATCACCTTTTCCTTGGAACTTTAAGAAGACATGGCCCCACCTGAAATGGACAAAATCATGCCCATTATTTCCTACAGTTACGATTTGCATAAGAGCTATTCCTTTACTAAACGTTACTTCTTTTCATTCCTTACTCACGGGAATTCATTGCGTATGTATTCCACACAAGGCACATAACCAAACATAAAACGGAACGTTGAAAAACAAACAAAGTGCTGCAAAACATGAAACCCGTCGCGCAACGTGCAGGAAAAAAAACATAAATACCCGCCGCAACGCGCGGGCCTTTCCACTAGTAATAATAATGAAAATCTGGGATATAAGGGAAGAGTTTTTATATGGAAACTCTAACAACCCTTATGGGCTCTTGACCATATTCACCGACTTTTAAGTCTAGAGTCCGGTAGTTAGCAGACCAATAAGGATAGAAGCCCAATATTCAGCAGCTAGCAGCTTCATCACGGCCCATTAGAAGCCGACAAACAAATTCTTTATCACAGCTCCTAAGTCCATTCGTAGCCCAGGAAATCCAGCAGCTCCAAGCCCACCACAGAAAGCCCAAAGCCACAACAAATATATTCCATAACAGTTCCTCGATGTTAAAACATGAAACATATCAAATGTAAGATTAAAACATCAACTATATAATAAACCGGATATAAAACGGATATGGTAAAAAATACTTTCAACGAATTCACTTATCAAAAATGTTGTTAGTTGACTAATTTGCAAATTCAATAGCAAAAAACCATATGGAAAAAGGTAGAAAAATCTTGGATGCTATGTAGTATGAATTTATAAATAGTGGTATAATTAGAATTTTAAGTTACAGTAGGGTTAAAAATACCAATTTAATTATAAACTAATTGAATACGGGATCTTATGTTTGAATTAATCCTTATCAAAATAAAGTTATCAACTTATCTAATTATCGAGTTATCTATTAGTTTGTTTAGATGATAATGCTTATCTTTATGTTTTCTTGTTGAATAAGGTTAGGACTCTAATAGTATAAATAGGGTCATAGATTAAAGGTTTTGTATTCAGAAATTTGTTCTTCGATTATTAATAAAATAGTGTCGCGGGTGTCCCCCCAATATCCGGTGTTTGTCGAGTGATTTAAATTGTTTTAGTTCCAACAAGTGGTATCAGAGCCACGGTTTGGCTCTAGTCGAAGCATACGTAGGAAGAAACAATCTGGTTCTATTCAGTTGTTGTGGAGGCAAAGAAGGCCTGATCCAATCTGGTTGTGGGGCGAATAACCATAACGAGGCAACTGATTTTAGACGATGTCTGGTCAAGGAGGCGGTGGAGCGAATCCATCAAATCAGATTGTTGTCCAACAGAGAGATCCGGCGTCGACTTCGTTAAGCTGTCCAAAACTCACTGCTACTAACTATGGCACGTGGGTTGTTCTCATGGAAGCGATCTTAGATGCGCAAGGCTTGTGGGAAACGGTAGATCCGACAAACAATGAATGTGACACCCGGCAAATTCTGGTTAACAACATGGTCTAGATTGAAGTCTACCTTAGCGAGTCACGCGTATATTATACTTAACGAGGGTTAGCTAGATAGCTAGAAAGGACATACGTGCATTGTCTCGGGTTTGAGACAACTTACAAAACGTTTTCTAGTCCGGTTTGGACATCTAGGGACTAATTAACCTGCGGGTTATGAGATGCTTTGACTCCTTGTGTGGGTCGGGTTCTGACTCCTTGTGTGAGTTAACATGTGATTTCATGATTAGTGAACCTCGGACGTTGGTGAATAACAAACTTATGTGTCTCGGTGATATCTGACAAACTTATGTGAAAACCATACGTGATTATGTGAACCTAGACCGAACACGTTAATAAAAATTATTAAAAGTGGAGCGTGAGGTGGATTAGGGTCTTAACGCATGGGGTTACACTTGTTACGGTCCGTAATAACGAAAACGTCGAAGGATAACGCGTCGGGAGGCGAAACGAGGCAAAAGCGCGCCACCCGACCTGTGAGCGGCCGCTCACAGGCTCCGAGCGGCCGCTCGAAGGGGACTGACGGGTTTAAACCGCCTCAAACTCGTATTTAAACATCTTTAACTCCCATGCAGCCCTCATACTCAACCCTAATCGCCCCCTTACTGCCCCACACGAATATTTCACTCCAAAAACACCTGCTAAGGCTTAAGATCATCAATTGGGAGGCTCCAAGGCGCGCGATTGATTGATTTGAAGAGCTAAGGGTATAACTCATGATTTCTTACGCTTTTTACTTTATGTTTTATTGTAAAAATCCTATAACAAGTTTGTCCAGGTCTGATTGGATTTAATAAACATTAAAACATGAGTCTTTTGAAGATTAAACGGATTAAACCTATTAATAAACGCGTAGTAACATCATAGGATGCTTGTTGCGCAAGTTATTGGTGTTTTGATCTTAGAAGCTTTGATCTTGACATGTTTGATAATAGGATCTGATGGGAATAGGTATTAGGAAAGTTGTATGATGATTATTAGGTATTATTGATTGATAATATGCAACTAGGGTTTGATATAATTGATGATATTGTACGATCAGAATCTGGACAGATTCTGAAAGTCGACTTGTAGGGTCTGTTTCGTGGCTTGAAAACAATTTATTTGATCGATTCTTTGCATGATTGTAACGTACAAGGTCTTAGCTTTTCATAATGGGCAAAACCATCGAATTTGGACGTCGTTTGAGTCGTTTTTGGAATTTTAATTGATTAGGGGTCATATCAGATTTTCGGATTTGTAAATTGGGTTAACTTTAAATGGTCATAACTTGAGATTTACAAGGAATTAGATTATGAAATTTTTACAGTAGGTCAATACTGGAAAAATAGAGCTTTTCCAAGTGGATTCATCTCGTTTGGATGAATACACAATTTTTAAGAATTTTACTACTAAACTGACCTGTTGAGGAGATTTTCTGGACCTAGCTGTGTTGTACGAATTTTCATAATTTTTGTGTTTGGAATTGAGACAAAACAAAAATAGGTATTGTCGAGTGAATCCCAAAGTAAATTCAGTAAAAATTTGGGAGGTTAACTCACTGGTTTGCTATTTTAAATAAATTAGTTTTGATGGCGCACAATCTGTCCTGAAAACACAGATTGTGTATTATGTGCTTCTGTGATTAATTGAGGTCTTAGGTGGTATGGAATTGACATGAAACTGAAGTACACTTGTCTGAGACACATACGGAATGTAGAAACTAATTGTAACCAACGTATTCACCAACGGGTCCGTAGGGTTTACTATTGCGTGTAGAATCACTAGGCGTCGCATACACACTTTTGAACATTTAAAACGCCTTGGACAAACGAGTTATATGGGTAATGATATTACGCCTATACTCACTGAGCGACACTGTTATTAGGGTGTCGGTAGCATATATTGCTTGCTGTTCGGATTCTTTGCTTGCACGTTAAGGTGAGTTTACGGCCCCTCTTTTAAACTGGTTTTATACTTTCGGGGAGAAAACATGTGTTAAAACTATATTTGGTAACTACTGTCATACTATGGGTTTCTATTGTGTACTACACGATCTTTGGAAGTCCCGGGGGGAACCATGAATGTGCGGGTTTGCACAACGGGGAAATGTGAATAGCGCTATTGGGAGTGACCAACCCCGCTCGTCGACTTGGAGGGTCGGCGAGTGCATATTGTCTCAAACAGGAACAACAGGAACAACAGGAACTTACATCGGGCATACTTTTGGTATTCGCGTTAGTAATGGTTTTCCAATCGTGGTAGTAACAAAACGTACGCCTAGCTAGCGTATACTGGTTTTCGATTTATTATAGTATGGACAGGTGGACTTGGTACTTGGATACAAAACCTGTAAACTCACCAGCATTTTTGTGCTGACGTAAACTTTTACATGTTTTCTCAGGTCGCTAAGGTAGCACAATGGAACTAGGGCGCACGCGTATGCACGGCGTCTAGATAGAGTCGCATGGTTTTCATATGTTGAACAATTGGTTTACTTTTGAGATACTGTTTTGAATAAGCTTCCGCTGTAAACGGGATTTTAAACTATGTTTTGAAATTGCATTTATATTCATTTAGACTTGTTTATTGTGATCGTTGGTTTGGATCCTGGTTTGTCATGCGCCTCGCGGTAAAACTCCGCAAGTGGATTTTGAGGGTGTGACAATGAAGCAGTAGATGAGCAAGAAGAACAAATACGCTCGTGCTATTATCTACCAAGCATTACCAGAGAACATACTTGCACAAGTTTCAAAAGCAAGAGTGCTCGAGAGATTTGGGAATCACTTCGTGTCAGGTTTCTTGGCGCGGAACGGGTACAACAAGCACGTCTTCAAACACTTAAGCATGAATTCGACACGTTAAAGATGAAGGATTCTGAAACTGTTGAAGACTTTGCTGGTAAGATTTCGGAATATATATCTAAGTTTAATAGTATGGGAAAAGATCTGGAAGATGCGGTAGTCGTCAAGCGTTTACTTGATGCAATGCCATCAAGATTCATAGCAATAGTGGAAACTATTGAGCAAGTAGCCGACCTTAGCACAATGGCATTTGAAGATTGTGTTGCGCGTTTGAAAGCGTTTGAAGAACGCATTAAAGGACATGAAAGTGCAGTGGATAAAGAAAGCAAACTCATGTTTGTAAGGAGCGATTCTCAGCAGAAGAGGAATGGTGAACACGATCAAAGAAATAATGGCAGCCGTGGTCGAGGTTCGTATCAACGTGATCGCGGTCGCGGGCGTGGTCGTGGTTCAAACCGGGGAAGAGGTCGCAATAACCAACATGCAGAACCAAGGCGGGACGAGAACAACGGTCGAGATAATAATCAAAACCGCGAAAACAATCGGGGACGAGACAAACGTAATGTTCGATGCTATGAGTGTAATAACTTAGGACATTATGCATGGGAATGCACCAAGCAAACAAACGCTGAAGCTAATTTAAATCAAACAGAGGACCAGGGACCAGCCCTCATGATGGCATCAGTTGAACTAAATGAAGGCAAAATTCTCCTCAATGAAGACAAAGTTCACCCGAAGTTGTATTCAAATGATTCGAATGATGAAGCAGCGTGGTACCTCGACAATGGGGCCTCAAACCACATGACGGGTCACGAACCGCACTTTGCCTATCTAGACACCTCTATAACAGGCCTTGTGAAGTTTGGAGATGGTTCAAAAGTTAGAATCAAAGGTAAAGGCTCAATTGTGTTTGAGTGTAAAAATGGTGAACAACGTGTGATACATGATGTGTACTACATACCGGAATTGTGTAGTAACATATTAAGTTTGGGGCAGTTAACTGAAGTTGGTTGCAAAGTCTGGATGGCTGAAGAAAAGCTATGGCTATATGAAGAAAACGGGCGATTGCTAATGAAGGTAACAAGAAGTCAAAACCGACTTTAGATCAATGACTCGCATGAAGAATTTAGACATGGTGATTGGAATGCCCCGTATATCACATGAAACCAGGTTTTGTGATGCATATTTAGCCGGTAAACAAAGTCGAGCATCGTTCGCCAAACAAGCAAGTTATCGTGCAAAGAAGCCGTTCGAGTTAGTCCACACGGACCTTTGTGGACCGATATCTCCTGCAACGTTAGCCGGTAATCGGTATTATATACTCTTCATAGACGACTACTCGAGGTATGCATGGGTGTACACAATCAAAGCTAAAGATGAAGCTCTTAGTGTGTTCAAAAAATTTAAACAGGAGGTTGAATTGGAAAGTTCCTTGAAGATCAAAACTTTAAGAAGTGATCGAGGAGGTGAGTTTTTGAACAAGTTATTCACAAGTTATTGTGATGAAACGGGAATTAAAAGACAATTCACCGCACCGTATACACCGCAACAAAATGGTGTCGTCGAAAGGCGAAACCGTACCATCTTGAATGCAACTCGTAGCATGCTAAAAGCGATGAAAGTTCCACAAAACCTATGGGGCGAGGCTGTACGACATGCGGTGTATTTGTAGAACCGAACACCAACTAAAGCTTTGAAAAATGTGACGCCATATGAAGCTTTAAGAGGTTTTAAGCCGGACCTAACTTATCTTCGAGTTTTCGGATGCTGTGCTCATGCAACAGCCCCACCGGTTAATTTAAGGAAACTCGATGACAGAAGTCGAATGCTCGTGTACCTTGGAAGTGAACCGGAAGCAATGGGAGATCGTTTATATGATCCTAGTCAAAATAGGATCATAGTTGCTTGGAACCTAAGTGTGAAGAAGAAAGGGTGTTTGATTGGAATTCATGTATGGAGGCAATGAACACTGGAAATGGACCTGAATGGATCGAATTTCAGATTGAGATGAATGAACCGGTTGTCATAGCTCCACAAGCTGTTGATGGTGAAGCACATGCAAATTCTGAATTGTTGCATGACCAAGAAGTTTTGAATGAAAGTGAGGATGAGCTCACTGATGATAACATGCATGAACAATCACATGAAAATATTCCAAGTGAGAATAATGTACGTAAGTCAACTCGACAAACGTACACACCAAAACGTTTTGATGATTTTATCATGTTGCAAGAAGTTGAAAACCCACAATTAGAAGAAGAACCCGCCAATTATGATGAAGCTAAAGATGATGAAAATTGGGTACAAGCGATGCATCAAGAACTCGAGTCAATCGAACAGAACCAAACTTGGTCTCTAACCCATTTACCAGAAGGTCATAAAGCCATTGGTCTCAAGTGGGTGTTCAAAATAAAGCGAGATGCAAAGGGAAAAGTGATAAAATACAAGGCGAGATTGGTGGCAAAAGGGTACGTGCAACAATACGGAATTGATTATAGTGACGTTTTTGCACCGGTTGCTAGAATTGAAACAATTAGATTGCTTCTAGCATTGGCAGCAAACCGCGGTTGGAAAGTGTTTCATCTCGATGTTAAGTCCGCATTTTTGAATGGAGATCTTAAGGAAACGGTTTACGTGAAGCAACCGGAAGGGTTCGAAATAACCGGAAAGAGAGAATGGTGTATAAACTAAGCAAGGCTTTGTATGGTCTACGCCAAGCTCCTCGAGAATGGAATGAAAAGTTAGACAAAGTTTTAAAGCGCTTCAATTATAATCGTTGCCCGAGAGAACAAGTTGTCTACGTTAAATTCGTGAAAGGTGACTTAATTATAGTGGGAGTATATGTAGTGATTTGATTGTAACAGGTTCAAGTAATATGGAGATAGAAAGATTCAAAGAACAAATGAAGGGGGAGTTCGATATGCAAGATTTGGGACTACTCTCATATTACTTAGGAATAGAAGTAGCTCAACAACCAGATGGGATCCTATTGAGACAAACGGCATATGCTAAAAGGCTTCTGAAGATTGCCGGTTTATCTCAGTGCAATCCTTCGCGATATCCCATGGAAGCAAGGTCGATTGTAATGAAAGATGAAGGCGGGAAGTCGGTTGATGCAACAAAATTTAGAAGTTTGATTGGAAGCCTGAGATATCTTCTACATACTCGACTGGATCTTAGTTACTCGGTAGGTGTTACTAGTCGATTCATGCAGGATCCAAAAGAGAGTCACTTAAAGGTTTCGAAGCATATACTTCGATATGTTAAAGGCACAGTGAACTTTGGGCTGAAGTATAACCGAGGTGGAAACGAAGAACTAGTTGGTTATAGTGATAGTAGCTATTCAACGGATCCGACAGATGGGAAGAGTACAACCGGTATGGTGTTTTACTTGGGAGATTCGATTATCTCGTGGAGTTCTCAAAAGCAAAAAACGGTAGCCTTATCGTCATGCGAAGCAGAGTTTATGGCAGCAACCGTAACCGCGTGTCAAGCAATTTGGCTTAGAGGATTGTTGAGTGAAGTTACTAGTTCAAAAGAAAAGATGGTGATGTTACGAGTTGATAATCAGTCGGCAATAGCTTTGATGAAAGACCCGGTGTTTCATGGACTTAGCAAGCATATTCATCCAAGATATCATTTTATCCGAGAAAGCATAGAAAGAGAAGAAGTTCAAGTTGAACATGTGAGCGGAGAAGAACAAAAGGCGGATATCTTGACGAAGGCATTACCAAGGATGAGGTTTGAAGAAATGAGGAACTTGCTTGGAGTAAAGGATTTGGGAGGAGGTGACATAAGGATTAAGGGGGAGAATGTTTGAATTAATCCTTATCAAAATAAAGTTATCTACTTATCTAATTATCGAGTTATCTATTAGTTTGTTTAGATGATAATGCTTATCTTTATGTTTTCTTGTTGAATAAGGTTAGGACTCTAATAGTATAAATAGGGTCATAGATTAAAGGTTTTGTATTCAGAAATTTGTTCTTCGATTATTAATAAAATAGTGTCGCGGGTGTCCCCCCAATATCCGGTGTTTGTCGAGTGATTTAAATTGTTTTAGTTCCAACATCTTAAACCAAGGCGTAGAATATTTTCTTGTAACTATCTGTAATCTGTGAATCAAAAATTATCATCCTAGGTGGGTGCCATAAGACATTCCAAATATATCTAATAAACGTCTTCATAGAAGGTCGTGGATTATAATGTTGGTGAAGTAATTATCGTATATTAAAAAAGAAACGAGCCTTGTGGTTTCCAAACCGAAATAATGCTCGTGTTACCAAAATGCTCGCCTGCTTCAATATGCACGATTCCACATACCAACCTTTTCCATGTATATAGGCCCGCCTTCTTAGGCATCTAAAATTGCAGTTTTGTAAAATGAGCAGATGCCAACACAAAGTTGCTAGAAAGCATGCACCATATCACTTCCCTGTCATTTAGCTAACAAAAACAGCTAAATGAAAAGTTTCGGGTGAAATTGTGTTTTTCACAATACATAATAGATATTTGATACCCATCGTGCTCAAAGCGCTTTGTGCTCATGAGTCTTTTATCTACCCACGAATTTTTCCATCCATGCGTCAAAATAGGTTTTTTAGAACTGGATTTGACCAAATTTTGTACATTTTATGTAGTTTATATATAATGACAATCATTAGGACTTTCGACATGATAGGAAACAGGAACTCCCAAAACAGAAAAACCTCCTAAAATCAGCATGTCTTCTAGAGTGGTGGTTATTAACCATACGAGGACAAATTTGTTGGTTTTCAGTTACCATTTCCAGCAAACCAGAGAGCTAGACTCTTGTTTTTGGGAACATGTGAAAGAGAATTTATAATAGCATCATAAATTCCAACAATCTTCCACATGGGACCATCTACCGATTTCATGTTGTGTTAAAGATATACTCTCTATTTACACAATTTTATACTTATATTATAATTTGTTTTTTACTTGTTTTTACATGTGGGTCAAATATCCTTGGAGCTACTGGACTGGATAAGCTGCTGGATGTTGTGATCGTGGGCTAAAGATGAGGTGTTGTGCTGCTGTGGCCCAAGGATGCTGCTAAAGGCCCAACAAGTGGATAAAGGCCCAAGGGCTCATCATACGATTTATAAAAGCCTGGTCTGGTCCTGTTCGTGTGCAAGTGGATCTGCCACGTTGGCAATCCACGAGAAGAAGCACAAACTATTTCTGATCGTTGGATGAACTGATTTTCAGCCGTTCGATTATTTTAGAAGAAACACAAAAGTTTCAGCTATAAATAGCTGAGTGTTTCTTCATTTACAGAGTTTAGATCATTTTCTTGTTACTCGTGTCTCTTATTGTTCCAGAGTCTTCTCTTAGGGTTTTCATCTTTCTTAGGTCTTCAACTAGATTTCGTGTGTAAGGCTTGTACAGATACACCTTGTATCTGTAAGTCCACAATCTGTTGGTTATAGATCTGGTATTTGTATAGAAGGGTTGGGATTCCTGTTAAGAGTTTGATTTGTTATTCGTTTGTAATCGATTGAGAAGTTTATGTTTCTGAGTTTAAATAAAAGTTCTTTGAATCTTTGTGTTTTGATACCTGTTTGTGACATGGTATCAGAGCCCTAGGTTAAGAACAAGTCTCTGATAAGTGTTTCTTTGTAAAATCTAAATAGATCTGGGATCTTGAGTCTTCCGCTGTGATCTGTTAGAGTTCTTGGTTATTTGTTGAGGCTTGTTTTTGAGATCCAAAGGACTATTGGTATTCTCAGAAAGGAACAGTCAGATCTATAATACGATCGTGGTTGCTGTTCGTCGAGCTTCTTGGATTAAAGATTTTGGAATTTAATAGCTTCAATCGCCTCACAGTTCTGTACCCTAAGTGAAGGTACAGGCTGTGAGTAAGGAGAACCCTAACTTGGGCCCCACTCCCGGTGAGATTGTTCCATTCTTGTTTGTATTTTTTTTCTAGTTGTAGAGAGTCTAGAGGCTATTTGACCGGGTTAGGTGGACCGGTATTGAAGCCGACTACTTGCTTGTCTGTCTTCTGTGTTCTTTGTGTAGTTGTTTCTGTGTTACTATATTTTTTGTTTGTATAAAGTAGGGTGTGTGTTATTAGGGTTTGTTAGGTGAGACTCCTGTATTAAGCTTGTCCTGGCACCCTTGAGTGATGAACCAGGAATCTGGCCTCTGATACAGCTTCGTCTCTAGATAGTTGTGTTTTTGGGTTGATATTTTCTGATTAAGTGATTGATTGATTCTTTTGTTTGATTGATTGTTGAAAATATGTCTGGAGAACAACTTGTTGGACCTACTGGTGGAGCTAATCCTGATCCACCAGTGACTCTCATCAGTAAACTTGATGCGAGCGACCCTTTATATCTGCATCCTAGTGATTCTGCAAACCTGAATATTGTTACTGTTAAACTAAAAGGAACAGAAAATTATACAGTCTGGGCTAACACTTTACAACTAGCCTTACAAGTGAAAAACAAGTGGGGTTTTATAGATAAGACATGTTTTAGGTCTGAAAGTGATGAAGTTCTAGCTAGGCAGTGGGACAGGTGCAACTCAATTGTTCTCACCTGGATCCTAAACTCCATTAGCGAAGAACTTTATATGGGACATGTGTTTTCTAAAAATGCTTGTGATGTTTGGTTTGAGTTAAAAGAGACATATGATAAAATAGATGGGTCTATAGTTTTTGATCTTTATCAGAAAATAAATTGTTTTTCACAAAATGGATCATCTGTGTCTGAATACTATCACAAATTGAATATAATGTGGAAACAATTAGATCAGATTTTGCAATTGCCATCTTGTACATGTAATGCTGCAAAAGAGTTTAATGATTTTAGTAACATGATAAAACTGATGCAATTTTTAATGGGATTAGATAGTGTATATCAAAGTGTGAGAACTAGTTTACTCATAAAAGATACTTTGCCTTCTGTAAAAGAAGCATTCTCTGTCATTTCTAGGGAGGAATCTCATAGAAATGCTAGTGGTGCTTCCAAAAGAAGTCAATCCTTAGCTTTGTTGTCTAAAACTAGTCAACCACCTGATTTTAAGAAAACTAATAAGGTTTCAAATCAGAATCTTAAATGTTCTCATTGTAATAAAATTGGTCATACAGTGGATAAGTGTTATGAGATCATTGGTTATCCATCTTGGATGAGACCAAGGAATGGACAAAACAAGAAGGCAAATGCAAATCTTAGTGTGTCTGATAGTTCTGATGTGATTACTTCTTTGACTAGTGATCAGGTTAATAAACTTTTGAGTCTGATTAATGAGAAACCAGTTGAATGTAATCAAAGCAGCAGTGTGTCAGGTAGTTTGTTTAAATCTTTCTGTGCAAATGTTTTTTGTAAACCTGTCTTTTGCTTTGTTAGTAATCATAGTGGGAAAGGTTTTTTGGGTTGGATAACAGATTCGGGGGCAAATCAACATATGGTTGGTGATGACACAGAGTGAACTGACTCTATAGATGTATCAGATCTAAACATTAGGGTAAAACACCCCAATGGAACAGATGCTCTGGTAACTAAGATAGGGAATAAAAAGTTAGCTAAAAATGTCATATTAAAAGATGTGTTTGTTGTTCCTAAGTATAATGTTAATCTGATATCTGTACATAAACTTGCAAGAGATAATAAACTCTACATTGGTTTTGATGAACATAAATGTTATATTCAGGACTTAACCACAAGGAAAGTCCTGGTGACTGGTAATCAGATAGATGGATTGTACTACTGTGGAAATACTTTTGTGAGTAACAAGGTGTGTTTTAGTAGTAATGTTGATACTGTGTTGTGGCATGCTAGGCTAGGTCATCCTTCCAATCAGGCTATAAAAATGTATAGACATAAACTGAGTCTAGGAGATTTAAATGAAAATGTGCCTTGTGATATTTGTCACAAAGCCAAACAACATAGGGAACCCTTTCCATTAAGTGATCACAAGTCAACCTGCATAGGTGAGCTTGTTCACATTGATGTATGGGGTCCCTATAGGGTTAACAGTAGGGAAGGGTTTAAATATTTTTTGACTATTGTGGATGATTTTTCTAGAACTGTGTGGGTTTGTTTGATGAAGTCCAAATTAGAAGTTTTTGAAAACATTAAAGACTTTGTGAGTATCATAGAAACACAGTTTGAAAAAAGGGTCAAATGTTTTAGAACAAATAATGGGACTGAGTTTGTAAATCAACAAATGAACAATTTTTTTAAAGATAAAGGGATTATTCATCAAACAACATGTACTTATACTCCACAACAAAATGGAATAGTGGAGAGGAAACATAGACACTTATTAAATGTAGCTAGGGCTCTTATGTTTCAAAGTGGAGTTCCTGTGAAATTTTGGTCTGATTGTGTCTTGACTGCATGTTATTTGATTAATAGGACACCTACATCTGTGCTAGGAGGAAAGTCACCATATGAGGTAGTTTATAATTTTGAGCCCTTCTTAGATCACCTTAGGCTGTTTGGTTGTCTATGTTTTTGTACCATTTTAAATGAAAGTGATAAGTTGAATAGTAGAGCTGAAAAGTGTGTTTTTTTAGGATATTCAACAGAAAAAAAGGGTTACAAGGTTTTTAGTTTAGAAAGTAAGGTCACTTATTTTTCTAGAGATGTCAAGTTTTATGAGGAAGTTTTTCCTTTTAAAGAAGAGTCTATTTTTAAAAACTTTGATGAAAATGTTTTTTCTGAAATCACAAACTTAAATTTTTTTGATTGGTATGAACTTGACAACCAAGATCAGTCCTTAGGTCCCAATGATGACAGAAGGGACAATAATAGGAATGATCAAGAGACACATTGGTCTCAGCAGACTGGAGACAATGTTGTTGAGTCCCATGGCGAGGCTGTTGATCAGCAGCCAGGACATACAGACAACACTCCAGTCAGGGCAGAGAGTGTGAAATCTAGACATGATATTAGTACTTTATCTGAGGGAAACCTGGATGATCAAGAGTCAAGTCAGACCACTATAAGAAGGTCTGCTAGGAGTACAGTTTTGCCACAAAATCTAAAAGATTATGTAATTGATAGCAAAGTTAAGTTTGGGATTGATAGGGTAGTTAACTATTCCAATCTCACTTTTGAAAACAAATGTTTTGTTTCTTCTTTAAATAAAGAAACAGAACCTGCTTCATTCAATGAGGCTGCTGGTAATCCAAAATGGATTGCAGCTATGAATGAGGAAATAGAGGCCCTTTATAGGAATGATACTTGGGATCTTGTTGATCTACCTATAGGAAGAAGTGTTGTAGGTTGTAAATGGGTCTTCAAGATCAAGTATAAGTCTAGTGGAGAGGTTGAGAGGTTTAAAGCCAGATTAGTGGCTAAGGGTTATAGTCAAAAACAAGGTATAGACTTTGAAGATACTTTTTCACCTGTGGTTAAGCTTGTCACAGTTAGGTGTATTTTAACATTAGCTGTACATAATGATTGGAATGTGTATCAATTAGATGTTAATAATGCTTTTCTTTATGGGGAATTAAATGAAGAAGTTTACATGTCTCTTCCTGATGGCTATTTTGATAAAAATGAAAAAAGAGTGTGTAAACTCAAGAAATCCTTGTATGGATTAAAACAAGCACCACGAATGTGGAATGCTAAACTTGTAAAAGTATTACTTGATCTTGGCTTTAACCAAAGTAAGTGTGATTATTCTTTGTTTAGTAAGATTACTGGATCTGTGATTGTTTATCTACTAGTGTATGTAGATGATATTGTTGTGACTGGTAATAGTCTTAGTGAAATAACTAAGGTTAAGGAAAGTCTTAGATCAAAGTTCTTGATCAAAGATTTGGGTGAGTTAAAGTATTTTTCTGGGAATAGAAGTCATCAAGTCTAATGATGGAATCTGTTTATCTCAGAGAAAATACTGTTTGGAGTTGTTAGCTGAATATGGGTTAACAGCTTGCAAACCTGTTAGTACTCCCATTGAATCTAACCATGTGTTGACAAATTTATGTAATCAACATAAGTCTGTTTTGTCTAACATCACTGGTTATCAAAAATTAGTGGGTAAATTAATCTATTTAGCACACACTAGACCAGATATAGCTTATGTTGTGCACTTCTTAAGCCAATATATGCACAGACCTACTGCTGGTCATTTGAAAATTGCTATTAGGCTTTTGAGGTATCTTAAAGGATCACCTGGTAAGGGTATCTTGTTTTCTAAAGCCTCTGAGTTAAAGCTTGTTGCTTACTCAGACTCAGATTGGGCTAAGTGCTTAGAAACAAGAAAGTCCATAACAGGGTTCTGTGTGTTTTTTGGGAACTCTTTGGTGTCCTGGAAAAGCAAAAAAACAGGCCACTGTGTCCAGGTCCTCAGCAGAAGCTGAATTTAGGTCAATGTGTGCTGCTACATGTGAGTTAATGTGGTTAGTTAATTTGTTAAGTGAATTAAATGTTTTTGTGACATTGCCCATTGATTTACATTGTGATAATAATGCTGCATTAGCAATTGCTGCTAATCCAGTTTTTCATGAGAGAACAAAGCATTTTGAGTTGGATTTATTTTTTCTAAGGGATCAAATTTCTAAAGGTGTTATAAGGATTGTCAAAGTTGCTTCTGAAGAGCAAATTGCTGATATTCTAACTAAAGGTTTGTTCCCAAATTCTCATGTGAAAATTGGTAAGTCTTTAAGTTTATTTGACCCATTTGGAGCATAAAATTGAGGGGGGGGGGGTGTTAAAGATATACTCTCTATTTACACAATTTTATACTTATATTATAATTTGTTTTTTACTTGTTTTTACATGTGGGTCAAATATCCTTGGAGCTACTGGACTGGATAAGCTGCTGGATGTTGTGATCGTGGGCTAAAGATGAGGTGTTGTGCTGCTGTGGCCCAAGGATGCTGCTAAAGGCCCAACAAGTGGATAAAGGCCCAAGGGCTCATCATACGATTTATAAAAGCCTGGTCTGGTCCTGTTCGTGTGCAAGTGGATCTGCCACGTTGGCAATCCACGAGAAGAAGCACAAACTATTTCTGATAGTTGGATGAACTGATTTTCAGCCGTTCGATTATTTTAGAAGAAACACAAAAGTTTCAGCTATAAATAGCTGAGTGTTTCTTCATTTACAGAGTTTAGATCATTTTCTTGTTACTCGTGTCTCTTATTGTTCCAGAGTCTTCTCTTAGGGTTTTCATCTTTCTTAGGTCTTCAACTAGATTTCGTGTGTAAGGCTTGTACAGATACACCTTGTATCTGTAAGTCCACAATCTGTTGGTTATAGATCTGGTATTTGTATAGAAGGGTTGGGATTCCTGTTAAGAGTTTGATTTGTTATTCGTTTGTAATCGATTGAGAAGTTTATGTTTCTGAGTTTAAATAAAAGTTCTTTGAATCTTTGTGTTTTGATACCTGTTTGTGACATGTTGCAAACACAAACTTTTCACTTCGGTTATGAATCAGCCCATTCCATAATCTAACTTTTTGTTAGGGGTGTGTGTGTGTGTGTGGGGGGGGGGAGTAAAACGTGGAGGTTGAAAAATTTCATAAACACTCACAATTTATGTAATAAGTATATATGAAACTCATGGAGAGAATAAGAGATTTAGGACTACATTGTGAAATGTTTTTTATATTTCATCAAAAAAGATTACAAGCAAATAAATAGTACTAGAAACATGAGGGGAAAAGGAAATAAAATAAAATAAAGAGATGCTTAAATCATGAGCTTGAAATTAGGTCAAAGATAATGCTCTTCAATACTCCCCCTCAAATTGGAGTGTGAAAATCTTGCACGCCCAACTTGCTAAGTAATGTTTTTTTTTTTCAAACACTCCACTTCAAGTTGGAGTGTTTTCTTTTCTTGCGGGCTCAAAGAGCCCGACTTTTCTTTTTCTTGCGGGTTCAGAATTTGAACCCGACTTTTTTTTTTATTGCGAGCTCAAGGAGCCCGACTTTTCTTTTCTTTTGCGAGCTCAAAGCACTCGACTTTTCTTCTCGCGGGCTCAAGGAGCCCGACTTTTTCTTCTTGCGGGTTTTAAAAACACGACTTTTCTTTTTGCGAGTTTAAAAACCCGGCTTTTTTTTCTGCGGGCTCGTAGATTTGAACCCAACTTTTCTTTTTCTTGAGGGGTTTAATAAACTCGACCTCTTTTTTTTTTTAAAATAATTCTTGTCACTTCAAAATTCGAAACTTGAGTATAATATTCCTTAAGCTTATCCACCTCCACATTACCTCCCCCATTATAGGACCACCATTCTATATTGGGAATTGTGATCAATAATTATTCAGTGCCATAAGGAATCATGGCTCCCCTCCCCAAAAGTCAAAGGTCTTGCCAAAGCTTTCATGATGCATCTTTATTTCCAACTTTTTTTAAGAAACTGAAACGCAGAAGAGAGTCGACGAGAGAAAAGGAAGGGAAAGAAGGACCGGCCCGGTCGTCATCTCCGCCGAGTCTTTTTCACCCAGGTTTTCTACTTTCACCGGCAATCCTTTCTTGGCAACCTTCTTTATGATCGGTCTGGTCAGCGGCGCACCGTCTTCTATCTCTTTTTCTTGACGCGCTACTCCGATCTTCTTTCTTTTTCTCTTACTCTTTCTTGTTGATATTAGATCAGCTTCTTTCTTTCAGCAAGTGATCAACCTTTTTTTTTGTTTTCTTTGTTTTTTTTTTTTTTTTTTTGCGGAAAGGTTATAGATGATGAGCAAGGTGTTCCAAGAATCAGAAACACTGCTCTGATACCATGAAAAATTCCATAAACACTCACAATATATGTAATAAGTATATATATGAAACTCATGGAGAAAATAAAAGATTTAGGACTACATTGTGAAATGTTTTTTTATTTCATCAAAAAAGATTACAAGCAAATAAATAGTACTAGAAACATGAGGGGAAAAGGAAATAAAATAAAATAAAGAGATGCTTAAATCATGAGCTTGAAATTAGGAGAGGTGAGTTATACATAGGGAGGGAATGAAGGAGAAAATTAGATCAAAGATAATGCTCTTCAAGAGAGGTAGGTTTAGAAAGGTAGTCAAGTAGCATTGGCATTAAAACAGTTTGTACAAGGAACGTTGTTATTCAAATAGTGTGAGTGTTTGGTGACTTAACCATCATTTCAATTCACTTATCAGAAATGGTGTTACTAGACTTTTTTTGCAAACTCAATAATATATATATATATATATATATATATATGTTAGAGAGTTCAAATGAGAATAAAATAACTTGTTATAAGAAGAAAAAAAACAAATATTAACCTATAGAAATCTTCCATATAATAAATGTATTTAATGTTAAATAAATTATTTACTTTTTGTAACCCCTCTAAACTAGTTCAATAAATGAAACTCATAATTAATTTTTAAGTTATATACTTTCAAAGCATACCTAATTTAAGTGAATTTCGATATGTGTAGGATATGCGTAGGATGAACTTTTATATGCGTACGATAAACGTATGATAATCTCGATGTGTGTAGGATAAACATATGATAACTTTCGATATATGTAGGATGAATTTTGATATGTGTAGGACAAAATTTGATAATATGTTAGGATAAAGTGTTAATGACTAATTAATTAAAGTGATAATAATTAATGTAAGAAAAGTTAAAGTATTTAATGTTTATCATTATGTCATTTGTTCTTTTTGTTCTCACACTAAGTTTATTCTCATTTGATCCTCCCATATATATATATATATATATATATATATATATATATATATATATGTATGTATGTGTGTGTATGTGTGAAAAATGTCCTATTCTGATGAATGTCTTATGGTATCCACGATTTGTCTATGTTTCTTATCTGATTTCTTGCTTCAAATAGCACGATTCCTCGTACCAACCATTTCCATGCGGACTCCACCTGACCACCATTCTAAACCCACCTCCACAACTTCCTCCCTGCCCACACATCTTCAGAAAGTCGTATTTGCATGGTAGGTTGATCCCCAACTGAACATGATAGTTTGGTTAGATCGCATGAAACCAGTACATATTACCATGTGGAAAATAATCGGAATTCATGATGCTATTATGAATTCTCTTTTGAATATTACTAAAGACAAGGGCCTAGTTCTTTGATTTGCTGAGAAATGTTCACCAAAAACCAACACATTTGTCCTCCCATGGGGTGAAATAACCATCACTTTAGAAGGCATGGTGATTTTAGGGGGTCCTTTTGTTTTCGGAGGTCCTACCACATATCATATTGAGAGTCTTGATGATTGCGTAAATTTATGTTAACTAAAAAATAAAGCGTACTAAAATATTAGTTGGTTGATCTTGTTCTAGAAGAGCCTATTTAAATGCATGGAAAACCAATTCAATGGTAGATAAAAGTCTAATTAACACTATGCATTTTTTGTAAGACGGTTATGAAATATCTATTAGCATATATGAAAAACACAATTTCACCCGAAACTTATAATTTTGCTATTCTGTTAGCAGAGTGCAAATAATTGCTATGGCACATGTCTTCCTAGCGAGTTTGTATAGAACCTACGCATTTCACAACAAAAACATCTTATTGCAAAAACTCATGAAAACTACATCCAATTATTGATTTTAGTATAGTTTTTTTTTTCTTTCTAGAGTTTAGCTTTCAGGTTTCATATGGTTTAGCTTTTCATAAACTCGCCAACCTATTTAACTAAACGGGTCGGGTCAACCCAAACGAGTTGACCCATTTAACCTATTTATATTATATTTTATTTTTTGTATGTATTTTATGCCATAATTATAACTTAAAAATAAATTGACATAAGATTTAACAATTTTATACTAATTTATAATTTTTTTGTAAAATTTTAATTATAATTTTAAAATAATACTATATGCAAAAAATAGCAAACTAAAGGAAATTCGGGCCAAACGGGTCGTGTTCAGATCAACCCGCAAATTTGCATGTCATGTTCAAGTTCGTAAGTCTGACACAATTTTCGGGTTAAGTCGTGTTTGGGTTCATTTAAAATTTTTGAGTTCAAGTCATATTAAACCCGTAAATCCATGAACACAACCCGTTTAACAATTAGCACCCCTACCATTTTTACACTGTTCACAAGACAAAGGCTAGCGCAAAATGCATTTTAGGCTAGCCCGAGCCTTAGATTTTACGTTCAACTCAAATGAACGTTAAAAATCGAAATAAATCATATGGTTAGGGCTACTATTTGGAAAAGGAACTAAATAGGATATAACTGCAATTATTTATCAACTAACACTAAGATATACTCGAAATACAATAAATAAATTATTATAAAAATAACCAAACGTTGAAGCAGGTTGCCTAGTTTTCAAGATTTTCATACCGTTGAGTGAAAATGCATCATCGCTCTTCATTACAATCTCTATACAAAAACATCAAAGAATGTGATCAGCTTTAATGTAGCTATCAAATACTAAGAGGGTGTTTGTTTTTCTCTCAGAAGTGCTTCTAACCACTTTTGTCTGCGTCGCGCAGACGCTGACAGACGTTTGGGGCGCGCAGACTGTTTGTTTTTCGAAAGACTTTTCACTCAAAAAGCTCTTCCTAGCCTCTTCTTGGTGCAGACTTGCACCCAAGTCTTCTCACCTCTTCTCCACCTCTCCTCCTCTTTTTTTCTTCTTCATCATCTTCATCATCAGTTTCTCCATCCCTTCTCCTCCTTCCTCCTCTCCCCTCCCAACCTCTGCCACCTATCTCCTCCAGCCCTCCCTCCTCCTCCCTCAGCCCGCCGCCGCCGCCCCTCCACCTCCCTCAGCCCTTCGCCGCCCTCCCTCCTCCCTCAGCCCTTCGCCGCCGCCCCTCCTCCTCCGGCCCTTCGCCCCCCCTCCCTCAGCCCATCACCACCCCTCCTCCTGCTCCCTCAGCTCGCCGCCACCCCTCCTCCCTCAGCCAGGTACAATATTTTGATGGTTTTTCAAAGTTATTGTCATAAAAAAATAAGGATCAACAAGTAATCGGTTTTTCATAAAAAAAATATTTTGATGTTTTTTCCATATTTTGATAGTTTTTCAAAGGTTTTTCAAAGGTACTGTCATAAATCATATTAAATTTCTTCCAAGTTTTTTTTTTTTTTTTGAAAGATTCTTTTCAAAGTATTATGTCTACGAAGGAATATTTAGGTTTGTGAGTTATGTATTTGTTTATGGTTATGGTGGAGTGGTAGGTTGTGGTGGGTTATGGTTATGGTGGGGAGGTGGGTGGTGGGTGGGTTGTGGTGGGTTATGGTTATGGTTCACGGTGGAGGGTCTAGATTACGCTGCAGACGTTAACAAACAAACAGTCTTCTCCTTGCAGACTGCAGACGTTTGGTCCACCTCTTCTCCTGCAGATGTCTGCAGATTTGGTCTGCAGACTGCAGACCTTTTGGCTCAGAAAAAACAAACAACACCTAAAATAACAACTTTTGATAACTAAGCATTTAGGATCTTCGAATATTTATCCACCGTAAATTTGTATTTCATACTTTTTTTAGATATTAGATTTCAACTTTTTGTTATTTGCGCTTCTTGTCTGATGGGTACCCAATCGGTTGGAATATTCGTTTGTCAAACAAATTTAATTTTACCTTACATTTCAGATATAGCAGGGGAATCTACAATTGTCAACGTGTTGGTTTTGAGGAAGTAAGAGATGTCACCAGAAACAACTTCAAAAGAGCTACCAATCGTAGCAGAGAGGAAATAAAATAGGATAAGTGCAATTTGAAGTAGTTTATAAGGTCGTGTAGAAAACCAAAGATACGACACAAGAACACAAAGATCACCCAAACCTTTTTTAATTAATAAAACCTAATTATACCAAAAAAACAATATAGAATATCTTCTCACCAAGATGATGAGAAGAAAATATAGATGCTCTCAAACACTAATACACAAGACTTGATCAATACGGTCGGATTACAAGACAGAACCCTAAATCAACACGATGATTTATGAAAGGCGAAGACTAGCGGCTGAGAGAAAGTAAATGAATAAAACCCTCGCTAGATAGCCAGCTTATGTAGCTAACAAATTTACACCTTAGCCCTTCTTCATATTAGTAGTCTTTACAACAACCTTGAACTTTGAGAATTTACATATTCAATCTCTTAACTAACAATTTAATAAGTACGAACCAAAATAAGTGTGTATGTATATATATAGACCAGATAAAGCTTAGCTTAAACCAGATAATTGCCTTTGACATGCTCGTTGTTGGCAAATATATTCGGTAATGCAAGCATTTTACAAAAACCTTCCTACTTAACTAAATGCGGACCTTTAGTAAAATCCACACCAACTTCGTAATCTTTACAAGCCGGTTTAATAATACCCTTTGAAATATTTTCTCTAACAAACTCAGTGTTGTAAGAATAAATAGGTGCTAGTTAGGCGGCGGGTATCGAATATGGATTAATTGGATCAAACGTTAATTTAGTATTTTATGCATAAACTTACAGTTTGGGGATTAAATGCAAACTAGTGAAGATGGAGAAGGTTATGTGTTAAAGTACTCAAATTTAGTATAATATAACCTAATCCCACCTCCTCGTTCATCATGTGTGACCCCCCTATTCATCCGTAACCAGGAAAGAAACCCTAGCCCAAAATCGCCTCATGTAGTCAATTGGTTCTTAAATGGGGTGTCGGATCATGGAGTATCATCGCAGGCGATACTAAGGAGACCCTCAAGTTGAGGTAAGAACTCGCTCTGCTCGACAAATTCCAATTTTAACCTACTTTTTGACTGACTAGGTCCGAATTTGGGCCATTTTTTACCGATTTTTCCAACTTTGACCGATTATGACTTTCACTGCCTTGTTTGACTAATTTAGTAAAATTCAGGCGGCAGACATCCGATGAATGACTAATCTCTGCCTAGGCACATTTTTTTACAATTGCAAATCATTTTAAGTACTTGGTCTAATTGAGAAAAATTGAATTCACAATAATAGAAATGGCAACTATATGAGAGTGTTGTGTAAGAAACAAAGAGAGAATGAGAGTGTAAAGAGAGATTGTACAGAGATCAAGAAAAAAATGACAGGGTGGAGCTTGCCAGAACTCTTTCTTAATAAGTATTTATGATAAATAAAGTCGACTGTGAGAATTTAAGAGATATTTGGAAGCTGTGATATGTTCAGGAATTTGGTGGTGATAACTATTATTTGTTGACGCGTGTGGAGGCGGTGTCCTCGGTTTCCGACATGAAGTGGTGGTGGTTCCATGGTGTCACCGTTTAGCGGTGGTGGTTTGGTTTTGAGAGATGAGATTATAATCTTATATGCAACTTATTATATATATATATATATATATATATATATATATATAGGTCAAATATAAAATGAAAACCCACTTGAGTTGAAGAAAACCTTCGAAAACCCATGTAAAAAAAACATTATTTTTCTTTGATAAATATAACAAATGTAAAATACATGTTTTTAAGCGTTTTGGCCCAAAAAATAAAATAAAAAAAACAACAATGGGATTTTTTTTTTAAAATAAACAAAGTTGCTGAAAACATATGTTTACAGCAGCTAAAGAGCTAAAAACATATGTTTTTTTAGCAAATTTGTTTATTTTTTTTTTAAAATCCCATCGACGCTTTTTTAATTTTTTTCTTTTTGCCCAAAATGCTTAAAAACATGTTTTTTACATTGGTTACTTTTTGCAAAAAAAAAAAAATAATGTTTTTCTACATGGCTTTTCAAAAGTTTTCTCAACTCAAGAGGGTTTTGATTTTATCCCTCCCATATATATATATATATAATTTAACTAAAAAGAGATTAATATATTGGATTTAGAAATGTTATTTATTTATTACATAAGAAGCACAAAAAGTTTATTACAGTTAGTGGTACGAACCTTTTATGTTACCCGTTGTCATTTGTGTTGGAATTTCTCATAGTTGATGAACCAACCCATGATATTGGCAAACCATATGGACTTTTTGAGTAATTTACTCTTCTTTTATACAAATTAACTTTTATATATTTTGTTATTTTTTTCATAAAAAGTTATTCCATCAAATCCATGTAATTGTCTTTAACTTGAGCATGATGCTATACAAGTTTTATTTGAAAAAAAAAACTTAGAAAAAATGTCAATCTTGCATAAAATGTTGCGTAATTATTTGTGTGACTAGTTATATACGTTACGTAATTATTTAACAATATGTGTAATTTTGACGTGTATGCATATACCCTGGGCTTCAAGCCACGTGTCCCATCCTAGTGGTTTCGTTGCTTTGCATGCTATGACGCTCAATACTTTAACTCAACCTAATGAGTAAATGATTAGCTAATTAACTTGTTAACATTTTTTAAAATTATAAACAAAGAGTATCATAATATGTTTAATTTATACTCATATTAAGATTATAAAAGGAACTATGGAATATCATCATCATCATACTTAGTTAATCCCACTAATAGGAAAGCTAAGGTAGGGTCTGAGGAGGGTAAGATGTAGACAACCTTACCTCTACCCCATGGGAATAGAGAGGTTGCTAACAGGGAGACCCTCGGCTCGATAGTGGTTTTGTATCAAGCCTTGGACATAAGACACATAACACTTAGCAATCAAGACAACCCGATTGGTGCATGTAACCCCTTGTCTTTTGGCTATCAACGCCACCACATGATGCATGATTAATCATCCGTCGTTTTTAACGTTATTTTCACGAAATTAGTAAAATAACGTTAAAATTAGTGCAACTTTACTTTTGCCCCCAGGGCCACACATATATACATTATATGCGCACAGCCGTAAGCGGGGTTTAAAAGGAACTATGGAATATAATTAACGAATATCATATAAACTACAAATATCAATAATGGAAATTCTTGACTTTTGAATAACTATTTAACTAGGTATTAGTTGCCCGCGCTTCGCCGCGGGTGCGGCTGTTGTGCGAAACGCGGCGGGAGCTCATGTTGCGTTAAGTGTTTGGCGGACGTTAAAGTTCGTGTGTCGCTGTGGGAGCTCCTGTTGCGTGGAGAGCTTCGTGGACATAAAAGATAATATTAAGTGACTGTTATTCTCGCGTGGGCTTTAAAAAAATACTTGCAGCTAAAAGTTAAAAATTTCTACCCCTATAAAGCTACGCCCTTGCCTGTGACTATATACATGTCACTTAATCGGATAATTATTCAAAACATCTCTGCATTTAACTCATGCTATCCATTCAACATTAAATAATAATATTCGGTCACTTTGGAAGTGTAGTAAAATGAATATTATATGCAATAATTATAAGTAAAGCCATAAGCAAACAAAAGTAGACGGTACTTGTATTGTATTCTGTGTAGCATTTGTAAATCACTTTTAAAGTGTAGTTCTTTTAATATAGATATAACTAGATGTATCATGATAATTATTTAAAATTTCTAACATCCTTATGTACTGGAAAATCAATTTGCCAACTAATGAAATAACAAAATCGTATTTTAATAAGTCTAATTCAAAGTATAACTCAATTGCAGGTTCATGTTGGTATTTAGATTAGATTTAGACTTATAGTTGTAATAACTTACTTATTTTAATTTGATAATTCTAAATTAGAATTATTATTATTACTTAAATAGATATAAGTAATCTGAGTATATAATGTAGTTTTTTATCTTTCTACATGAAGGATTTGAAAGGATATGGATGAGATATTATTTTCTTCATTTTTTGCTCTTGTCTTCAAATTTCATTTATTAAGCAAAAAGTTTCTTAAAAATGAATTAGATTCTACTTATTTATTTAGATTCTATTTATATTGAATTGAAGGGTTTGTTAGAATCCCATCCAGCAAGAATTCACAGCATGATGAACCAAAAAGTCTCCACGACATATTGTTAAGAATAGTGAATTACTATTCTCATTAACAGCATTTAACCAACCCGGTCAATAACTAAAGAAAAGGGGACCGTCAATGCATCCGGGAAAAAACGATTAATCTCTATCAATAAAAGGTACAGATTGCTCGATTACAATTACACAAATTCTTTCTAGTTCAAACTCGTTTTTTTATTTTATTTTTTGTTTAATTGATTTCGTATTTGTTTAAGCATCTTTTATATATAATTCTAAGTGGTGGTTAGTTTTATTACGTTGTATCACATCAAATTATATTGTACTACATCACATCACGATGTACATTACACATCAATACATCACTTTACACTGTTACATCACATTACATTTGTATTACATCACATTACAATGTACATTACGCACTATTACATCACATTACATTGTGTTACATCTCATTACAATGTATTACATCACATTACATGATTTTACATCACATTACATTGTACTATATCGCATCACGGTGTATATTACACATTATTACATCGCTTTACACTGCTACATCGCATTATGTTGTATTACATAACATTACAATGTACATTACGCCCTATTACATCACATTACATTACACTATACAATACTACATCACAATACATTGTATTACATCACATTACATTGTATTACATCTCATTGCGATAAACGTTACACACTGCATCACATTACACTCTTGCGTCATATTATGAAACGGGAATTGGAATTAAATAATCATAGCTTTGTCGAGTTGGAAGACAATAATCCCAACTTAAAAATTGGAATCTAACAAGTCTAACTTGTCTTGGTTTTTATTTCAGTGGACCAAAACTAACAAGTAGGGTTAACTCAGTTAGTTTTCTGCCTGATTTTTTTGCCAACCATGACACTTTTTTGCACGTCACCTGCCAATGTGGCATGCCACATATGCAGAAAACTTACTAGGTTAACCCAGTTAGTTTTGGTCCAGTGAAATAAAAACCAAGACAAGTTAGGCTTGTTAGATTCCAATTTTCAAGTTGGGATTATTATCTTCCAACCCGATAAAATTGAGATTATTTAATTCCAGTTCACCTTAAGAAAATAACCATTTTTTAGAGTGAGTTACTCATCTATGGTGTCTTTTTTTTTTTGGGTAATTGTGGTATCTAGTCGACTAAAACCACAAGGTAGATATGTATATTTATGTTAAAACTTAACAACACCTTAGGGTTTAGTAATCATGGCCCTAGGCTTGTTTCACTTTTACATCACATTACAGTGTACATTATGCATTAATACATCACATTACATTTTACTACATCGCATCACGATGTAAATTTCACATTATTACATCGCTTTACACTGTTAAATCACATTACTCAATATTACATCACATTATGTTGTATTACATCACATTACAATGTACATTACGCATTATTACATCACATTACATTGTATTACATCTCATTGTGATGTACGTTACACACTGCATCACATTACACTGTTTGGCCGTATTATGAAAATAATCATTTTTTAGAGTGTGTTATTCATCTATGATATCTTTTTGGACAATTGCGGTATCTAGTAGACTAAAACCACAATTTAGATCTGTATATTTATGTTAACACTTAACAAAAGCTTAGGACTTGGTAATCATGGCCCAAGACCTGTATCACTTTTACATCACATTACAATGTACATCACACACTATTACATCACATAACACAGTATTACATCACATTACACAATATTACATCATATCACATTGTATGAATCGCGTCACGATGTACATTACACATTATTACATCGCTTTACACGGTTGCATCACATTACTCGATATTACATCGCATTATGGTGTATTACATCACATTACAATGCATATTACACACTATTACATCACATTACATTGTATTACATCACATCACATCACATTGTATTACATCTCATTGTGATGTACGTCACACACTGCATCTCATTACATTGCAACGTCATATTATGAAAACAACCATTTTCTAGAGTGTGCTATTCATCTATGGTATCTTTTTTGGGTATTACGATATCTAGTCAACTAAAACCACAAGGTAGATCTGTATATTTCTGTTAACACTTAACATCACCTTAGGTTTGGTAATCACGGCTTGAGGCCTGTATCACTTTTATACGAAACCACTGAAAAGTACAAAAGATACTTAACCAACAAGATAATCCTCGACCTTCTATAACGACATGATTTAATATAAAAGATAGCATGGTAATCACCATTGACATAGTAAAATGAAAACACACCACATAATACTACTCGATAAACTTCATTTAACTAATAGAAAGCATGTAGGTTTACTATAAAGCAACTAACTTGGCATCATCCTCCTGCGTCGTCTTCGAGGTGGAAGCAGGACCCGCGGGGCCGAAGGAGAAACGGGCTCCTTTTTCCACCATTCCTCATACCTTACAGTCACATGCCCTTCAAACTTTATTGGTGGAATGTATACATCTTGATTCAATAGCGGTGTAGAATAGTCAACCCAAGCATCTTCATTGTTTTCAACCAATATAATATCTGCTGGAATATCTTGAGCATACCCAAATTGCCTGCAAACTCGATGAGGAAAGTAATCTTGAGTAATATTTAAACCAACTAATTTACACACCCTCAAACACCTGGCAAACGATTCCATTTCCTCATTATTAATGTTTCTAACTAACTCGATTTCATTATAAACTCTTTGGGCAAGGAAATGGTTAGTATCCTTTCCATAAGGCCGCCACACAAACTTTTCTTTCCTAGTACCAAATTCTAAGGTACCAAAATCTGCAACGTTGTAATTCAGCACATCCCATCGGACCAATCTAGTTTCATCACCACAAGTGATGTGTATACCACGAGGTCTCACACTTGGAAACCTTTCCCAAATCCAAACCTGGATGAAATACATTGGGGAAAACACCTCCTGCAAAATCACTTCTGTAACTCCTTGTTGGACATCTAAAATAGCACTTTGTAAAATATGCAGGTCCCTATATAAAGTTGCTAGGACAGCAGGGGCCATAGCAATTCTCTGCCCTCTGGCTAACATAATAGCCAAGTGAAAAGTTTCAGGTGAAATTGTATTTCTCGCAGATGCGAAAAGATACTTTGATAACCATAGTGCTAAAAATGCCTCATGTTCATAAGCATTTTCACAACTCATGAATTCTTTCATCCAAGCATTAAAAGGGGCCTTTTTAGCGGGAGATCTAATTAATTTTTTGTACACTTTATTTAATTCATTTAAAGCGATATAATCCTCAGGGGTATCAACATGAGATGTGGCAGGACCTCCCAAAACAGAAAAACCTCCTAAAACCATCATGTCTTCTAGAGTGATGGTTATTTCACCCCATGGGAGGACAAATGTTTTGGTTTTTGGTGACCATTTCTCAGCAAACCAAAGAACTAGGCCCTTGTCTTTGGGGATATTCAAAAGAGAATTCATAATAGCTTCGTAAATTCCAACAGTTTTCCACACAGAACTATGTTCCCTTTTCATGATATCAACCCAAACTGTCCATATCCATTGTGGGTCAACCCACCCTGAAAATCTGACATTTTGAAGATGTGTCGGGAGGGAGGAAATGGTGGAGGTGGGTTTAGGAGGGCGATCAGGTGGAGTGAACATGGAAATGATTGGTACAAGGAACCGCGCTATCTGAAGCATGAAGGTGTTTGGTGACACAACCATTTTTTCTTTTCTCTCATTGAAAATGGTATTACTTGACATTTTGCAAACTCAATAGCAAGATATCAGAAAGGGGAATTGAGAGTAAGCTTAGATAGGGAATTTGTGATGAGTCTAAAGGCTAGAACTAGTGCTTTATATAGAACTTTGGATTTTGTTAGGGTATAATAAATGCCAGTTCAGTCATAAACAAACTCATAAGTACAAAGAAGGGGCATTTTAAGGAGTATAAAAGTTAACCTTAATCCATCTAGAATGAAGTGCATGGTATATGCAACAAGTGGCAGATCAAGGTTTCAAGCCAAGACGTGCAAATGTGCAATACTATAACAGATTTTTTTAAACAAGAAACTATGAAAAAAAAAAAAAAGTTCTCCAAAACACTAAACAAATATTATTTCAATAAATGAAGAGAGTGTACTAGTTGAACAGAGTTATATAGCATTTTTGTGAGATGATAACGATGAAAGTAAGATTTATTGGTGCATTAAACTGGCAAACTTTTTTAAAGATAAAACATCATTACAAATAATATATATATAAAACATAAATACGCATTTAAGACTAAACTTATTATATAAGAATATAAATATAAGAGTAAATGCAACTTATATATTTTTATTGTTGTAGACCAAGAAATAGAAAGAAAGAAGCAATGATAATAAATATTAATAAGCAACAAATTTAACTTAAAGCTTAAAACTTTACAATAAAAGACATGCAATATCAGAGCCATACCAAAAACACTATTTTGCAGTGTTCACAAGACAAAGGCAAGTGGTATGCATTTTTTAGTGTATAGAAAACAAAGAGCTACTTAGGACGATAATAATTCAACATGATTATCTAATATCATATGTTGGGGCGTGTTTATAGCCCGAGCCTTAGATTACACATTCAACTTTGATGAGCCTTTATGACTAGAGTGTTGGTAACGAAATAAAATCAAAATAAATCATATGATTTGGACTATTATTTAGACAAAAGAACTAACTAGGATAGCTGCAACCATTATTTACAGGTAAAACATCAACTATTTGTATATTTCATAATTTTACACGCCCACCTTTTGCACAAAAGGATAAGATAGATCATCATATGGGAGAAAAATGATTACCAAAGAGCTTACTTAGATATACTTGAAATAGAAAAAAAAATATGAGAGTAATTACCAAAGGGAAAGTAGGTTTCTGAGTTTTCAAGACTTCCAATGTCGTCGAGTGAATACGAATTATCTCTATTCATGACAAGCTCTCTACAAGAACACATAAGAATGTGACTAACTTTAATGTAGCTTGTTAAAATGATAACATCATCAATCAGGTATATTGTTCCAATTCATTTACTTAAATGTTGTTTTTAAATAATTTCATTATTTTTTGTTATTTTGTTTATTTTTATAGATTTTATAATTAATTGATGGATTGGGCTTATTGCTGGATGGAAGCTGCTGAGCTGGATCATAGTTGTGGTGGTTGCTGGATTGCTTGGATAAGGAGCCCAGTAGATGTCGAAGCCCAGCTGGAGAAGTCGAGAAGTTATGGCCCATATCGTGCTACTGGCCCATGATTTGTTATTGAAGTCTGGTGGATTGCCATGCTGGAAATCCCCAAAGCTAAATGAATGGCTTTGATCCTCTTTTAGTGTTTTTTCTTGTTTTGATCTAACGGAGGATAGAGGCTCAGGTGTGTTTTCTCCTGAGCCTTCCCTTTGGCTATATAAAGCCTTTCTCATCTTTGAATTCCAGTTTCGATCTTTTTCTCTCGTTGTTCTCTCTTTTCGTCTAAACAGATTTAGAGTTTCTTAGTGTTTGATCAGATACATCTTGTGTTTGATCTTGCAAAGTCTTTGTAGTCTGTTGATAGGTATTGAGAGTATTTGTTTGAGAGTTGTTTTAGTTTTAGAGATCCAGTTGTTAATCTTTTGAGAGTTATTTTGAACTGTATTGTTTTTTTTTATTCTTTTAATTTATAAAGTTCTCGAATATTTCTTGTATCATGTTGTATTTCTGACATAGCTATTAAACGTCAAAAATTCAGAGTCTGTTTAGTTTTGATGTTGAAAGCTAGTTTTACCGACCTTAATATATTATATGTAAGTGAACTTTAGAAGAACTTAAAAATCAATGTCTGTTTAGTTTCCTTGTTTAATTTGTTAGACAGAGTACAGATAGCCAAATTGGCACATAACATTTGGGGTATCAATAACTAAATCCTTTCCAAACACGCAGTAAATCTTGTAATAGTCAACTTTTTTTTAAAGGCAAATTTCATTAACACCAAAAACAAGGCGGCATCTCCAAGTTAGAAACCCACCGCGATTCTCGGGCAAATTTCATAAAGACAATTACATACGTTTGCAAAAAGAAAACCACCGAGATTCTCGGGTGATTTTGGCGAATAGGGTTTTGATGAAGGGTGCTAGCTGTCACAGGGTGGATGAGTGGTATGATGTTCCATCACAGAATGGAAACGATAACAGAGAGCAGAGGCATGATCGTAACGAGGTAATAACAAAATTTTTTGTTTCGAATCTCCCCCCTAAGTGCACTTCTGTGGATTTGATGAATGTGTTTAAACACTTCGGTGATTACGTGGGGTCTTATATCGCTCGGATGTTGGATAGGTTGGGTAAGAAGTTTGGTTTTTTATTGTTTCGCAAGGTTCGAGATGTTAAAAGATTGGAAGGGGATATGTGTGACATCTGGATGGGTTCGTATAAGTTATTTGTGGTTTTGGCGAGATTTGTCGACGGGGAGAAGGTTGAAGGGGTTAGTGCTGGTAACAAGGGTAAGGGTAAGGAAGGGATTAATACTTCGGCTCCTGTTACGGAACCTGTACGTGAAGGCCATGCAAACCTTATTGTGGGGGGAGCATCTTCGTATTGGGGAGAAAGGAGTCAGTCGTTTCGAGACACGTTTTTGAACTGGATACCAGATGACGCTCATGAGAAGGTTTTGAAAATAGACGACAATGTAGAAGGCTATCGTGATTGGCATGGTGTTTGCTGTTTGTGGAAGGGTAAAAAACTTCAAAGTGTTAACCACCTTAAACACTCTGTTGAGGAAGGCGAAGTATAGTAGTGTGGGTATCAAGTATGTTGGAGGCTTTAATGTGGTGTTGATTTTTAAGAATGAGGAGAAGTGTACGGGTTTTTTTTTTTTTTTGTTTTTTTGGGTAACAAGGAGGTTTGGGGAGATTGGTTCGAGAAGGTGGATACTTGGATAGGCCAATGGGTTTCTTATGAGCGTATAGCGTGGTTGAAGATACACGGTGTCCCACTCAATCTGGCAGTTGATCAAGTATATGAGGCTGTGGGTAGTAGGTATGGGGTGATAGTTCAACCGTCTTGTTTGTCGAGTATTGATAAAGATTTTTCGTATATGTATGTTGGGTACTTTGTAGTAGGTATTCTAGAGTGGATGATAGATTTGTTTTGTCTTGGAGGGGTGTATCAGCCAAAGTGTGGGTAGAGGAGAATGTGGGAGAGTGGGTGCCTGACTGCATTGAAGATTTTGATTCATGTACGGATGATGATGTTAGTGAGTTGAATATGGATGTGAATACGGAAGGTAGTCAACAGCAAGGTGATGGTGGGTTTGAGTTAGAGTTGGGTGAGATTGGTTTGGGAGAGCATGGAGATGGTCTTAATAATGAGGAGGAGGATAATGGTTCTATGGGGGCTACTTACATGAATGGGTCAGCAGGGGTGGATGTTGGTTTGGACAATGATCAACATGGAAACAATGATAAAAGGGGAAATATAATGGTCCGAAAGAAGTATAAGAAGAAGTCCCTTTTTAAATCTAGGGTGGTTTCTCCCGGCTCACAAGAACGTCTGAAGAAACGAGCTAGGGAGGATTCGGATATATTTGGCCTCGATAAGATTATTGGAATTTTCAATAATAGTGTGAGTGGGGAGGAGCATAGACAAGAGGAACCAAGCAATTCGATTGAATTTTGTACTCCGGATCTGAATAAACAGTGTGGTAGCTTGGCATTCTATAGTGTTTAAGGTGAAGTTGGCTTTGAGGAGGTCGAGGAGAGTATTCCGGAGCAGGTTAGGGATCAACTACAAGTACAGGTGGATGTGGATAAAGAGGCGAATGATACAGTGGAGTTAAGAATGGGTGTTGGGAGTCGAAAATTTGGGTGATTTTTTGCCGCAGATGCGTGATAGTATTAGGAATGAAGGATTTCAAGGAGTGGCGTTATGAATATATTGTCACTCAATATTCGGGGGATAGGGGTTCAAGGTAAAGCGAAATGGGTTAGGGATCTTCGGTTACAACAAGAGGCGAATTGTGTTCTGTTGCAAGAAACGTAGTATGGTGAAACATCGGTTTTCGATCTTGGAGAGTTCCGGGGAAGAGGTAACTTTCGAGCCGAAGTCGTTGAAGCTAGTGGTCGGTCGGGAGGTTTAATTACTATGTGAGATCCGGGTTTTTTTTCTGTTTTGGATGTCAAAAAATCGGAGCATTGTTTTTTGGTTTGTGGTTCGGTAAAAGGTAGTGGGGAGGTTACTCAAATTTTGAACGTTTATGCGCCTCAGAAGACGGTGGATAAGCGTCTTTTGTGGAGGGAGATTGAGGTTCTTATGAGTTCAGCGGATGGGTGTTTTGGGTGGTCGCGGGTGACTTCAACTCTGTTAGAGATAGTTCGGAAAGAAGAAATTCCAAGTTTAATGCGTTGGCGGCTCACTACTTTAATGATTTTATTAATAATTCTAATTTGCATGAGTTTACTTTAAAAGGGAGGAAGTTTACGTTTGTGGCAGGTAACAAGCTAAGTCGTATTGATCGTATTTTTGTTAATTGGCATTTTTTTTATGGAATGGCCTACAGCGGAGTATAGAGCACTATGTAGAGATAAATCCGATCACTACCCTTTGATTTTGAAGATTGTATCCAGGAATTACGGACCCAAACCTTTTAGGTTCTTTAATTCTTGGATGGACCGGAAAGATTTTGAAGGGGTGGTTTATGGTATCTTAAATGATGTGATCTGCGTGGGTGCTCCGGACACAATTTTGATAGAAAATTTAGGTTGTTACGTATTGGTATGTGTTGTTACGTATTGGTATGTGTAAATGGAAAGATGATTGCTTGGGTAAAGAGTTTGAGGAAAAGAAAAGTATTGGATCGAGAATTGTCTCAATTGGAGGTGATTTTAGAGGCTCGGGATTTAACAGAGGATGAGGAGTGGGCTTTGCAAGAGATCAAACGCAGGCTGCGTGAGATGGAAAGATTAAGGACATTGCGCAAAAGTCTAGATGTAAATGGGCGTCAGATGGGGATGATAACACTCGGTATTTTCATGGGGTGATAAATAAAAGATGGGTTGCAAATAGTATTCCGGGGTTGACTATTGATGGGATTTGGGAAACGCGGCCAAAAATTGTTAAAAGGGAAGTATTACGTTTTTTTAGGAGTAAGTTCGTGGAAAAGGAAAGAATCAGCCTAAGCTTGTTTGTCATGGCTTTAGAAAAATTTCTAGTGATGTTGCGGCAGAATTGTGTAATGGTTTTCGGTGGGTGAAATAAAAGAGGCGGTTTGGGAGTGTGGAGACGATAAAGCGCCTGGGCCTGACGGGGTTTAATTTTCGGTTTATAAAGAGATTTTGGAGATTTTTTGAAACCGATTTTGTTGACATCCTGCGCAATTTTTATGATAGAGGGGTATTATCTCGTGGAGTTGGTTCCTCGTTTATTACATTGATTCTGAAGAAGGTGGAACCGACTGAGCTCAGTGACTTTCGAGTGATTAGTCTTATTGGCGTTATTTCTAAAGTCATTTCTATGGTGCTTGCAAATCGTATTAAACAGGTTATGGATTTGGTTGTTTCGGAGTCTCAGTTTGCGTTTTTATCCGGAAGGTATATTTTAGACGGTCCGTTAATAACTAATGAAGTTTTATCATGGGCTAAGAAAAGTGGCAGAGATTTATTTTTGTTTAAAATAGATTTCAAAAAGGCTTATGATAACGTGAACTGGTAATTTCTTTTGTCAGTTCTTAATCAGATGGGTTTTCCTATTTTGTAGTGCAATTGGATTAGAGGGGTTCTATCCGTCTCGAAATCTTTTGTTTTGGTTAATGGTTCGCCCACTTTCGAGTATGCTTGTCAGAAAGGTATTCGCCAAGGTGATCCTTTGTCCCCGTTCTTATTTATTATTGTTATGGAAGCTTTTTCGGAGATAGTTAAAAAAGCGAGCTCGATTGGTTCATTTGATGGTGTTTGGCTTCCTAGGGATGGTCCGATATTATCCCATTTGTTGTATGCAGACAATGCTATGATGATGGGTGAGTGGTCGGATTTCAATTTTATTAATATGAAGAGGATTTTGCGTATATTTAATCTGTGTTCTGGGTTGAAGATAAATATTCATAAATCGATATTATATGGTGTAGGTGTGCGGAATGAAGATATAGGAAGGATGGCCAAAAGAATGGGGTGCAAATCGGGAGCTCTTCCGTTTTCTTATTTGGTAATTATGGTGGGCGCAAATATGAATAGGATTGCGCATTGGGATCCGGTGGTGAACTCATTCACAAACCGTTTATCGAAATGGAAAGCTAACACTATTTCGATCGGATCGGGTGACACTTATAAAGGCGGTGTTGGATAGCTTACCGACCTATTATTTTTCATTCTTTAATGTTCCGGTAAGGTTATCAATAGGTTGGAGCAATTTATGAGATCCTTTCTATGGGGTGGTTCGGAAGAAGTGAGGAAAATGGCTTGGGTTTCTTTCTTGGGATAAAGTGACTCGTAAAAAAGAAGAAGGCGGGTTGGGTTTGGCCAGACTTGAAGATTGCAACAAGGCGTTGATTATAAAATGGTGTTGGAGATATTTCTCGGAGCAACATGCTCTTTAGCGGACAGTTATTGATTCCATTCATGGTTCTAATCGTAAGTGGGGCGCTCTTCCGCTAAATAGTAATGTTACCGAGGTGTGGAAGAACATTGCGTCATGGTGTAGTAAGATTAAGGTGGAAGGGGAAGGGGTTATAAGTATGATTAAGGGTCGGGTTGGTAACGGGAAAGATATTCACTTTTGGATCGACCCGTGGCTATGCCATGATCCTTTGAAAGATTGTTATCCGGGGCTTTTTGCTTTGGAGTTGAATAAACAATGTAAAGTTGCGGATCGTTGTGCTCAATATGAAGGCCGGTTAATTGTCAAGTGGAATTGGAAAAGAATTCTTGGGGATGGAACTGAGATCGAGCAGAGACAAGATTTGGAAGCTAGAATTCTAGCTATTGATTATTCCGATCGAAGAGATCAGTGGATGTGGAATGATGCTAAGGATACTTCCTTTACCGTGGCTGGGGCAAAATGGTGGCTGCGAGGGAAGGTAAACGACGCGGATCAATTCGGATTTAAATGGTGCAAGTGGATTCCGGCTAAATGTAATATTTTTATGTGGCGCGCGTATCTTGACCGGCTTCCTACTAAGGTAGCTTTGCGAAAAAGGAACATTTTTGTTGAAGACGAGGATTGTGTGTTGTGTTGTGTGGTGAAGGCATCGAGACTATGGCCCATATCCTTACCGGGTGCGGTATAGCGGCGGGGTATGGAATGGTATTTCAAGGTGGTGTCGTATTCCGCCTCTATATGCGTTTTCAACTAATGATCTTGTGACAGTGTTCGATCAGTGTGGCCTATCCGGAAACAGTAAGAGTGTGGTTCAAGGTATCATTATTATTACAAGTTGGAGATTGTGGAAAGCAATAAATGAGAGGTTATTCTCGATCAAAGATGCTAAAGTGATGGAGATCATTTCGGATGTCAAAGTTTGGGTTTTCTTTGGTATAATAATAAGGTTAGAAAAGGTTTGTTGGATTGGGGAAAATGGTGTAACTTTGATGTAATGTAACTTGTTGGTCGTTTTCCAGCTTCCTATTCCACCTTGGAATAGGTTTCTGTTGTGTTTAATGAAATTTGTTTCCCAAAAAAAAAATCTCCAAGTTAGAGATAGGTCGCCAAAACAAAAATTACATCAAAGGAAACGAAAACTTACACCAATCCTTCCAATCTATCATTCCTTTCTTAAATCTACTTCTAAACCATAGGTACCCCAAAGATTTTTTATCCGAGACGATCAGAACCACATCCTCCTCGACATTATAGAAAATCTTCTCGTTTATAGCAAACAAGTAATTGACTTCTTTGTTTTCAGGTTAACACGAGATAGCTTTATTAGTTTGCTCTTAGATAAGTCTAACTACTGCTTTGCTATTAATTAGACAGATCTTATCTTTGTAGTTAATTATGGGAAAGTCATGGGGAGCAAGTAGTTTTTAGCATTTAATGGTCGTTAGGGATGTAAATTATTTTAAGTTTTATATTGAGATAACAAGTTAGCTATCAAAAGTAAGTGACGGGAGTGACGATCAACATTTTGAAATCCAATTAGGCTATTTTACTGTTTTGTTTGTTTTCTGTTTAAGTTATTTGAGCAAGTTGTCACCATGCTACTCTCAAACATATGGCGAGCGCTGAAATGAAACATCCAGTCCAGTTTTCCAATAGGGGAATTGGATACTATTTGAAATTGGCCACTGTCACCCCCCCAACTGAAAAATTAGCCATATATAACATAAACTATTGACTTATTGGAATCTAGCACCCACCTAACTGACGCCATTAGTGGGTTCGCTGACGTGGCAATACTTGCTAACGTGGCATGCTAACGTGTCAATCCACGTGTGCACACATCAGTGTGTCACGTCAGCAACTTGTGTCACATTAGCAACTTGTGCCACGTTAGCAACCCAACTAACGGCGTCAGTTAATTGGGTGCTAGATTCCAATAAGTCAATAATTCAAGTTATATATGGCCAATTTTTTAGTTGAGAGTGCTAGTGGCCAATTTCGAATAGTTTAGGTTATTAAAATCCAATTCCCCTTTTTCAATATGGTATTTCCATCTTGTTATGGCTTAAGTTGCAACACATCATTGGCCTTTACATTAGTTTGATACTATGTATCAAGAATGTCAACCTGAGTTCCTAAGTCCGGTCTGCTCTTTTTTTTCTTAAGCGTTGAAAACTTTTGGCCTATCAAAAGCACACATGATTATTGATCAAAATAAGTTTTGCCCCTAGTTTTTTTTATATAGAATGAGTTTTGAACTAAAGATATTCATCATCTTACATTGAGGTATGCAGATCACGTAAAGATCTTATATATACTTACTAAGGTGGGCATCGCTCGTAACAAGGAGCAAGTTTAGTGGTGGTTCTTAATGTTAAGTTACATCCAGATGACAGATTGTAGCTAGAATGTTTGGGCAACACGAGATAATTGGATAAGTTAAATTACCGCAGAGCTACAAAGCCTCAGATATTGCTTACTTAACGCTATTAACCAATTCATGTCCTCTCTCAGAACTAGTCACAGACATATTATGATTCATATACTACGCTATCTAAAGCGAACAGCTAAAAAGAGGTTTTCTTGGTTATTATAGAAATTGAAATATAAACTGTATTAGCTTTTTTTGTGAAATTGTATCAACTTTATTAACTCGAATGTGAATGAACAGAAGAAGAATTACATGAATTGGAAATGAAGAAGTTTGCAAAAGAAACCTATTTAAGTTAATCAGAATGATTAACTGTAAGTTGTAACCAAAAAAACTTAGAAGAACTAAGCAATAGCCCCTCAAACTTTATTTGACTTTACCTTTGACCCATCTATTTTGACTTTAAACACAACAGACAGGTTTTATCATGTAAGTCGTAAAAAAAAAACTATTTTGACCCGGCCCCACCCATTTTACAGGACCTGATTTAAGCATGGATCAGAAGAAGCAACAGATGTGGCCATGTCTTTTGCTGCACTAAAACTGAGCTGAAAAGAAAATGTAGTTGTGTTTAAACTGGTCAACCCAAGTCATCACATGCCACGTCGATAGGCTGAAACTGCTGGCTGACGATTGACGTGGCAAACTCATATATACACAATCAGCATTCATTTCTTGTTGATGGAAGTTTTCTTCGCCTTCTTACTTTTAAATCCAGCTCCACTTTCCTGTAAAAACAACAGTAATTAGTAATTAAACGCAAAGTAGATCGGTTACACAATAAAATGAAGTCTGTTTATTTCTTTTTTGGTTCTGTTGAATGAAAATCTCCTCTCCTGTTAAAGAAAAATTATAGTATATACAATATTTATTAGAATCTTTAGCATAGATACCTTTTTATAGAGAATGTAAGCAGCTCGACCGGTCAACTCTTGCCCGTTTTTACTGACATAAACCTAAAGGTAAAAGAATATTTAATGTATATGATACCGCCGGATATAGAAATGACAAAGATCAAGTATATAAGATCCAAACATAAAAGTTCAAAAAAACTGATGGATGTAAAGTAAAAGCTAATACAGTTTATATTTCAATTTCTATGATAACCAAGAAAACATAAATGGTTGTTACACAAATGCAGCCTGATCCAATTTACCCTCTTCCCATCTTGGTTTGTGAACCAATGTCCAACACCAGCACTAGCAGATTGACCATCTGCTTGAACCCTCCTTTTGCCAGCATCTTTCGGGACCCGTTTCTCAGTATTAAGCTTTGGATTCGCAGAACTTTGAGATATTTCTTGAGTTTTTGATTTATTTGAATTTTTCCTTGAGCTAGTTTCAACACAGCTAAATTGACCCCTAAAACACAAGAAAAACAAAAACTTGCAATAAAACTTCATCAAAAATGGTAATTTATAACAGAATTTAACTTAAGACACACACTTACATGTAATCAATGTTTGATGTGCTAGGCTGCGAAGAACCTTTGTTCTCTGTATTTATAGGAAAGAAATTGGGCAGGCGGGTTCTAACTAAATCTTGGACTCTTGGATCATTATGGAAGAAATACTGGTGAGCAGGAGGGAGAGGGTCACCCAAATCTATTACATTATTTGTAGCATGGATATTATTCTTTCCAACATTACTCTGAGATATTCTTTTATCTTTAATGGAACTAAAATATTCCTCGCAAACTTCATCCAGTGCAGGTGTTGGGATACGAAAACTCTTCATCGGTTGGAAATCTCCCCATAGATCTTCCTTGGTGGGTGTCTTGATTGATTCGTTTGATTTTCTCTGCTCATTTAAACGTACACGCTGCACAAGATCAGGTTGGCTACGGTTCAAACACGATTCGGATCCATTGTGTGTCTTGTTAGTAGCAACTTCACTTATATAAGGATCATCAAAATCTGAGTCAGAATCAATCAGCTGAAACCTTCTAACAGGACTGGTAGATATTTTTCGGAATGGTGGATTATTGCAGCTTGTGATTACAGACCCCGGTGCATTTGAGGTAATTTGTTTTTTGTTTCCTGATTGTTTAGTCAAAACCCCATGTCCATTAAGTGAGAATTTTGAACTGTTGCAGACCGAATGGTGTTGTGTTGAAAGATGTTCAGCTGCAGATAACATAGCAAACATGAAAAGATTGATCACTAGCACCCCCATCCCTAGCAATATAGCAGCATAATTTGCAATGATCTTCAACAAGTTTGTGCTTGGATTCGAAAGAATCACAGATTTCTCCTTGAGTATATGCTAAACATAGCAGTTACTTTGCAAAATACAGTTAGGAGTCTTGATTTTAGAAAGCGGCGATACACAAAACACAAAGCGCAAAAACACACCGCTTTTCGTACGCAGGGCGCAACTTATTTATGTTTTACATATTTTCATAGGTATCTAGCATCATTTAACAATATTTAGACATAAATAGGCTCTATATATGTTTTAATATCTAAATAACCTGTATGTACAACCTAAAAAGCATGTTGCACAAAACCTGCCCCTTACAAAAAGTGCGCCTCAGACTGCCAAACAGATGTTTCCAATGAAAAGTAGAGTTTTAGATTAAAAAGGTTAAGCTAATTTATATCATTGCATTATGAGTTAAACTGATTGTCTTTGCTAGCTCGACCATGGCACATTGGGTGGTGTTCTTACACGCGATTTCTAAACCGTAGTAGTGAATCTTTATCTCCAGTTTCGACATCCCAACCCTAATGTTTGTTTGCTAGTGTTTACGTATGTAAATAACCCATAGACTATCTTATTTTACCATTTCCTTTGATTTCAAACCTTATATTCATTTTAGCCTACTCTAATTCATTTCATAACTCGCCTTTTGTAACCAAGTCGAGGTTACAAAGCATGATCACGGACTACATAAGGTTTATCATGCCTAAATTTGTTTAAAGCAATCGTAATATCTGACATCAATATTGTCCATTTTGTCCACTAGAAGCACAATGCACACTAAACACAAGCTCAAAACATAACATAGCGATCTAAGATTCGCCTAAGGTAATATTCTCCTCTCTTATCCTAATCCTAAATCAATAACTTACACCTAATTACCTACATAACATAAACATGCATTGTAACCAAAACCAATCAACAAATTAAACAATATCTTTACCAATGCGATTATCCTCTGGCGAATAGAAATCTTCAATTTCATCATCATCATCATCAATAACCACCGAAGATTGCATATCCACTTTGCCCTTACCAAAACCCGATGAAACAGTATCCTTGACCGCAGAACCTCGGCGCAGACGCTTCAATGCAGGAAGTGAATCCTGATATCCAGAGTCTGAATTAATAACATTTAGGGTTTCAAAATCATCATCGTCGTCTACGAGTATTGTTTCAGCAACGGAGGAGTGATTGGAGGCTGACGGAGCTTTATGTTTTTTAGTTGCAGTATTAATATGAGGCTTGGAATCAGGTAGATCAAAATCGAGCCCTAAAGAGAACGAAGGTTGTTCAAGATCAGCCATGAATGCAGACAATCTTCTGCAGAAGTTTGGATTAAAAAGAGGGATTTGTATAGTGAAAGCTTTTGTGTTTTTTCAAAAATTGGCTATTGGCGCTGTTTTCTTGAATTCATTTCCATATTTACTATAGCGCCATCATTTTCGTATTTTCAAAAAATAACTAGTTAATTGTTTGGTTGGTTTCGTGAATTTTGCACTGTTGATCCTTATCGTTTAATAATTATACCGTTGGTTCTAATGGTTATAACTTATCACTAAAGTGGTCTAGATATAGGAATTTTATAATTATGATGATCCTTGTCTCTAATTATGATGATCCTTGTCTCTAACATTCGTTAAAATTCTCTATTAAGTAAGTATGAAATGTATATATTACCCATGTGAAAGAAAGATTATTTTAAAAAAAAATATTAGTAAATATATATGTGTCCACTACCCTACTTATCTTCTTTAGATCACACGGTTTAGTCAAGCCGTTAAGGGGGCATGGATCGACACGTGGATCTACCTCACTCAACCTTTCAAAATACATTTTGCACAGGGTGGTGGTGGCGTTGATGGTATGTGGATAGCCTCCACGTCACCATCGATTTATTATTTATTTCTTATTTAAACTTAAAATAATTTATTTAAACTAAACATAATATTAAACATTATATACAAATAAAAAATAACATTATATAAACATAAACAAACCTAAACAATAAAAACATAAATTAAACCTATCTAAGTGCCCCCGAATCATTTGTCAAGCCGATAGTGGGGAAACTAACTCACCGTAGGGATGAGCTCGGGACGATATCGGTACCAACCGATACCGATCCCGAAAACTCACAAAACCCAATACCGATACCGATACCGAAAACATGCGGTACGGTATCGATTCGGTATCGGTACGGTACCGGTATGGTATCGGTATTTTACATTAAAATACCGATACCATACCGATCCCGTACCGATACCGAAACCGAAAACCTCTAAATGTCAATACCGATACCGATACTGAACACCGTCGGTTCAGTACGGGATCGGTTCGGTATTCGGTAGTGTATGCGCATCCCTAACTCACCGTGTCCCCGAAACTAATACTTGATCTTAGTGGGGCCAAACCAGACCCCAACTTCACGGTATTATGTTTCGTAGTGTAAATTTTACATAAAATTTTACATGCATTGATTCTGTCCCTTATTTATCACATCTACACAAATGAATATCACCGATGGACTCCTTACAAAAAAAAATCCGCAATAGTAATCCGTTAGATATTTCATGGTTACCTGTCGAAATTCGTAATATCATGTTGATGATCCCTTGCAATATTCATAAGAAATTGAATTACCCATGCCCTGATTTCCGACATACTATCTTTGTCTACATGTAGTTATTTATTTATTTATTTTTTTCCTTTACGCTCCTAAATGGATAAGCAACACTAACTCAAAATTTTAACAAACAATTTACACACCACACGTAAATAAAACCATACAAAATATTAATTATATGTACGATTCTAAATCACATAAAACAAAAAAAAAAAAACTCTCGTAACTGGGCCATATGCAGTTAGGAGTTAATATTACAATTTACACATTCAAAAGTTACTCAGGAATGCTATGTAAAGAAGGCCTCCATGACCGTTGATTCGACTCGAACCGGTGACTAGCGTTCATCAACCGAGCAAGCACTTGTGCCACCGTTAACCCCTGCACGTCTGTCTTACCCAACAACTCCTCCAACTGCTTCTTTGATATCTTAATCTTCACCTCAGTCATCTCACTTCCAGAATAACCTCCACGGTTACCGGATAAAGACTTGTTCTCTTGTAATGTCACCGGTGATACCCAGTCATCTTCGTCGTCGTTAGATTGGTTTGCTGGCTGTTTTTTTATACAGTTACCCATTTAATAATAATAATAATAATAATAATAATAATGAGTTAAGGAGTAGTTGGGTTGTGAGTTTATATAGGAGAGGGTGAAGTTGGAATGTGGAATAATTAGGCTGCCACGTCGGATGGAAAAGTTGTACCCGTTGCATGCAAATCTTTGACTAGACGGTTTAGCGTTGATTAAATCGTATCACTGTTTCAGTTTAGTTCTAATTAAACTGGTTTTATAGTTATTATTTAGTTTAGACGGTTTAGTGTTTTAGGTGATTACATAACATTAGGGTGGGTTAGTAGGGTAGGAACACCGACGCCGATCCAGTAAGTTTCGACTGTCGGTAAAGTTTGTGCTGAGTAATACTCGGAACGAGGAAAGAGGAGAGAGAGAGAGTTTACATTTAATTGAAAAAAGGTTTAAGGTACCTGTGACGTTAGATTTTTTTTTTTTTTTTTTGAGAGAGAAGTGAAAGGAATAGAAGAGAAAGAAATAAAAGTTTATGGCTAAGTTTCATGCTTCCGAGTTGAAAGGAAGCATCGTATTTTAAAAAATGAAAAAAAGTTGAAAGGAAACGGAGGGAAGAGAAGAGAAGAGAAATGAAAGGAAAGGGAAAAAACATCTTCTCTTTAATATGTAAGGGTGGGTAGGATGGTCTGTGATGGCCATCAGTCCATCACGTTGGGTTTTATCACACCCATCACATTGCATCTCTAAACAAACAAACCCCTTTGTTCCTTCTCTCACTACCGTTATGATTGTCACGAATTTCTAACCTCGCGTCCGTGATAGTTTGGTGGGGGTGGGGTCGTGATTGTCACGGTCATCGTGAGTAGCCATCGCGGACCACTAGGCCTACCCTAAGTAAACTCAAGAATAATAGTGCGTTAAGGAAGTGATGGATAATAAAAGAACAAAAGAAGTGCCCCTCTCTTGACACTTACTAGCAAGAAAAAAATGCCGGTTATATGTAAATAAACACTTTCCATGTTATTAAATCAAACATTATAAAGTGCTTTAAGCTTAACTTTTTTCAAGTTACAATATGTCCCCTCTAAATTTGCCCTTAGACCATGTGTAGTGGGGGGCTTTATTTATAAAGCCCCCCTTTTTGATTGGTCCACGTGGCTGCTGAGTCAGCGTGGAGAGAGAAACTGAAAAAGGGGTATAGTGGTGGGGCTTTATTTATAAAGCCCCTGATGCTGATTGGTTGATTTTTTTATTTTTTTTTAATCTTTTAATTCAAAATAATTAAAATAAAAATGCAAATAAATATAAAAAAATCACAAATAATAATAAAAACACACAACTGATATTAAAAAAAATTACAACTAATATTAAAAAAAAAAGTTACACACATCCTAAATTCCTAAATTACTTATTAATCCTAAATTACTTATTAATCCTAATTTTCTCCACTATGGAGAGTAGTTGTCCCAGGGGAGGGTGGTGTACTCGGGTGAGATGGAACGTGAGCTATCCCGTCCATCGGATCTCGCATCCAAGGGGAAGTAATAGCACTCACTAGGAGGGGTAGGTCGGCTCCAGTAGAGTTCCTCCTCTTCAATCTCCCTGAGGGCTTCCAAGTCCCCCTCAGTTGGGGAAGTCTCGTGGTAGGGGGTGGGGGTAGTCTGGTGTTGGGGGATGGGGATAGGGGTAGTCTGGTGTTGGGGGATGGGGATGGGGGTAGTCTGGTGTTGGGGGATGGGGATAGGGGTAGTCTGGTGTTGGGGGACTGAAGCAGCCCAGGGGGTAGGGGGCGACAACGTTAGTCGCTCCATTTGTTGCTAGGTCATGACATAATCCATAGCCCAGACCAATTCCTCATCCGTCCAGTCATCATCGGCAGGAGGATGAGGAGGAAAGGTTGGTTGTGCAGCAGCAGCAGAAGGGGGATATAAACAATGTTGTGGAGGAGGAGGATAAATAGGAGGTTGTGGAGCAGTAGGAGGAGGAGATGAGGAGAATGGTAGTCTCCGGGGGCGGCCCCGTCCCCTGGGATACCGGCGAGAGTACTGTCGGAGGTTAGAGGAGGATGAGGCTCCTGGTTGAAAACCAGACATATTATGGTTTGAGGAGGAGGATGAGGAATTGGAGGTGTGGTTGATAAATCTGATTTGGTTACCTATTTATAGGGTTAGCAAATTTTCAAATTCAAACGGTTTGGGGGGAAAACGTTTGAAATTCAAATTTTGAAATTCAAACGGTTTGGGGGGAAATTTTGAATTTCAAACGGTTTGGAACAGTAACCGTTTCAAATTTAAAATTTTCAATTATTAATATTATTATCATGTTTATTATTATTATTAAAAATAAAAAAAAAGGTTGACTTTGACCTTGCCACATGGCAAGGTCTGATTGGATGGACAAATATGCATTAGGCGTTATATATATAAAGCCCCAACCCAAAATTAGCATATAGCGCCCCCCTGTAGCGGTGTGGGGGGCGCTATTTTTGAAAAAAATTGATAAATGGCGCCCCACTACGGGTGGTCTTATAATCTAAACTTTGTCTTTTTCCTCCTTACAATCTTTATAACATTTTGTATATATTTTTAATATTCATACCAAAATTTGATTTTAATATACATTAAGGTATAAAATTTGTTTAAAGCCAACTTTTCGTATATATATCCTTACGGCATGTGTATTTTTAAAGGGAAAATGACCAATATAGCCCGTTGACCGGGCATTTTGCACAAATAGCCCCCTCCACCGTCTTTGGAGAGACGGGACACGGCTCCCAACCCGCCTGAACCGTCTTTGGATAGACGGGACACGTTGTGACCCCCCCCAACCGCCACGTGGCGTCTCTGATCCCGAGATGTACCGTCTCTCTCCAGACGGGTCAGAACCCTCTCCCAGACGGTTCCCGTTTCCCAAGACGGCTCACCCTTGGTTCAACCGTCTCCAAAGACGGTTCACGTCTATCAATGCCGGCTGACACCTCGGGTCAACCGTCTCAAACAGACGGGTCAGCTTTCCCAAGACGGCTGACCCTTCGGTTCAACCGTCTTGAGAGACGGGACACATTTACCGACGCGGTGGTTCCCGATGAGCGGCGACGCTTCGGTTGTCCGGCTCAGCCCTATAAATACCCGTCTCCCGTCCATTTCCCGTCATCCAAACCGTCTGAACATATCAACCACCGTACAACTCCGTCCAAACACCATCTACTACCCGACGACCACCGTCCAACACCGTCCAACACCGTCCAAACCACCTTCCAACACCGTCCAAACCACCGTCTAACACCGTCCAAACCACCGTCCAACACCATCCAACACCGTCCAAACCACCGTCCAACACCGTCCAAACCACCGTCCAAAACCAATGGCACCCCAAAGATGGACGGAAGAACAAGAGATCGCGTTGATTGCGGCATGGCTGCATGTTGAGGAGAGTACACACCTCAACAACAAGTGGTTCCGGATCCTGAATGAGTACAACCGGCTCGTTGGGGGCTCACAACGTACCACCGAGTCGCTTAGCCGCAAGTTGAATGATTTGACGACAAAGTGTCAAATATTCAACAGCCACCATAACCGGACCCTTTACGACGTACCCGCAAACTTTCCTGAAGACGTGGCCATTAGACACAGTCTAAGGCAGTACAAAAATAGGGAGGGTAAAGAGTTTAAACATGTGTCCGTGTGGCAAATGATTAAACATCGTCTTATGTAATTTTTTTTAATTTGTCGTTTTGTTTTTATTTGTAATGGTTTTATTTTTAATGCAATAGTTGGTTATATTTTTAATTTGTCGTTTTGTTTTTATATTTAAACGTACTATACTATTACAATCACAAATAAACAATAAATATTATTACAATAACAATTAAAAAACTACACTATTACAACAAACTTTCCAAATTTACTTCCCGAGAATAAAGAAGCAACAAGAGAAAATTAAAAAGCAACAAGTAAAAAACTACACTATTACAACAAACTTCCCAAATTTACTTTCAGAACTAAGAACTTTGTTTGAAGTAATCGTAGTGTCTAACCAACTATTGAAGACTACATCTTAGTGTTAGATGTTTTGTCCTCCACAGCGGCGGTAGTAGCAGTGGTCTACATAGACGTTGTTTCGAATGGTGTATGTGCTCTACACAGACAAGTCAAACATTTCCTCGTTTTATGTAACAATAGTTCTCAGTGAGCACACGTCGAACATCGAGACATAAATTCGGAAACCGAGCGAACTTGCCTAAAATGTAGACCACCACATCATCGATCCATTACACCGGTTGCAAACCACGCACAGACGGGTTGCAAACCACGCGCAGATGGAACAACAATCCAAGTAGCCGTACGCAGATGAAACAACAATCCAAGTAACCGGGACATATTTTCCGAAGCCGGTAGGCTTCGGCTGGGGCTTCGGCTGGGAAAGTAAAAAAACGTCATTGGATTGGAAGATGAAAGCTTAGAGGAGACGGGTGGGTGCATGGAAGATGAAAGCTTAGAGGAGACGGTTGGGTGGTGCATGGAAGATGAAAGGTTAGAGGAGAGCGGTGGGTGCAAATTTCGTTAAGTTAATTAGGGTATTTATATACACTCGTGAGACGGTTCAGACGGTTCAGACGGTTCAAAAATTTCGTTAAGACGTATTGGGAAAGGTGACCCGTCTGTTTGAGACGGTTGACCCGAAGGGACAGCCGGCATTGATAGACGTGAACCGTCTTTGGAGACGGTGAACCGAAGGGTCAGCCGTCTTGGTAAACGTGAACCGTCTGGGAGAGATCTCTGACCCGTCCGGAGAGAGACGGTACAGCCTCGGGATCAGAGACGCCACGTGGCGGTTGGGGGGGTCACAACGTGTCCCGTCTATCCAAAGACGGTTCAGGCGGGTTGGGAGCCGTGTCCCGTCTCTCCAAAGACGGTGGAGGGGGCTATTTGTGCAAAATGCCCGGTCAACGGGCTATATTGGTCATTTTCCCATTTTTAAATGTGTACAATGCGTCAAAACAGTTTCCATTTCTTCCAACATAATTTCTCTCAATAGGATGAATATTAATGCATAGGTTGTCCAAAAACAAACCTCACCGATTATAACATCGAGCCACAACGATTTTGGCTACTAGTATAATGTACTCCAATTATTGAGGGAGGGCAAAAAGGAGAATTTGCGACGCCCTCTCAATTTGACTGGCTTGTAGTACGAAACGTTGGAAAATGTGGAAATTATATGTCCTCCAAATAAGTCTGCGTATCAATATTTTTTATTCTTTTGTATATAATAAACCATCGTCGGCAAATAGTGGTGTAACAGAACTTTTATGTTTGTATTTCATCACATTATCACACTCAATCAGATTCTATCACCTCAATTTATCAGATTGTATCATATTTCATCACTAAACTCATGCGATGGTGTTCACATTCTATCACATTTTATCACTAAACTTTTTTTTAATAAACTAAAAATATTATATTAAATAAAAAACATTATATTAAATAAAAAAACATTAAAATAAATTAAAAAACATTAAATTAAAAAAAACATAAAAATAACCTAAAAAACATATAAAAAATCAGAAAAATAAACATTAAAAACCTAAAGAATCGAAAAAAAATAAACCTAAAAGTTACATAGCCAACCCCACTTGTGTCAAATTTCACATTTTCAATCGATAAGAATCGACTTATATGGTTCTTTGGTCTAAACTTTCGTTTCATAGCCGATTGTTTCTTGCTTGATCCTTCCATATTTTTTTTATTGTAGTGTTTGATTGTGTGTTGTTTTGATTGTGCGTATTTTGATTTAAAATGGAAATGTATATATAGTGATTTGGGAAAAAAAAAGTTTTTTTTTATTAAAGTAAACAGTCACAAGACTGTTGGCCAACCAACGATCAACTCCAACGGCTCTTTTAAGCCGTGATAGCCATCACGAAATTATGTTTCGCAGTCGTGATAAATATGGGGGGGGGGGCAGTGTTTCACGACCTTCACGCCATCACGGGGTGGCCATCACGGACCACCCCGGCTGGCCTTAGCATAATACTAGTACGGGAAAAACTTATGATAATGATAATTATAAAAAGATGAACTCATGAAAGTTGACAAACATAAAGCTGCATGTCTGGAGAACCAACACGTCTTTGTGTTTTTCGCTTTTGACACATTTGGAGGCCTTGTCCCCGAAGCAATTAGGTTTTTAAATCGAGTGCAAAAGGTGGTGTAGAGTAACCCTCTGACGGTCAAGGACATAAGTTTTATTTTTAATAGAGTATGCTTTACTATTTAAAAAGAGGTAGCGACGCAGTTTTTTACCTGTTTACCCGTCGCTTATTAGAGATGCATCAAATTCTCATTATTAATAATTATATATTTTGAAATATGTTTTCCAAATAAACACTTTCCATGTCTTCCAGGTCAATCCCCACCAACCAGCTCCTCAGCCATCAGATCAACGAGCAGATCAACGGCCAAGGTTTTATCGTACTTAACATCATTAGGGGCGACACCTTTAGGGGCGTCAGTCGCCCCTAAAAGTTGAAAAATTAATACTCTCCCGCCCTTCACTTTCTTTCCCTCTTTTCTTTTTTCACTCTCCCTCTAACCCTAACGAATATTTGTATGTTTGTTTAGGCGAATGTTGGTATGTTTAAACGAATGTTGGTATGTTTAAACGAATGTTGGTATGTTTAGACGAATCTTGGTATGTTTATATATATATGTAATGTTGGTATGTTTGGTTAATTTATTTTCTTATTATTTCGTTTGATTGAGCATGTGTGGACCAAAAAAAAAAAACCTTTAGGGGCGACTCGTCGCCCCTAAAGATACAGCCCAGATTGCACAGAATTTTGCCACGTGGCATGTCACGTGGCAAAATAAAAAATTTAAATGGAAAAGAAATGTCACGTGGAAAAAAAGTATTAGGGGCGACACCTTTAGGGGCCACAGTGGGTTTTAGGGACCAAACAAATATGACAGAACCTTTAGGGGCGACAGTCGCCCCTAAAGCTTAAATCGCCCCTAATGACCAATTATTAGGGGTGACTGGCGTCGCCCCTAAAGCTCCAGTTTGTTGTAGTGGTCATGGGTCAAACATGTTGCATGCATTTGTGGATTTTGTAGCTCTTTTTTGATTTAAAGCCATATAAATATCTATATTATCTTATTAAGTAGGAGTGATAGCCAAGATTGTCATTTACATTTCCGTACAACTTAAGAAGCAACATGTACAACATACTTAAGCAAGAAATTTAAGGGTATTTTGGGCATAATTGTGACAATTAAGACACTTAGAAGGTTAAAATTATAATTTTATCATAACCTCATACTCACAACTTAAAAACTTATTCCAACCTTACCCCCTGTGACATCCGTCATTTTTTTTTTTTCATAATATATATATATTTATATAATAATAATAATAATGATAATAATAATAAATAATAATCAGTATTGTTTAAATAGTCACCTTTTGTAAAAAAAAAATAAATAAATAAAACTTAGCTAAACAAACAATTAAACCCCACCCTCTTGTCCCTGTTACCCAGTCCAAACCGGAAGCCCAGCCTCGGCCCACAAGGAACTCGGCCCAAAGCCCACTCCTCCCTTGCCCTTGACTGTTTAAAAAAAATGTGTTCCACCCGGGATTCGAACCGGACCACCCCCACACTCAACACACACGCTGGAACCACTGAGCCATAGCTCGTTTCCTGATCTAAACTCAAACCTTTTTATATTTAACCCCACTTTCGCGTTCCTTTTTCTTCTTCCTTTCCCTTTCGCGAAACAGCAGCTACAGATATAATATTTTTTTTTTTTCTTTTTTGTTTCTTTCTTAATCATCAATGGCCACATTAAACTATGTTAATCATCTTTGACCAATGACTCGTAATTATCGGTCCATCATGACTAGAATACGCGTTGACTAACAATCAATTGATACCAAATTAAGCCTTTACGCGTGAACTATTTATAACGGGTCAAACCTTTCCAATCAACGATCTAGACCATCTCATTATAAATTGAACACCTCCAGACCTTCACAACTCGCTCACATATCTCTCCTAACCTCCAATCATTCTGAAACACTCTAAATAATTATCTTCGTTCGTTGTTTGACTTTGGCTTTGACCAAGAAATCTGTTCGCAAACGAGTTTGTAAGTTGGTTTTTGTTTATGGGTTTCTTTAATCGGAACCTACAAAGTGTTTACCCTATGATTAATTAGATTAATATTGGGTAAATCACTCAATTGGAAAACTAGGGCTCGAATTGATAATATTGGGGAAGAACACTAGGTTTTGCTATGTTATTTATATTTGATTAACAAGAAACAAACACAACCATCGGTCCAGACCAGATGGTTGTGTCTGTTGCATTTCACCCGAGCCACCCGGGTTCGAGTCCCGGCTGTGGCAAGTTATTTCATATTTTTTTTCAGTTTTACACATTTAAACATATATATATATATTACATTTAAACTTATAAATTCGTTTTTAAATATCAAAACCCTTTTATAAATTCTACAAAAATTATATTATGTTAATTTGATGAAAAAGTTCAACACCCAATTTTTAGTTTTCAAAAATTTATTTATTTAATATATATAATAAATAAATCAAGTTTATTCTATTTTATTTATAAAAATCTATAAAAATATCAAAACAATTCTATTAATTTCCACAAAAATTATCCTAAGTTTTTATAACATTAAGCTTTTCAGAAATGATTTTTATTTCAGAAAAATCATTTATTTTATATTTTTAATCAATTTTTGTTAGTTTTAATCATAAATAAATCATAATAAATTCATTTTACAATATTTTTGTATCAAAATTTTACATAAATTAATTCTATTCATTTAGAACAGAAATATGATTTTTAAAATAAAAATTCTTTAATTTTAGTATTTTTGAATATTAAAGTTAAATGTTGGCTATTTATAAATAAATAGATTTAAAAATCTATTTTAAATGAAATAATTTTATAAAAATTATTTCTATACTTCAAACACTTTATGGTGTATATTCTAAATTCAAATTTCATTAAAAGACTTTTATTTAATTATTTATTAAATTTCTCTTAATTAATAGACAATTTGTTTATTAAACAAATAAACATTATCCCCAATTCGAAGCCCTAGGAATACATGTAGCCTAGAGTTATTTCACTCACACATTATTAATTACTTTAGGTTAATCATTTGGGAGAAATCTCAAGTTCATATTTCGTTGTCCAGTCCAAATTCAAGTTACTACGTGAACAGTGAGTATTACTTATCCCCTTTTTCGCTTTTACAATTTTTGGGGTGATTCATGCACAACTATACAAAGCTTCCATGTTCATTTACACATACATTTTTATTCATTTACAATTCATATACGTGTCTTGTTTATCTTTGTGCTTATGCTTGAACATGAACGTAGCTTACATACAAAATCATACATTTAGACATAACTTATGTTATGGTGCTCTTTACACTCAGACGTAACTTATGTTACGGTGCTCATTTAGACATAACTTTGTGTTATGGTGCTCTTTTAGACTCACACGTGTTGAGGTGCTCATTATCAATTACATTGTACAACTTTACATGTGATCTTTGTCTTGTTTGGTTACTTGCGTGTTTACATAATGCCTTGGTGATGCTAGACACATGAATTGTACTACTTTTCAAATCTTATACTATACGTACAAAACTAAGTAGTGCTCACCAACATTCGTATGTTGACAAAATTATTTTCGTGCATGTTTCAGGATAAGCTGCTTGACGCTTCACATAGGACCTGGACTTAGCTTAAATTAATCAATTATCTTTATTTTTGTTGTCTTGTATTTAAATTCCACAAGTTGTAAAACAATATTCATTAATTATATATTTACATTTTAGTACCATGAGCTTTTGAACAATCATCACTACGTGGCACCTCGATGATTCCGCCATCGGTTGGGGTGTTACAGATTGGTATCAGAGCCATGGTTATAGGGAACTAGGTTATTAGATAAAAGGCCTAGACTATAACCGAACTACAACTTGCATGCATAATATTTCCTAAACTACCCTACCCCTCATTTCCCTCTACTTTCCTTCTTCTATCTTTCCCTTCTTCTCTCTCTCTATTCTTTTTATCTTTCATCATGGTGCATAGAGATGGTGTCCTACAGAGAGTGGAAAGCTTACATCATCATGGAACAGGAACAGTACCTTTTATGAAGACACTCTTAGACATAAAACCTACTCTTATTTTACTCCTTCAAAGTTGTTGAACTTTAATGAGTGTGATAAGGACACGTGCAATCTGGAAGGGTGGGCGCCTGTACACTGGGTTTTCTGGCATAGGCAAGCATAGCGCATAAATCCATTTACGGACCTGTTATGCTTACCTGGGGATTCCTGGAGTGAGTGTCCACTTATAGGCTAAAGCATGTCTTCTTTGATCACCATTGGGTTTAATTCCTTTGAAAAGTCAACGTTCTTGTTGAGCTTTACAGCTAGACAAGGGCACTCCAAGCATTTTGTACAAGTTTTTCCAATAATACCCTCTCGTTTCATATACGATACTTTGCATATCATGATTGCTTACAAGATCACATCTTCATAATCAGCTGTACGATTATACACTTACATTTTCTAATCTCGTGATTATTAATTGACTACCTTATAGATGTCTGCTCGCCGTATGCTCCGTGATGCCAGCCAACGTCCTGTTCGTGCTTCTGGACGACGTTCTGATCGTCGCCTCGCATCTTTAGTCACCGAACAAATTGCTGCAGTAATCCCAAACCTTGTCAGTGAGATAACCCAGAATAGTAACAGTGCCAACACAGGAAGTACGACTCAATTTCGGTGCACTTTCAAACACTTTAACTCCTGCAACCCCACAAAATTCACTGGTGAGGAGGGTGCTACTGGCCTCCTCCAATGGTTTGAAAGCATGGAGAGTACTTTTGTGAACAGTGAATGTCCTGATGAACTCCGCGTTCGTTATGCTACCAGTGTCCTTCAAAAGGGAGCGTTAACCTGGTGGAATGGCGAAAAACGCAATCGAGGAGCTGATGTTGCTTTATCTTTATCTTGGGCTGAAGTTAAGGAACTCATGATCGCCAAATTTTGCCCTAGGAACGAAATCAGGAAACTGGAGGAAGAGTTCCATGGACTGAAACAAGACAGTGGGGAGAATCTTGCGTATAATACCCGATATCACGAACTTAGCATACTGGTTCCACACATGGTTACCCCAGTCTCTCGAGCAATCGAAAAATATATCGAGGGATTACCAGACCTGATTCAAGACGTTGTCACTGGAAGCAAAACCACTACGGTAGAAGAAGCCATCCAACTTGCAGCTATACTAACAGACAAACACGTAAGGAAAGGAAACTTGGTTAGGAAGGGCACCAAGACACCTACTGAGAAAACCACCAATGTTGTTGAACAATCTAAGACTATTTTAGCAAAGGCCGCCACTACTGCTTCGAACTCTAAGAAACGAATGGGCGATAATCTGAACCATACTATTGTGGATCATGTGGCTAAACCCCCTGTCAAGAAAGCCTACACGGGAATCCATCCTCAATGCAACACTTGCAAGTATCATCACCCTGCAAATCTTCCATGCCGTCAATGCACTAGATGTGGAAGGTTTGGACACTTTGTCACTACTTGTCGTGTAACAGATTGGACACAGGGTAATCCTCAAACAGCTGCTCAGGAACCACTACAGATTGCTAACGGTCGGGCATGTTATCATTGTGGAGACCCTAACCACATGCGACCACAATGCCCTAAATTGAATAATGTAAACCTAGTGGCACATGGACGAGCTTTCAATATCAATATCCAGGATGACGCTAATCCCACTGGTTAAGCAATGGATGGAATCTTCTTAAGACTCGAGAATCCAATACTTGTGTTTTCATTTTCATAATTCTATTTTCATTTTGTATCCAATTTTGTCGCACTCTTTAGCATACAACACCTAGAAATTTCCTTGCGTATTATTGTGTTTTAACACAGATTGGAAATTTATTATATTGATACTTGATTCTTACAGATGCTTTTCTAAGAAAACATCATTGGTTATTACATGAAACTAGATTTTTCCCTTAATTTGATTACGCATTGAACATCTAATTATTCATGATACTCGTAAACATTTAAATATTCATGATAACACTTACACTTAATGGTTGTAGTACTTACAAACTTGCTTGCATAAACATGTTATCAATTTGCAATCTATGTGAATAATAATTGCTACACTTAATAGATGTCACTATGCCTTTTCAAACAGTCGGGAGAGGCCCTACAACCTGCTCCACGACTGGTGGAGGCTATCAAACATACTCAACGATTGGTAGAGGTCACTATGCCTTTTCAAACAGTCGGGAGAGGCCCTACAACCTACTCCACGGCTGGTGAAGGCTATCAAACCTGCTCAACAATCGGTGGGGTCATAGAAGGACGCAAAACTTTAATGTAAGGTAAATTGATGATTCCGGTCCGGAACGTAATCATGAATTTACAGGTACGTTAGGGTAGTGTGAAATTCTATTAGAGTTTTTGGTAGACGTCCAGTACGTTTTCAAGGTATCAAAGGTGTGGTGGGTTAGCTGCGGTACACCCTGTATACAAACACTAATGATGCATTGAAAGTGAGACTGGGAGTCGAATCAGGAACAAACTCTGTTTACTTGGTAGTTCATCTAGTCTTCTTATAGTCAATCAACTCGTGCATTTATTTTAGGAGTCCTAAAACTTGAAGTAGTGATTTACTAGATTCTTACTCTCTTTACCCTTTCGAGACGAACCTAATCCAATCCTTGACTCACACCTATCAAACCTTTTACCCAAATCATTCGAACTTCCCAAACCACAGTTATCTTAATTTCTACCCAAGCATACATAACCCTATGTTTCTAATAACTTCGGGACGAAGTTTCTAAAAGTAGGGGATGCTGTGACATCCGTCATTTTTTTTTTTTTTCATAATATATATATATTTATATAATAATAATAATAATGATAATAATAATAAATAATAATCAGTATTGTTTAAATAGTCACCTTTTGTAAAAAAAAAATAAATAAATAAAACTTAGCTAAACAAACAATTAAACCCCACCCTCTTGTCCCTGTTACCCAGTCCAAACCGGAAGCCCAGCCTCGGCCCACAAGGAACTCGGCCCAAAGCCCACTCCTCCCTTGCCCTTGACTGTTTAAAAAAATGTGTTCCACCCGGGATTCGAACCGGACCACCCCCACACTCAACACACACGCTGGAACCACTGAGCCATAGCTCGTTTCCTGATCTAAACTCAAACCTTTTTATATTTAACCCCACTTTCGCGTTCCTTTTTCTTCTTCCTTTCCCTTTCGCGAAACAGCAGCTGCAGATATAATATTTTTTTTTTTCTTTTTTGTTTCTTTCTTAATCATCAATGGCCACATTAAACTATGTTAATCATCTTTGACCAATGACTCGTAATTATCGGTCCATCATGACTAGAATACGCGTTGACTAACAATCAATTGATACCAAATTAAGCCTTTACGCGTGAACTATTTATAACGGGTCAAACCTTTCCAATCAACGATCTAGACCATCTCATTATAAATTGAACACCTCCAGACCTTCACAACTCGCTCACATATCTCTCCTAACCTCCAATCATTCTGAAACACTCTAAATAATTATCTTCGTTCGTTGTTTGACTTTGGCTTTGACCAAGAAATCTGTTCGCAAACGAGTTTGTAAGTTGGTTTTTGTTTATGGGTTTCTTTAATCGGAACCTACAAAGTGTTTACCCTATGATTAATTAGATTAATATTGGGTAAATCACTCAATTGGAAAACTAGGGCTCGAATTGATAATATTGGGGAAGAACACTAGGTTTTGCTATGTTATTTATATTTGATTAACAAGAAACAAACACAACCATCGGTCCAGACCAGATGGTTGTGTCTGTTGCATTTCACCCGAGCCACCCGGGTTCGAGTCCCGGCTGTGGCAAGTTATTTCATATTTTTTTTCAGTTTTACACATTTAAACATATATATATATTACATTTAAACTTATAAATTCGTTTTTAAATATCAAAACCCTTTTATAAATTCTACAAAAATTATATTATGTTAATTTGATGAAAAAGTTCAACACCCAATTTTTAGTTTTCAAAAATTTATTTATTTAATATATATAATAAATAAATCAAGTTTATTCTATTTTATTTATAAAAATCTATAAAAATATCAAAACAATTCTATTAATTTCCACAAAAATTATCCTAAGTTTTTATAACATTAAGCTTTTCAGAAATGATTTTTATTTCAGAAAAATCATTTATTTTATATTTTTAATCAATTTTTGTTAGTTTTAATCATAAATAAATCATAATAAATTCATTTTACAATATTTTTGTATCAAAATTTTACATAAATTAATTCTATTCATTTAGAACAGAAATATGATTTTTAAAATAAAAATTCTTTAATTTTAGTATTTTTGAATATTAAAGTTAAATGTTGGCTATTTATAAATAAATAGATTTAAAAATCTATTTTAAATGAAATAATTTTATAAAAATTATTTCTATACTTCAAACACTTTATGGTGTATATTCTAAATTCAAATTTCATTAAAAGACTTTTATTTAATTATTTATTAAATTTCTCTTAATTAATAGACAATTTGTTTATTAAACAAATAAACATTATCCCCAATTCGAAGCCCTAGGAATACATGTAGCCTAGAGTTATTTCACTCACACATTATTAATTACTTTAGGTTAATCATTTGGGAGAAATCTCAAGTTCATATTTCGTTGTCCAGTCCAAATTCAAGTTACTACGTGAACAGTGAGTATTACTTATCCCCTTTTCGCTTTTACAATTTTTGGGGTGATTCATGCACAACTATACAAAGCTTCCATGTTCATTTACACATACATTTTTATTCATTTACAATTCATATACGTGTCTTGTTTATCTTTGTGCTTATGCTTGAACATGAACGTAGCTTACATACAAAATCATACATTTAGACATAACTTATGTTATGGTGCTCTTTACACTCAGACGTAACTTATGTTACGGTGCTCATTTAGACATAACTTTGTGTTATGGTGCTCTTTTAGACTCACACGTGTTGAGGTGCTCATTATCAATTACATTGTACAACTTTACATGTGATCTTTGTCTTGTTTGGTTACTTGCGTGTTTACATAATGCCTTGGTGATGCTAGACACATGAATTGTACTACTTTTCAAATCTTATACTATACGTACAAAACTAAGTAGTGCTCACCAACATTCGTATGTTGACAAAATTATTTTCGTGCATGTTTCAGGATAAGCTGCTTGACGCTTCACATAGGACCTGGACTTAGCTTAAATTAATCAATTATCTTTATTTTTGTTGTCTTGTATTTAAATTCCACAAGTTGTAAAACAATATTCATTAATTATATATTTACATTTTAGTACCATGAGCTTTTGAACAATCATCACTACGTGGCACCTCGATGATTCCGCCATCGGTTGGGGTGTTACACCCCCATGGTATATTAAATGTAAGAATGTGAAGAGCCTATGAACATCATAAATTATGCCTAGATTTTTTAAATGGCTTGGCTTGGTTGGTTTAAGAAGAAGAAGTTGATTCAATTGGGGGAATGGCAATGAAAGGAAGGATATACCTGAAAAGGAATTGGTAAACCGGAGAGGGCAAGGTCTTTGAGAAGTTCACAGCCTAATCCACTAGCACCTATTACACATGTTCTTGAAGAATATACACACATATTCTTGAAGATCGTCCCTCAACTACATAAATAACAACAACAGAGAGGTTAGCTTATTAGCTTAACTACATAAATAATTAATTGATTTAATATAATATTGGTGAATGAATAATTCAACCTTTAGTGGATTTTTTTTTTTGTTTTTAAAGGCCCCTAGCCCAATTTACAGCCCCTTCCTATCACCGTCTTAATTCTTTGCTCCTAAAAAAAGTCATATCTATATTATCTATATCTATATTTAATTTGGAGTTTTTTTTTTTGTTTTTGCTAATTTGGGTGCAGAATTTCAAGATGGTTAAAAAAAACATGTATGAGGTACCTTTACAATCAGTATTAACGGATTTACATAAATCAAAATTTCAAGATGGGTGCAGAATTTCAAGATGGTTACAAAAAACATGTATGAGGTACTCTTTGACCTGATTTCTAATCTGTTGACTTCTTTTTTTCTTTTACACATTTGATCTCATATCTAAAGCTGCAAAACTTTTGTATTTCGTGTTTTTATTTAGTTGCTTGCTGTGAAGAAGTTGGGACAAAAAGGTAATCAATCGACAAAAGGAGGAAGGGTTTCTTGATCTTATTAATGATTTGATAAAATTCGGCATGCGAATGTTGTTGAACTCATGGGTTACTTGTTCTGAGCATGGTCAGCGATTATTAATTTACGAGTATTGCGGCGGTTGGACCCTCTAGGATGCGTTACACGCGGATGATGATTATAAAAGCAAATTTTCATGAAGTATGCACATAAGATTGGCAAAGGAATTCTCTTGCAACCAGCAGGTTTAATACCTAGATTTACTTGCTAATATCAACGTGAATTATTTGATTATTCGTTTGTTGTTCGATTTTTTATACCTTTTATAGTAGTTGATGATTGTCTTGTGCTAAGTGATGCTATTAATTTCTATTTTTTGATTCGTCAACCAGGTGTGCATATATTTGTAGTTTTTATAAAATTTAATGAACTCTCACAATCTCACTTTCATGTGGTGTCTTAGCATAACTACAGTAATCAACTATTTTCGCTTTTATTATTTGGTGATTTTTATTGACTATCTGAATCTAAGATGATAAAAAAAAGGAACTATGGCACCAAGCAGTAGAAATCAATCTCTAGATGATATTAATATTTTTGCCACTGTAATTATCTACAAAATTTTATTTGGTTTGTTGTGCTAATATTTTTGATACTATATTTTGTTGAATAAAGTAAAATGTCGTAAACCCGGATTGTGGTTCGTAATCAACATCATAATTGAATATAATATAAATCGAGACACCCGCCGCAATGCGCGGGCATTCCTTCTAGTAATAAAATAAATGAGAAGTTCTTAAAAAGATACGAATAGTGAAATTAAGTATTAACGTTACAGTTTTTTTTTAAAACATTTATTGACTCTTTTAGTGAATCAAATTTTTTTTGGTAACCAGAGTTTATTGCTTAATTTTTTAAGGAATCAAAAGTTATTCATGAAATGTAGTTTATTTCCTTCATTATTTTTTTGCTATGTAACACTTATTACATCCTAGGATGGCCAGTGGCAAACAAGATTTGATTTGTATTACCATTTTATTTCATATGTCATTACGCCATTACGAGTATTTTCCTTGTATTATGCATTAATGAAAAACATATAGTATGCACAATAGTATCAATGCATACGTGAGTTTGGCATGGGATCCTATATATTGACCTTAGGGTGTAGACTTATCTACATACGAGCATGCACAAATTGACATAGGTCTAAAAAAGCAATTGCATTGAAAAACGAAGGTGCAATGTGAACTGGACACAAAGAAAAGTTGTATAGATAAAAACATAGTGGCGAAGTTGAGCGGAAATTTTATGGGGTCGGAGGCCACCGTTTACGGGGGTCGAAACCGTATATACAAAAAAAAATTTATACGGACACTATATAATCGGAATTTCTGAGCGAAAATTTTGAAGGGTCGGGCCCCCCCCCCCCCATAAAGTTGCGCCCTTGAAAACATATCACCCAAGGCTAGTAGGCCAGACGAATGGAAACCTAGTTTGATTAATTATGGGTTTTGGTATCCTCTGCCGTTATAATGCTAACTTAATATCGGAAAACATTAAATCGCTACTCCCCTATATATAGGGTGATAGAAATAGAATGGTAGCATGAAACAAGAGGATCCTTGATCCCTCTTCCTCTCTTTGCATTCAATATATAATAAACCATATTCCCTATTTTAGGGATGATTACAAACAGATAAAGAAACATATTTAAATTACAAATCATTACTATACATATTATCTATTACACCCCCGCAGTCGTAGCCGGAGGTGAACGCAGGCTGAGACTGGACCGAAAGTCTTCAAAAAGAATGCGCGGTAACCCTTTGGTGAAAATATCCGCTATTTGGTACCTGGATGGGACGTGAAGAACGCGAATCTGACCTTTCTGAACTTTCTCGCGAACAAAGTGTATGTCAAGCTCTATGTGTTTCGTCCGCTGATGTTGAACAGGATTGCCAGACAGGTAAATAGCGCTGACGTTGTCACAATAAACAAGAGTGGCCGTGGAGAGTGGGCGACGAAGTTCTAAAAGTAAATTGCGTAACCAGCATACTTCGGCGACTACGTTGGCCACTCCCCGATACTCGGCTTCGGCACTAGATCGAGAGATGGTTGGTTGGCGCTTGGATGACCAGGAGATCAGATTATCACCATAATAAATGCAGAAACCACTTGTGGAGCGACGAGTGTCAGGGCATCCTGCCCAGTCAGCATCAGTGTATGCGACTAGTCGTGGGTCTGTAGTGGGTCCAAGAGTGAGACCGAACGAACTAGTACCTTGGATGTAACGAATAACTCTTTTTAGTGCATTCCAATGATCCACTTTTGGTGCATGCATGTGAATACAGATCTGTTGGACGGCATAGCTGATGTCGGGTCGAGTAAAAGTTAAGTATTGAAGAGCACCTGCAAGACTTCGATACAGAGACGGATCATCAAAAGTAGCACCAGCATCTGAACTGAGTTTACTGTTGGTGTCAACCGGGGTGTGAACTGGCTTGCAAGAGGACATGCCGGCACGCTCGATGATTTCCTGAGCGTATGCTTGCTGTGAGAGAAATAAGGTGTTGTTGTGTTGCTTGACAGAGATACCAAGAAAGAAGCTGAGAGGGCCGAGATCTTTCATGGCGAACTCGGCAGAGAGATGAGTCATAAGAGATGACCGAAGAGCCCGAGTGGATGTGACAAGAACAATGTCATCCACATACAGTAGTAGATAAGCAACCTGTGAACCCTGGTGATAAGTAAACAACGAAGCATCACACTTACTCTGCACAAAACCCAAAGTTAGAACAAAATCTGTAAAGCGTTGGTACCACGCTCGAGGTGCCTGTTTTAACCCGTATAACGATTTCTTGAGACGACAAACATGATCCGGATAATTTTTGTCACGAAAGCCCATTGGTTGATACATGTACACTGTTTCATTTAATTTACCGTGTAGAAAAGCATTTGTGACGTCTAGTTGGTGTATTTGCCAAGATTGAGATAAGGCGATGGACAAAACGGTGCGTATGGTGGAAGGTTTGACCACAACGCTAAAGGTCTCACCGCAATCAATACCAACTTGTTGAAGTCTGCCATCACAAACGAGCCTTGCCTTATATCGCTCCAGGGTACCGTCGGATTTAAATTTATGCTTAAAGAGCCACATGCTTCGAATTACGTTCATGTCTGGTGACCTCGGTGTTAATTCCCAAGTCTCGTTCCTAATAAGAGCATGGTATTCATTGGTCATGGCATTATGCCATTCCGGTACGGACAGGGCCTCAGTGGGGTTTTTGGGTATTGGAACAATGGAGGAGGCATGTAGGTTGAGACGGTGTTTGGGTTTAGTGATGCCGTCCATGGCACGGGTACGCATGGTACGGTGGGTAGGAGGTTCGGGTGCCGGGATGGGTGGAGCGGGTGGAGGTGGTGGAACTGGAGGTTGCTGAGGAGTGTGTGGCGAGTGTTGGGCGGGTGGAGGTGAGTGTGTGGATTGGGCCGAGGGAGGGTTAAAAGGTGGGGCGGGTATGTTGGGCTGTGGAGAGGTTGGGCTAGTAGGTGAGGGAGGTGTGTGTAGTGGGCCGGAAGGAGGCTGCTGTGGAGAATGGGCTGAAGCAGCAGGAGGGTGGGGCGGTTGTGAATTTTGGGAGTCAGTAGTGGAATTTTGAACCAATGGCCAGAGAAGGGGAGGAAAAACTGATAGAAAATCATAGGTGGGGGCTGGGGTGATTGTGTTGGCAAATGGGAAGGTTGTTTCATCAAAGGCGACGTGCCGTGAGATGATAAGTTGCTTCGTTTTGAGGTCGAAGCATTTGTACCCACGGTGAGTGGGCGGGTATCCCAAGAATACGCACGGGGAGGTTCTAGGGTCAAGTTTATGAGTGGTTGTGCTGGGAGTTAATGGATAACAAAGGCATCCGAAAACTCTTAAGTGGTCATAGGCGGGTGTGCGGTGGTAGAGGATTTCTGTGGGGGTTTTGTTTTGGAGGTGTTTGACGGGAAGGATGTTTAAGAGGTAGGTGACGGTTTCAAGGGCATGGTTCCAAAAGGTGTTGGGTAGGGAGGCATGCTGAAGAATGGTGCGAAGCATGTTATTGATGGTGCGAATCATGCGCTCCGCTTTGCCATTTTGAGACGACGTGTGTGGGCACGAACGTCTAAAGATAATGCCATGGGTGGAGAAAAAGGTGGAGAAGGATGAATTGATGTATTCAGTTCCATTGTCACATTGGAAGGTCTTTATGGGCCGTTCGAATTGTGTGGTAATTTGTTTGTGAAAGTGACAAAAGGTGGCATATACTTGGGATTTGTTTGATAATGGGTACGTCCACAAAAAATTGCTAACATCATCAATAAATAAAATATAATATCTATGACTATTAGCACTCAAAATTGGTGAAGTCCATAAATCACTGTGGATTAAATCAAAAGGTTTAAAGATGCGAGTATTAGAGCTAGCAAATGGTAGCCTAATACTTTTGCCAAGTACACATGATTGACAAAGTTTATTATGGAAACTAGGAAAATTAACAAAACAATTAGTTTTTAAAGATTGTAAAGGGGCACGTCCTGGATGACCAAGACGTTGATGCCATAGTGAGGAGGTGATGGCTGCAAAAGTAGAAGGGAAGGTTGTTGTTCCGGGCCCGAGCACGAGTGGATAGAGATCACCGCTGCTGTTGCACCGGAGGATAGGGATCCAGCTCTTGTAATCCTTCACAAGAAAACCAAATGGGTCAAATTCCACAGAAACCATGTTGTCGGTAGTGAACCGACGAACAGAAATTAGGTTTTTAAGTAGTTTGGGTGCATATAGGACGTTTTTAATGTAACACCCCAACCGATGGCGGAAACATCGGGATGTCACGTATTGATGATTGTTCAGTAGCTCATGGTAAATATTAAATTCCATTAAATGATTTAATTGAATTACATACAATTGTTCTAGAATTTGTACATCAAATTGAATAAAACTATACACATATCTTCAAGCATCAATTCAAATCTTCAAGCAAATAGAACCTGAAACATGTTAAGTTTGAAAATATTTTGGGTCAACAAAAGTTGGTGAGAATTACATAGGTTTTTGATAATTGAATAACAATGTTGTGCAATTCATGTGTCATGTCAATCTAGTCCATATGTGAGAACATACTAGAAATAAATCGAGTGCATAACCAACCCTGATGACTGTTATGATGTGGTACCTCCCATACGCTCATGGTTCACCTGAATATGTTATACGATAACAAACACCCACGCTACCTTTGTAGGAGGCACGTATCCGGGTGGGATTGTCAGTCCAATAGATCTATCAATGTATACCGCCGGCTTGTACGGAGTTAATGATTATGCTAGAATGGTGCTTACTCTAATCATGCTCAAGACATAATGCAACATAGAAAACACATAGACACATTGATGATTGAATTGCATAAAATGATGTTGTAACATGTTTCACCCCAAAAATGGTGATAAATAGAAAAGGGGCTATGTAAAACTCACCTTAGCAAAATGCTATGTCTCGTAAAAAAAATAGAATAATGTGTTGTGAATGTATGCGAGGCGAATCCCAAAGACTCAACAACGTAGCTAGTCCAAATTGAAGAAAACGAAAAAGAAAGAATATCAAGCTTCCAATTCGCCAATTACAAGAGCTTATAATCAAAGCTTCAATTGTAGAAGTAATAGACTATAGAAGAAAGGTATGAGGGAAAGTTTAATCGGATTGAAACAATCGATTTAGAGGTGCAAAGTATAATGGGTCATAGGTGGGTTTTTATACTAGTTTTGGAGTCAATTAGCCATTAAAATTGGTCAACACCATAAAGTAAGGTTTTATGATGAATTGACTATTTGACTAAGACTTTGACTGTTTGACTAAGACTTTGACTAGGACATTGACTATTTGACTCAAGGCTTTATTTAAAAAAAAAATTCTTGTATATGAAAAAAAAAAAAAAAAGAATCATATTATTATTATTATTATTTATATACATTTATGTATGTATATAAGTTGTGAGTTAGGATAAATAAAGACTTAGGCACATTTGTATAATATTAATGATAAAGGTGTAATAAAATATATATATATATATATATATATATATATAAGGGCTTTTTATGTATTAAAATTTTGGGGAAAATTTTGCGATGTTACAGTCTCCCCTACTTTTAGGAACTTCGTCCCGAAGTTAAAAGAAAAACACCAGGTATACAATTGGTCGACTACCGAAAACCTTGATAAAATTTCTCACTACCTTAACGTACCTGTAAATTCATGATTACGTTCCGGACCGTAATTATCAATTTACCTTACATTAGGGTTTTGCGTCCTTTTATGACTCTACCGATTGTTGAGCAAGTTCAATAGTCTCCACCAGTCGTTGAGCAGGTTGTAGGGCCTCTCCCGACTGTTGGAAAGACATGATGACCTCTACCAATCGTTGAGTAGGTTGTTTGGTAGTCAACTAATTGTTGTACAAGTAAGCAAGTATGATTATAGATATAGCAATTAGTTCACATTCAAACAAGCATGCACTTAGATGTTATGATAATACTTGAATTTATTACTTGAATCAAAAAGTGTCAATACATAGAATTAAAAAGTAGACATCATTCAAATGGTGGGGTTTGCTGTTAAGTAGCTGGAGGGTCTTGATCTCGATTTAGTTTAGGGCATCGGTTACGAAAATGATTTGGGTTTCCACATTCATAGCATTGACCATAGTTGTATTTACCAGGACGCTTAAGATTAGCAACCTGAGCAGGGTTGGTTGGTTGGTTGGTGTTAGGGTTTGGGGACTCACGACGTGTGTTGACCAGATGGCCATACCTACCACAATTGGTGCACAGGCGACACACTGAAACAGTGGGGTGATGTCGTTTGCATGTGTTACACAATGGAAAGTTTCTTGTATAGGGTTTCTTGTTAGAAGCTTGTGTAGTGAGGTTTACATTAGGATCCCTGGTCTTGCGCTTCTGGTTCTCGGTAGTTACCGCGGCCACAATACTTGTTTTCTCGCCTTTCCGAACTAAGGTCCCGTTCTTTATGTGATTTCCATCGCCATTTCCATTTCCATTGCCGTTCCCATTCATTGGGATGACTTGAGCCAACAAGTTAGAAACCAGAGTTGTGATTTGTTGCGCCATTTGTTGGGAAATAATCGCAGCCAGTTGGGCATCAACACCTTTGTTGTTTTTGTTGTTGTTGTGGTTGGTGTTGTGGTTGTTGTTACTTTCCTCTTGGTTTTCACCACTGTTATTGTGAGTGCTGCGACGTGGAGACATGATCTGTAAGGGACACAATGAAGGTTCAATGTGGCATGAAATGAATGAGGTGATATAAGGAATGTAATCATTTATTCATTAATTAAAACGAATAAACGAAAACGTTGACGTATCAAAGATTTCAGATTCCAATAACATAGTGAAGACATGCTTTAGCCTATAAGTGAACACTCATCCCGAGAATTCCCAGGTAGGCATCCGGGTCCCTCGTCTGATTGGGATATATGCGCAATGCCAGCCTAGATAGAAGACTCAGAATACAGGCGTTCACCCTTCCAGATTGCACGTGTTCGTTATTAAAATCTAGAACTTCGACGAGATCTCAAGGTGGTTCAGGTTAAACCTGAGGATTTTGTCCTATTAGTCTGAGAGTAGATCCAGTGATGGAGAGCAACCTTCTTGTAAGGATGAAAGTAGGGATAAGAAGTAGGTGGGAGATAGAGAATAGCAAGTAAAAGAAGCAAGTACTGGTTAAATCCTATGGTTATAGACTAGATTATTTTTCTAATAACCTAATTCCCTATAACCATGGCTCTGATACCAATCTGTAACACCCCAACCGATGGCGGAAACATCGGGATGTCACGTATTGATGATTGTTCAGTAGCTCATGGTAAATATTAAATTCCATTAAATGATTTAATTGAATTACATACAATTGTTCTAGAATTTGTACATCAAATTGAATAAAACTATACACATATCTTCAAGCATCAATTCAAATCTTCAAGCAAATAGAACCTGAAACATGTTAAGTTTGAAAATATTTTGGGTCAACAAAAGTTGGTGAGAATTACATAGGTTTTTGATAATTGAATAACAATGTTGTGCAATTCATGTGTCATGTCAATCTAGTCCATATGTGAGAACATACTAGAAATAAATCGAGTGCATAACCAACCCTGATGACTGTTATGATGTGGTACCTCCCATACGCTCATGGTTCACCTGAATATGTTATACGATAACAAACACCCACGCTACCTTTGTAGGAGGCACGTATCCGGGTGGGATTGTCAGTCCAATAGATCTATCAATGTATACCGCCGGCTTGTACGGAGTTAATGATTATGCTAGAATGGTGCTTACTCTAATCATGCTCAAGACATAATGCAACATAGAAAACACATAGACACATTGATGATTGAATTGCATAAAATGATGTTGTAACATGTTTCACCCCAAAAATGGTGATAAATAGAAAATGGGCTATGTAAAACTCACCTTAGCAAAATGCTATGTCTCGTAAAAAAAATAGAATAATGTGTTGTGAATGTATGCGAGGCGAATCCCAAAGACTCAACAACGTAGCTAGTCCAAATTGAAGAAAACGAAAAAGAAAGAATATCAAGCTTCCAATTCGCCAATTACAAGAGCTTATAATCAAAGCTTCAATTGTAGAAGTAATAGACTATAGAAGAAAGGTATGAGGGAAAGTTTAATCGGATTGAAACAATCGATTTAGAGGTGCAAAGTATAATGGGTCATAGGTGGGTTTTTTATACTAGTTTTGGAGTCAATTAGCCATTAAAATTGGTCAACACCATAAAGTAAGGTTTTATGATGAATTGACTATTTGACTAAGACTTTGACTGTTTGACTAAGACTTTGACTAGGACATTGACTATTTGACTCAAGGCTTTATTTAAAAAAAAAATTCTTGTATATGAAAAAAAAAAAAAGAATCATATTATTATTATTATTATTATTTATATACATTTATGTATGTATATAAGTTGTGAGTTAGGATAAATAAAGACTTAGGCACATTTGTATAATATTAATGATAAAGGTGTAATAAAAATATATATATATATATATATAAGGGCTTTTTATGTATTAAAATTTTGGGGAAAATTTTGCGATGTTACATTTAAGGACAAATGGGGGATAGGGTGGGGGTAAGGTTTTGTGGCCAAGTCCATGTACCGGGATGGTTGAACCATCACCAACGATGATTTGTTGCCCCATACTATTATTAGAAAAAGATTGAAAATCAGCAGAGGTATTAGACATATTACCTGTAGCACCGGTGTCCATGTAACCGGCAGGCTCCGGAGTGTTGTTTAGGGACATGGCATGAAGGGCCTGATCAATGTCCGTTGGTGTGTATGCTGTGTGATGAGCCTGAGACGGTTTGGACCCAAGGACGCCCGCTCCATTGTTGCTGCTATTGGGCCGAGGCGATGAAGTTGGATAAGGGCAGGGGGGCGCGGCCCACGACTGTTGCTGCTGTTGTTGGGCCTGATTTGGTGAGTAGTTGGGCCACTGCCCATAAGGGGAAGGAGTCCAATATGGTGGAAAAGGTGGAGGCCAAGCCCAAGGGGAATAGCCATATGACGCGGCCCTGCCGCCGCGAGCCCAAGAGTTTCTGCCTCGGCCTCTTCCGCGAGACCTGCCACGACCCCGACCACGGTCGTAGGTCTGTTCCGATGACGAGTTGGCAGCAGCTGAACGAGTGGTGGTGTTTAGTGCGGTACCTGCTTTTTGAGAAGAGTGGAGGGCTTGTTCGGCTTTCTGCGATTCTACCATACATAATTTTAAGCGGGCCTTGTAGAAGGTCGGTAGAGGCTCTTGACCTTGTAAGATTGTGCCGATGCTTTCATATTGTTCCGTTAATCCCGCGATGAGTTGTAGTACGAGATCATCATTGTCTATCGGGTGACCCACGCTTGCAAGTTGATCAGAGAGGGATTTTAACTGTTGGCAGTAGGCTGTCATAGATTGGAAGTTTTCAAGACGGGTGTTATTGAAACGGTGGCGGAGGTGGAGAGCACGGGCCGCCTTGTTGTCTTGAAAGACATCTTCAAGAGCGGTCCATACCTCATAAGCAGTTTTGTTTTGACCGGGTTCAATGATGGTGTGGATTAAATCCTGAGAGATCGTTCCATACATCCATTGAAGGACGATGGAGTCAAGACGCTCCCAAGATTCAGTGGCTGGGGTGGCCGAGGCTGCCTGTTTTTCTTTGTCAGCCGCGGCGGGAGGTGGTGCGGGTGGTGTGGTTGTTTGAGGAGGTAGAAGGTGATCGTATACTTGGTAGGCTTTGCAATGAATTTTAAATAACTCGGACCAAGAGGGCCAGTGAGCCGTATCAATCTCGAGCTTGATGGGTATAAAGTTTTGTATGTTTGAAACTGTGACTGCTGGATGGATTTTCTCCATAGGTGCGGCTGGGAAAAATTGAACAGAAGGGGTACAAAAGGTGAACGAAGGGTGACAGGGAAGGTAGTGGGTAAGGAATGAAGAAGTAGAGAGGGTAAGGGATTAGTGGTGAGGTAGGATCGGAAAAAAAATGAGGGATAGATGCCGCGGCCAAGAAGAATGGCAGCGATTAGGGTTGGGTGGTGGTAGGGTTTCCTGTGTCTCTTGATACCATGAAACAAGAGGATCCTTGATCCCTCTTCCTCTCTTTGCATTCAATATATAATAAACCATATTCCCTATTTTAGGGATGATTACAAACAGATAAGGAAACATATTTAAATTACAAATCATTACTATACATATTATCTATTATAGCATCCACTACAACACACTTGAAGTGAGCTAGTCGATAGGGATGGGCCTGGTGGGTGGGTGTGGATGACTGGATGAGGCTTATCCTTTTGGGATAATCTGTGCCGCCTGCATTACAATGTTTATAAACAAATTTAAGGCTTCACCGTTAGATGACGAACACGAAGAAGACGAAGATGAAGATGACATTTTTTCTAAGAGAGTTTGAGATTTTTAGTATGGGAGTGTATTTTAAAAAAAATGCGGTTGATTGGTTATATATAATGGAAAATAAACTTTTTTTAATAGCTGCTATAAAATAACGGTAAAAAAAATAACGTTCAAAAAATAAATAGGCTCGTCACTTCCGTCTTGCACCCGACGAATTCGACGGGGATGGGCCTAGGGAGCAGTGTGGCTGTCCCTCGCCGGTCCTAGATGACTCGAGAACGAAACCCACACCGATCGGCCTAATATATATTCCATTCTTGTTCTGACTTAATAAGAAATTTACCTGCCAATTTGCTTAATAAGGAGTAACAACCACCGAAAGTATGATCTTACGCCGTCTGTTGTGGAGGTGCGAGCACCCGGATGCGAGCCATCAACTTAACTCTTAAGTAACCCGATCACTTGACCCCGTTGTGGCTAGAGGTGAGCATCGGCGTCACCAAAGGATAGTTTCTCCCGTTAACCCACGCGACCACCATCGCTTGTGCTCGCTTGCGCCGGGTTCACGTCAGGCTGTTGTGGCTAGGGGTGACCACCAGTGCTAAAAGCTCGCGCCTCCGCAACATACGGCATTGCAAATTAGGCTATAAAAAAACGGTATGTCATTCATAATTCAATCAATGTGATTTATATAACGAATTTAACTAAAATTGACACGACAATAGTAAAATAAACAAAATGAAAAATCTCTTTAAAAGGTACCTTTAATATTATCTTACCAAGAAACATTTTTATCATATATACTTTTATTAATTAAAAAGCTAACATTAAATAATAATTCAACTAATCAATTTTCAAATTGACAAGCCATAAACGGGGCGTTCCGAGAATCGAACTCGGGACCTCTCGCACCCAAAGCGAGAATCATACCACTAGACCAAACGCCCGATGTTGATTATTATCTCACCATATATTAATAGTATAATAGTATAATAGAACCTGTCATTTATTATTGGCATATAGTATTGTTATTTTTATTCAAACCATTCGTTTAGTATGGTGAAATTTATTATGTTCACTTGCTCAGTTTGATTGATTTAAAACAGTTGATCTATGTTTAATGATCTTAATTTCATCTTTTTTCTTAGAAATCAACTAGTAACAGGGGATAATGCATACAAGTATACAACACACTAACACATCACATAGGACAACATACTTTGATTAAATATTCCAATCTCAGCAACTCAACCATAAATAACAGTATCGGAACGGCTTTTCTGGAGGATCAGATATACAACACAGTCACCTTATTACATGTCACCATTCAAGTAAAAAAAGATCAGGGTCAAAGAAACACTAGAGTGCCGCTATGCATTCAATCTCAACCCTAGCATCAAGCGGTAATGCTGCAACCTGGTATGTTGATCGTGCCGGAGCTGGTGCTGGGAAATCTACAAAACACCATTGTAAAAAAAATGTTTACTTTTTGTTTCGGGCTTCAGCCTTTCAAGGTGGTTCAGTCTTTTTGAATGCGGTTAAAAAAACACAAGATGTTTATAGTGAACTCACATTTAGCATAGATCTCATTAACTTTCTTAAAGTCATTCAGATCAGCCAACCTGAAAACAGACAAGTATAAACAACTAAACTTCATGTTCTTGCAAATCTTAAATACGCAAACGCTATAAAGTTGATTTACATGATTGTAGTCTTAACAACCGAGGAATAGCTAGCGCCACTGGCTTTCAGTATCTCTCCCATATTCTTGAGTACCTGACAAATGTAAGCAAGATTAAGGTTAATACAAGATAAAATACACTTGTTTGACGAATTCAAGATTAATGTTTTATGACCACTTTTTTGTTTAATACCTGCTCTGTTTGTTCCTCGACATTGTCTGACACAAACTTCCCGGTCTGCACAAGTATCATAGTATAACTAACATGTGAACATTACAGTTAACATATATTGAGTATAAGAGAACATGATTGGCATAAAACCTCAGGAACAAGACCAAGAACACCAGACACAAACAGAGTGTTATTGGCCTTAATTGCTTGGGAATAGGGACCAAGAGCTGCTGGAGCCTTGTCTGTTACAACAGCTTCCTTAATACCTGCAACCAACATGAATACCTTAACATATATGATTCATATCCAGTAAAATAAAGTATTAACAAGAAAATGTTAAAAGGCTTATAGATTAGAGAAAATTGACAAAAGGAAATAGATGTATCAGTATCACTAATATATCATGGTGAAAATATATCTTGCATCAAATATTCATCTTATAGTAGAATTGTATATAAGATCGGGCTCAAAAAGATTAATGAACTCAAGATAATGCATGTAAATCAAAGGGAAAAAAATCCAATAAACAATCAAGAGTTCAAAACATTGGAAGTGAATCAAAAAATAAGGAGGTACATAAAAATGCAAAGAACCAAATAACGACCACAAATCAAGCGATTTTTTTCTGAAAGGCAAAGACTCGCACCACGCCCAGTAAATTCTGCACCAATGTCTGTCTCGGGTGATACTCAAAACCCTCAACCTCAAAGAGAAAGAAACACCTTAGATACACATATGGCTAGCTAATGATCAAAGGCCCTTTGATGGCTTAAGGCTAACGCCCACATCACTTATCCGGAGCACTAGTGTCCAACGCACCTTAAGGGTGGACTCTTGGAGCATGCTGTACCAGAGACCACGCTTACAACCACCAACCATTAAAGGTCCTAACAACGACAATAAAGCATCTGCCAAGCACATGATACATACCCATCTGAGTCATGGATGGATCTTGTTGGCTTTGTCTCACGTGTGGTTAATATCTTATGTGTTTCAGTTATTATATTTTACATTTTTGATTAAGTTTTTATGTTTAGTAGCATGTGGCTAAAATAAAGGGAGTGTGGGGATGCCCACTACCCATGTTCTTAGTAGTGTTTCCTGCTTATTTGCTTGTACTCCTATATGAGGATCGCTTTTTTTCATTATGAAGGTATGCAGAAAGTTAGTCTCACTATTCTCTCGAAATTTCTCTCAAGTTCCTTTCAATTTTCTTATGGCCAACGATCAACCGTTAGAACCACATCAGCACACCCACGAACATGGGGAGGTACTCAGTATAGTGCTACGGGTCATGCATAATAATGTTATGGCCCCAAGATCTATCATCTATGAACGTAGTTTTAAAAGACTTGGGTAGCGTTCGTTTCACACGGAATGGAATGGAATTCGGATGGAAGTGGAACATATATTCCATTTCTTCTGTTGTTCGTTTCAATAAAAGAAGGAATTGTAATTGAACATACAGAACGGAATCTACATTCCAGTTCCATCCAGATTTCATTTCATTATGTTAAACAAACACACCTAAATTCCAAATCAAATAGCAGTTCTCGCATGAATTCCAATTTCTTTACAATCCATGAAACGAATGCTACCTAAGTTTTGCTATTCAAAAAGAGCTAGCGAGGCATCTTGTTGCACGTTTGCCTTCTAATTCAATGTTTTAGTCTGAAAGTGAGAAATGAAACTAGTTTTGACCACTTTTGTCAAAGCCCACTCACGCGCTAGGCGCCTAGGCTCACTTTTCAGGCCCAGGCCCCCAGCCTTCTCGCTTCGCTTCAAAAGCCCTACTTTCAGGCCCTCAGGCACATTCTCGAGGTTAAGTTCCGATGGAATTTCGGCCAACAAGTGTCTGAACAAGTCTGAAACAATTATACAGCCTTAAACAAGTCTATAATCAACCTAAAACAACCTAAACTAACCCTAAAGAATCCTAAAACGTGTTTAAAACTCCCAAAAATGAATTTTTATACCGTGTGTCTTACTTAAAAAAGTTCTTGCTTTTTAAGTGCCTTAGGCTCAAGACTCACCCTTGGTGCCTTGAGTGCGCCTTTAACAACTATGGTTTTGATAAGATATATTTTCTTTGAAAAAAAAAAAAAAAGAATTACACACTATAATTACCCCTCTAGTCATAAAGGAAAAAGAATATGATTCTCATTTATTAATCTCCCTCTAAACACAGTATAATTACTTAATTCAAGTGATTGAGAAACAACTAATAATGATGCAAGAGGAGCAGAGCTGTGTAATGTAATATCACCAATTCACCTGTCTAAAATCAAAACTAAAATCATTTCTCAATTTAAGGCAAAAAGAAGTAAACAACCATAATAATCCTAAATTGAGAGATGCAACACTAAGATAAACAATTAAACAGTAACACTACAAATTCTACAAAATAATAATAATAATAATAATAATCCTAAATCAGATTTAACAAATTACGTAGCATTTAGATAATTTAAATAAGAGATGGATTGGTTACTAGCATCAGTAGACATGGTGAAGCAAGCGAAGGGAGTTGATGATGGATTGGAGACTAAAGGTGAAGAAGACCACTGCAGTCTAGAGCTGGCGAAATAGGCGCAACCGATGCCGGCGATGATCGGAGCACGGTGGCGGAGGACGGAGTTGTCAATCGCCGGCAGATTATTAAAGAAACGTGCGAATGGTAGACCACTAGAAGCCATCTTTGTTGATTGTCAACACTTGCTTTTTTTTTCAACGGCAAGTCAGAAAGAGAGGCTAATTATTATTATTTTTTTATAAAATCTTATTGGGCTTTTGTTGGGCCCATTGCCAAACCCAAACAAACATTCGCCTTATTAGTAGAGGTGCACAAATCGGGTTTTTTTTTAATAACCGGTTTCGGTTACGGTCGGGTATTACTTCGACCGGGTATTGAAAGAACCAGTTCCAGTTCCAGTTTCGGTTCCTAGCATAAAAACCATACCCCGTATACCGGTTCCGGTTTTTCAATACCCGGTTCCGGGTATGGAACCGGTTTCGGGTATATAGGGTATTGAAAAAAACCGAGTACACTGGGTATTTAAAAAACCCGGGTATATCGGGTATTGAATTCTTTTTATACAATCACGTCGAAGGGTAGTGCGATTTAGATGATTATAACGCGGTTATACATTTCTTTGAGTATACTTTTTGAGTATTTGGAAAACCAGGTTCCGGTTTTTTAATACCTGGTTCCGCCTCAACATCAAAATGCCAAATAGTCCCGTCGCTTGACACATACTTTTTGAGTATTCGAAAAACCCGGTTTTGGGTATTCGGAAAACCCGGTGCCGGGTATTTAAAAAAACCGGGTACAACCAGGTATAAATCGGGTCCGGTTTTGGGTCCGGTTTTTTACATAGAAATGTATACCCTATGCGTACCCGTCGGGTAGAGTCGGATACAGTTCCAGGTATACCCGGTTCCGGTTTTTTTTTCGGTTCCAATTCCGGTTTCGGTTTTTTTGTGCAACCTCTACTTATTAGTGTTATATTAGACTTGCAAATCTTAAAAAAAAAAAAAAAAAAACATTTTTCTCACGATTTATATACCCCGTTAACCAAAAATTATTATTATTATTATGCATGTGAGTGGCCACTAACAAGTCTGTGGAAGGTCTTGATTTGATACAGACTGAACGAGGTAAGCGTATGTCACACATGACACACTAGAATGGATTATAAAAAGCACACACTACAGGTGCTCTAATGCCTTTGTATGTTCATACGCCAATAATATCATGATTTGCAAAATTGAAATAAATGTTTTATGCGTAAAAGCCCTATAATATCGTTATTTCTTCGATATTTCGGATACAAGTGCAATTTAAGTCTAGAGTAAATAACAATAAAGGTGTGAAATTGGACTACTGGAGAATACAAATGGTGAAACCAAACCGTTTGGTAATGAATTGGTTTAGTTTTGTATTACGATTTGACCTTAAAATTGTTAGAAATAGTTTAAGTATGTCAGATTTCCATTAACAAAAATCTATGTTCAAAACAAAATCCTCTAATGTCCAAAAATAAATAATAAAAAAATTAAGGGCTTTTGTAACGAAAGTACACTAGGAATTAAAAATAACAATATTTTTTTTATCTAAAAACACACCAATTTTTTTGGTAAAAAAAAAACTCAATTGTGGAGATAAAGAAATAGATTGAAGTGAATATATTATTCAAATGATTAACTCCGTCTATAAATCTTTTACATCAAAATTCAAACAATTCAATAGATTGGTATGAATTTTGTGAAGATGCAAGTATTCACCTTATCAATATATCAAATCAATGATGGGGTCTATTTGGCACCTAACTGGGCACCTAAATAGGACCGAACCCTTGTTAGGCTATTATTCTCTTCTTCCCTCAAAGTTATGGAGTAAGACATCAATTTCTCAATAAGATCAAATTTTTTTTGATTGCATGATGCACTCCCCTAAAAAACATCGGCGCACGTGTAAACGAGGTGCTCTACCAACTGAGCTACAGTCCTTACTCCTTAGTGCTTGTGCCTTTATCTTACAACGAAAGTGAAAAGTGACATTATATATAACACAGTTAATTATAAACAAACTAAATCCTATTTGTTTGTTCTAATTAGAGATTCGACTGAAATAGGATTTTACAGATAAGAAATAAACTAATCAAACCATGGATAATTGCTTAAGAAAGACTTTCGAAAAAAAATATAAAAACCTTGTAAAAGTTTTCATATAAGATTTGGTAGCTAATTAAATACTGCACCGTTCAAAGAAAAGCTTATTAAATAATAAATACTACTGATATAATCATAAAGCATTTTTAGATAAATAGATGTATAAACTTATAAGTATTTATTCACACTCTTAACATTTTGGACCATTTGATCTAGTTGGTACGTTTTTTTTAACAAACTTCAAATCTGAGCTGTTTGTACTTTGTAGTCACTTAATTTTCATTGATTTCAATCATTATAAAAAAAGGAAAAAGTTATACTGTCAAAACATGACAAACAACCCCTTCGGGTAATAAAAGCATAACAAACCGAACCCCTAAATATTTCTTCTACAAACAGGGCAAGAACCATTTCTAATCAACCACTCATCTATACACTTTAAATGAAACACATGTTTACACTTAGGCAGTTCTCTTCCTTCTTCTTTGTTCTTAAAGTTTTGCAAGCAAATCGCGCATACCCTTTTACAACAATTCTCTAACACGAATCTTGGTAATTCGTTTATCGAATGTTCACTTAGTCCTTTGGACTCGTTGTCACACACGTCAAAAAGATCAATAAAACTTGTTTCGGATCCACTAATCTGCATAATAATCGTTATAAAAAAGTTTGTAAGTTATATTCAACTACAATATGTGTTTTCATTAGCGGAAACAAACGTGCATACTTGAGACTGGTAAGCTTTGAGGACAGCTGGAGTGACCCAATCTGCAAAGACTTGTCCGTTTACAAGACTATTTATAAACGAGACTTTGGAGAATGGCTCGCCATTAAGGATCATATCCATTAGCTGCAGGGCTGTTATGGCGCCGGTGACTGCACCTACACCGGCGCCACGTATCAGCCCTGTTTCTGTAGTGGGTCCTTTGATTGTTCCCGCTATTGTTCCGACAGTTGCTCCTCCTAAATTTAACAAATCATTTAAAAGTGTTATGTAACGCTAGACAAGTGTTTTTGACGTAATGCTAAGTCAATTTTTGTATTACTATTAGTATTTTCCTAGATGTTATGAGATGGTTTATTGTCTTTGTGCACAAAAGCTTTTTGTTTGAATTCTCTCTCTCTTGTGATACAAAATAGCTAAGAGATGTGTATCAATAGACACACCTTTTATAATAAATTTAAAATAGAACAACATACACAATTAAGATATTCAAGAATTAGGCACTCAACCTTATTATTTATTTATTTTTTTTGCAATGATTTACGGCCCAGCTGGTTTGAGGTGGGAGGGTTTACCTCTTCAGAGGGTTCCTGCCTGGGGTTAGTCACATGTTCGATTCTTGTCCATCGAAAAATCATACCCATTAAGGTTGAAAGGGCCCAGCGTGTGGGAGGACTCGAACTTTTAACCCGGACCTGGAGGCTGTTAGGACTAGAATTTTACCATTGAACTACGCCTTTAAAAAAAACCTTAAATTTTAGAAGGGTGACGGGGCACTCCACGGCAAGGGGGCGCAGTCACCTTTGCAGCGCGGCAACACCGCCGTCACCCCTTGTCAATTGGCAAACTCTCCTTTCTATGTCAATTTGACATGGCAACCCGGGAGTGGACGGGACTATGCAACTTTGCCAAAAGTGCCCCGACCACCCTAAACCAGAACCAGAACAACAAAATGCAACAATGATATTCCAAAACAATCAAGAATCGTACCGAGAGCGACGGTGCAGGTGACAGCAGCCATAAAGACTTTGTTAACACCATTGAAGAAAAGCTTAAACTCAAAATGGTCAGCCATATGTGTGGAACGATGGAAAGACGTGAATAAAGGTGATTGAATTGGAGATGAAATAAGAACTAAGAAGATGCATTAATTTATAGAAACGAAACAGAAACAGAGAGGAGAATGCATTAATTAATGGAGGGAGTGAGAAAGCAACGTAGGTCTACACATGCCATACATGCACGTCTACGCATATATCCATTCAACAATATGTATTTAATTACCGCACAGACTTTAATATTATGTGTTTACTAGATATTTGCCCGCGTTGACACGCAGTTCAACAACGTACGATTATTTGGAGTAGTATAACGTATAAGAAAAATAAAGTAGAAACATTTTATTAAAATTTAAAAGCAACGAATACACATTTATTCAAATATCGCTGAAAATTTCCTTATAAACCACATTTTTTGTTTTAGTCATCACTTTCCCACCAGCATCAAGTATAAGTAACTTCATGTCTGTCCTGCTTTTAACTCTTGACAATGCGACATAAAGCTGGCCATGTGAGAATACATGGTTTCTTAAATACAATCCAACCTGAATAAGGCGACTTAAATGGTATGTGTTAAAAATAGACTTATGGCATATTCAACAATAAGAAAGTAATAAAAATGAAAATAAGAAACTAACTACCACCTAAATTTCACAATTTAATTTGACACGTCTGAGAAGATGAGCATTACCCATATCGACCCGCTAAAAAAACTTCGAGCATATTTTATTCTATGTTTTTATAAAACAATTTATTTTTTAAAAATCGAAAATCATTCATTAATGTTTCGGTCAACGTGTTTAATTACTTTCCTAAACAATATAATCCACATTTTTTGTTTTTTTAAAATAAAAAACATTTAATAATTATTCTATTTTTAAAATTCAAAAAAGAGTTATTAATGTTTTTATAAAAAAAATTATTTTTTAAAAATCGAAATCATTCATTAATGTTTGGGTCAACGTGTTTAATAACTTTCCTAAACACTGTAATCCATATTTTTAATTTTCTTAAAATAAAAAATTTAATGACTATTCTATTTTTAAAATTCAAAAAAGAGTCATTAATGTTTTTATAAAATTTTTTATTTTTTAATAATAAAAAATTATTCATTAATGTTTCGGTCAAAGTGTTTAATAACTTTCCTAAACACTATAATCCAGATTTTTATTTTTTTTTAAAATAAAAAACATTTAATGACTATTCTATTTTTAAAATTCAAAAAAGAGTCATGTTTTTATAAAAGAATTTATTTTTTAAAAATCGAAAATCATTCATTAATGTTTCGGTCAACGTGTTTAATAACTTTCCTAAACAATATAATCCACATTTTTTTTTTAAAATAAAAAACATTTAATAATTATTCTATTTTTAAAATTCAAAAAAGAGTTATTAATGTTTTTATAAAAAAATTTATTTTTTAAAAATCGAAATCATTCATTAATGTTTGGGTCAACGTGTTTAATAACTTTCCTAAACACTGTAATCCATATTTTTAATTTTCTTAAAATAAAAAACATTTAATGACTATTCTATTTTTAAAATTCAAAAAAGAGTCATTAATGTTTTTATAAAATTTTTTATTTTTTAATGATCGAAAATTATTCATTAATGTTTCGGTCAAAGTGTTTAATAACTTTCCTAAACACTATAATCCAGATTTTTAATTTTTTTTAAAATAAAAAACATTTAATGACTATTCTATTTTTAAAATTCAAAAAAGAGTCATGTTTTTATAAAAGAATTTATTTTTTAAAAATCGAAAATCATTCATTAATGTTTCGGTCAACGTGTTTAATAACTTTCCTAAACACTATAATCCAAATTTTTACTTTTTTTAAAATAAAAAACATTTAATGACTATTCTATTTTTAAAAGTCAAAAAAGAGTCATTAATGTTTTTTATAAAAATAAATATTTTTTAAAATCGAAAATCATTCATTAATGTTTCGGTCAAAGTGTTTAATAGGAAGGAACATTATCTAAAGTGACCCATGTATAAGTAAAAGGAGCATTACTCAATAATTTTAACCGACTATTACCTTATAGATGCTATTTATACGCTAAAAATAGTAATGTGACAAATCAAATAATTCAGCATTTATTTTGTGTTTAAATGTCATTAATTTTAAAAACTGGATTTTTTTTTAAATTTTGATTTTGAATGTTTAAAAATAAATTTATAAATGTATTTATATATGATTAATAATTTTATGTTTAAATGTTATTAATTAAATGGTAATCATAATTATTAACATTAGATGTTTCCAATATTGAGTAACTCACGATAAATGCTAATTATACGCTCCATATTTGCGAAATCGTTGCTAACCCCACATTGTGTAAATCTTCTTCCACATTTTGCTTCCCGGACTACTCCACAGCCGGGTGTTTAATAACTTTCCTAAACACTATAATCCATAATTTTTAATTTTTTTTAAAATAAAAACATTTAATAACTATTCTATTTTTAAAATTAAAAAAAAAAAGTCATTAATGTTTTTATAAATGTTTTTTATTTTTTAAAAATCGAAATCATTCATTAATGTTTGGGTCAACGTGTTTAATAACTTTCCTAAACACTGTAATCTAGATTTTTAATTTTCTTAAAATAAAAAAAATGTAATGACTATTCTATTTTTAAAATTAAAAATAGAGTCATTAATGTTTTTATAAAATTTTTTATAATACCGCCGCCACAGATGTAAAAGATGTACAACACAAGACCAAAACGTGAACCATTCTGCAGTGATAAACAAATAATATCCATTATTATTAATGATGATAACATAGATGAAAAAAATAAACTAATATGATGAAGTATATACATATAACACAATCAATAACAAAACATAATTGAAAACAACCAGATTCTAAACATCCTTATCATAACATTTATTGTTATACTCAACCATCACATACGATTTAATAATATCACAACCAACACGTGGAGGCTTTGTATTGTAACGAATCATTGTACCATAACCCATAACTCTTTGTTCTAGTAAAATAAAATATCACAAAATAGATAATGAACATACGCCTCATTCACTAATATTCCTAACTTTCTATTAGTATCAGCAATCCTAAAAAATAAAAAAATTGAAATCGAAAAACCATTAACACATAATTTTTTTATTGGCTTCTTCAATGATTTTTGGGTTGCAGACATGAATACGATTAACCAAACTAAAATTGAAAGGCATACCAATCAACTTGACTTTATCCATTACGATCGATAACAACATCCGCAATATAATCAGTGATCTCAAACAAAACGGAGACGTGTGACTGTGCATCGAGTAACCGAACAACTTCATCCTTCGTGACCCGCCGCCGTCTCCTTCATCCTTCAGGTCCTCTCTCTCTTTCCCTCCCTCCGTCACTTTCTCTCTCTAGCTGTCTGCGTGTCTCTCTCTCTCTGTATTATGTTCTCTATGAATTTTGAGTTTAAATTGTTTTAGGGAAGTTAATTAATTGAATGAGAAGCTTTGACCAAATCATAATGAATTACCTAAAAATTTAATATAATTACCTAATTTAATATAATTAATGAATTTTGATTTTTAGAAAAAAGAAAAATTTTATAAATTTTCACAATGGGGACACTTGGCATTAATTGATTGGCTATGTAATTGGAGGATGAATGTGGGATTGCCAAGTGTCCTCATGGACTTTGTTTTATTAGATGTATAGATAGATATAGATTTAAAAAACAAATCAGAATTTTAAAAATGTATTAAAATTAGTGCAATAACTTTACAAACCAATTCCACCATCAATTCCATTCAACAACTTTCCAAACGAAGATTCATAATTATAGCAATTATAGTTATACATTTGACTATGCAGTTAATACATTTGACTATGACTATATGGAAAGTGTACAACTAATTGTGCTATTAACTTTCCTATAATACAATCAATCAATCTATTACCAAAAAAGTCGACCCTTCCTTTTAACATCCAAGACTTTTCAAACCACCATTTATAACAATTAATTCTTGTAATTATCCTTCCAAACTTTAAGCCATCAACTTAGGAAACAAATAAAATGCTAATAAATGAGACCCGAATTAACAAACAGGACCCGGACCCGAATAGCTTTCCTAAGCGGATTAATCACTAAAAAATATCCAACATTCTTTTACCTTTCATCTAATATTATGATCCTCAAGAACACCTCGAAGAACATATGAACATTCAACCTCACCCGAAGACAAACATCATCGAGCCAACATAATATCATGAAGAAATATATAATTCACGGGAAATTTTCGTGTTTTTGCTACTGAGAAAACATGAAGGATCATATCACAAATCTGAAAATTATTAAAATCTCATAATTTTTGAAAACAACAAACATAATACCTAATCATTGAAAACAAATAACAATACCTAAACACTGAAACTGATCATATCACAAACCTGAAAATTATTAAAATCTCATAATTTTTGAAAACAACAAACATAATACCTAATCATTGAAAACAAATAACAATACCTAAACACTGAAACTTAAAACTCACAATATAATCTCATAGTGGAAAATAAGAAAGATGAAACCTAAAGCCCCAAATCTGAAAAATTATTAAAAACCATCAACTGAACACAAATAAATAAATGAGAATTTATATAATTAACCTGAGAGTGAATCCAAGCATGCTGCAGTTACAGGGCAGCGTTCCATATTCAGCAATGAAAGCTTGTTTAAGCCTAAAGAACAGAAAGAATACACAATACCTTAGTTTCAAAATTATTACTATTAATTATTACAATTAAAAAAAATTCTATTAATTATATAATGGAAAAGAAAATATGTATGGTTCAAAATCAAAGCTTATGACCTTTCAGGAATGTGACACCCTGATCCGTGACCTTGCTACACGAAATTTGTAATTCTTTCAAGTTTGTAAGGTCTGAGACATAAAAATTATATATATTAGTAAAATATGCGAGATTATATATTCTTATCAAGTTCATTACATTACAAACTGTAATAAAATTCTGTAATAAAATTCGAATTATTCTAAGAAAACACTTTTTCTTGACCATATATGTTATAGGCTTATTGTATTAGAACATTGATTAGAGCTGATCATGTAGACAACAATGATGTAAACTATAAAGAACAATTACCTGAGAGAGGCTTCATATCCGCATCGGTAATGCAATTACAGCAGTTGATATTAAGTGATTCGAGTTTTTTCAAAATGCCAGATATTAAGATGCAAGAAATCATGGTTGATCAGTGGGAAGGGGAAGTTCACGAACTAACCTAGTAATGGAGAAGATTGCTGCAGAAAAGGGTTTAGAGAGAGAAAGTTATTAGAAAGATTGGTTTTAATTAACAAATAGGAAACTTATTAATGGGAAAATTAATATTAATGACCGATTTTGCGCAACTTATTAATGGGAAAATTAATATTAATTACCGATTTTGACCAACCAATAAATGATTTTGATTTTTAGAAAAAAGAAAAATTTTATAAATTCTCACAATAGAGACACTTGGCATTAGTTGATTGACTATGTAATTGGAGGATGAATGTGGGATTGCCAAGTGTCCTCATGGACTTTGTTTTATTAGATGTATAGATTTGACAAATTTTCTTTTCAGAACAATACACAACTAGATTAAATAAAATGTGTATATGTATTTTTATTCATCTTACACAGTACACTCATGAGATTCTTGTTTTGTTTGGATGTGTAATGTAGGGATAAGCATGGTATCGCTATAGAACCCAAAATACCGATACCGACTTTCGCCAAACTTGGTATCGGAAATGAACTGGTATTGGTATTTTCGCTATCAGGATCAGTTCCGTAACAGTATTTTTGTTATTTAATAGAAATACTCATCGCTAGTGTAATGTTAGGTTATTATATACAGTATTTATCAATGATTGTTTATTTGAGGTTTGACGCTATGATGAACATATATGGTTTGTAGAATGTAAAATGTTACGGAACTGTTAATGCTATGAATGATGTCGGGATGACTTATTTATGGTATAGGTGAATAATATCTTTCTTTTTTTTTTTAACAACAAAGACTATGACACCTAGGATCACCTAGACGAATATCTATTTTTTGAAAGAAGGACTTTCTGAAAGAAGGATGGGGAAAATGGCCAAAATAGCCCGTTGACCGGGCATTTTGCATAAATAGCCCTCTTTACCGTCTTTGGAGAGACGGGACACGGCTCCCAACAAGCCTGAACCGTCTCCGAGACCGTTTGGTTTTAGAGCCAATTGCCAACCAACACGTGGCGTCTCTGATCCCGAGGTTGTACCGTCTCTCTCCAGACGGGTCAGAACTCTCTCCCAGACGGTTCACGTTTCCCCATGCCGGCTGCCCCTTCGGTTCAACCGTCTCAAAAGACGGTTCACCTTTCCCCATGCCGGCTGTTCAACCGTCTTAAAAGACGGGTCACATTTCCAAGTCGTCTTAAGCCGTTTTGTGCTACCGTCTGAACCGTCTCACGAGTGTATATAAATACCCCAATTCACTTAACGAAATTTGCACCCACCGCTCTCCTCAAAGCTTTCATCTTCCAAACCAATGACGTTTTTTGCTTTCCCAACCGAAGCCTACCGGCTTACGAAAGTATTGTCCGATTACTTGGATTGTTGTTTCATCTGCGTACGGCTACTTGGATTGTTGTTCCATCTGCGCGTGGTTTAACCCGTGTAGAATGGATCGATGATGTGGTGGTCTACATTTGAGGCAAGTTCGTTCGCTTTCCGAATTTATGTCTCGATGTTCGACGTGTGCTCACTGAGAACTATTGTTACATAAAACGAGGAAACGTCTCGGACTTGTCTGTGTAGAGCACATACACCATTCGAAACAACGTCTATGTAGACCACTGCTACTACCACCGCTGTGGAGGACAAAACATCTAACACTAGGATGTAGTCTTCAATAGTTGGTTAGACACTACGATTACTTCAAACAAAGTTCTTAGTTCTGGAAGTAAATTTAGGAAGTTTGTTGTAATAGTGTAGTTTTTTTATTGTTGTTGTAATAGTATAGTTTGTTTATTTGTGATTGTAATAGTATAGTTTGTTTAATGAAATATTTACTTTAATATAAAAAAAACAAAATTTAAACATTCATCGCATTAATAAAAATATAAACATTCATTGCATTAATAAAAAAACTTAGATTACTACAAAAGTTTAATAAACTACAAATTAATTAAGACGATCCCTCATCATTTGCCAGACAGACACGTGTTTAAATTCTTTTCGCTCCCTGTTTTCATACTGTCTTTGACTGTGTCTAATTGCCACGTCTTCAGGAAAGTTAGAGGGTACGTCCTAAAGTGTCCGGTTGTGGTACCCGTTGAAGATTTGACACTTCGTGGTCAAATCGGCCAACTTCCGGCTAAGGGACTCGGTTGTTCGGTCTGACCCTCCAACAAGCCTATTGTATTCGTGCAATATTCGGAACCATTTGTTGGTTTGGTGGGTGCTTTCTTCAACATGACGCCATGCTGCAATCAGGGCAATTTCCTGTTCTTCGGTCCATCTTTGCGGTGCCATTTTTGGATGAATTAGACGATGTTGGACGGTGGTGGTGGGGTGGTGGATAGTGTTTAGACGGTGTTGGACAGTGGTGGATAGTGTTTAGACGGTGTTGGACGGTGGTGGTGGCAGTGGCGAAGCTTGACCCGAAGGTTCGGGGGGTCGGAAGTCACCGGGGGTTCAGAAGTCACTGGTTTTCGGGGGGTTGAAAACCAGTTTCGGGGGGTCGAAACCCTATATTTTCAAAATTTTCTATACGGATATTATATAAACGGAACTTCTGCGCGAAAATCCGGGGGGGTCGGCCGCCCCTCCCCGCCCCTACAAACCTTCGCCACTGGGTGGTGGGGTGGTGGATAGTGTTTAGACGGTGTTGGACGGTGGCGGATAGTGTTTAGACGGTGTTGGGGTGACGGGAATGGGACGGAGAGAACGGTATTTATAGGGCTGAGCTAGACAACCGAAGCGTCGCCCGGTCATCGGGACTCACCGGAGTTGGGAAATGTGAACCGTCTTGAGAGACGGTTGAACCGTAGGCGAGCCGGTACGGGAAATGTGACCCGTCTTTTGAGACGGTTGAACCGAAGGGGCAGCCGGCATGGGGAAATGTGAACCGTCTTTTGAGAAGGTTGAACCGAAGGGGCAGCCGGCATGGGAAACGTGAACCGTCTGGGAGAGAGTTCTGACCCGTCTGGAGAGAGACGGTACAGCCTTGGGATCAGAGACGCCACGTGTTGTTTGGCAATTGGCTCTAAAACCAAACGGTCTCGGAGACGGTTCAGGCTCGTTGGGAGCCGTGTCCCGTCTCTCCAAAGACGGTGGAGAGGGCTATTTATGCAAAACGCCCGGTCAACGGGCTATTTTGGTCATTTTCCCAGAAGGATGTGTTATTCGTTGCGTGTCATATTCATTCGAGGAAATTTTAACTGTTTGACAGGCCAGTAGACTTGAGTTGCCTTCTAACGCCATTTTCTCTTAACAATAGAAAATGTACTTGATTTAGTGCATTATTACGATGTATACAGTCGTATAAAGAGTAATGATTTTTACTTTGAATTCAAGGGAGTGACAATGTAATCGAAACCAAAACACTCACCTAAAGACACCAGATATAATGAATGACTCAACAAAGTAGATGAATATGACATTGGTGAGTAAAAGTTTAGAGTTCTTTATGGGGTGAAATTAGCATTGATAAAAGTTTATACCAATTATGTAAACCATAATAAACTAGCTGATTACCCCGGAAAATCTCGGGGTTGAAAAATCTAATTTTACATGATAACCTATTGCAAATGGCTCAAGTTAACTAACCACAAAATCTCTCAATCATTGCATGTTCATAGTATTCTAATAAGTAATAACTCATATTCCCTAATCTAAAACCTAATCAGTAATCATCTAAAGAATCACTTATGTAAGCTGCAACTATTAAAAAACTTATCACATCTCTCTAATTTCTCACATTCTAATGACTCTTATAATTCCTAACCTAATCAACTAAACAAACACCTAAGTTGGAAGTTGTAATCATTGCATCTCATTATGCCATGTGGCATAATCAAGAGATGGTTGAGGCCACCATTGAAGGCCACGTCAGCAACTATCAATTCTTTCCGGGAGCGTCCCGGGGTTGAAAAATATAACCATTCTAATAATACTAATATTAATAGTAATATTTATTACTCTTGTAATTAAATAAATAAAAAAATAACCTTGCTATAAGGTGACACCATGTGTTGCAGTGTTGCGCGATTCTTTCTCCTAACTTCTCTTTATGAAGTATTATACCTAGTAAAATTTCAATGATAACATGGCGATTGGGCTGATTTTCAACATCGTAGATAAGAACCTGATTTAAAAGAAAAAACATGATTAATGAATAACATGAACACTTTGTGTGTTTTTTCCTGTATGAACGAAACCCCACAAAAAATAGTCAATTTTTCTACGTTTTTTATATAGGACTATGGTACTCGTTGGAAAGATAATAAAACGCTCGTTAATTTGGTGTAATTTTTTTTCTTTAAAAAATCATGTATATAAAAGATATTAACGTTTAAAAATTATGGGAGGAAACATGAGAAGAAAATTTTAAATTCTTTTTTTCCTAAAATAACTCAATTTAATTTAGGGTTTTATGTTTATCTTTTTTTTTTTAATTAAAAAAGGAAATAGTTCAAAAACATTAAAATCTTTCAATTATGATGCCACGTGGCATTCTTAAGGGGAGGTTGAGACCTTTATTGCACGCCACGTCACCATATACGTTTTTTTTTATATATATATATACTAGCTTTTATCCCGGGAGTGTCCCGGGGTTGAAAAATATAACCATTCTAATAATACTAATAGTAATAATTATTACTCTTGTAATTAAATTCCAATTATAGCATGACGATTGGGCTGAATTTCAACATCGTATATAAGAACCTGGTTTAAAAGAAAAAACATGATTAATGAATAACCTGAACACTTTGTGTTTTTTTTTCCTGTATGAACAAAACCCCACAAAAAATAGTCGTTTTTTTTCTCCGTTTTTTATATAGCACTATGGTACTCGTTGGAAAGATAATGAAACGCTCGTTAATTTGGTGTAATTTTTTTATTTAAAAAATCTCGAATATAAAAAATATTAACGTTTAAAAATTATGGGAGGAAACATAAGAGAGAAAAATTTAAATTTGTTTTTAAATTCTTTTTTTTCTAAAATAACTCAATTTAATTTTAGTAATTGAGAATTGAGAGATAGAGAGATAAATTTAGGATTTTATGTTTATCTTTTTTTAATTAAAAAAAGAAAATAATTCAAAAACACTAAAATCTTTCAATGATGATGCCACGTGGCAGTTTCATGAAGAGGTTGAAGACACCATTGCACGCCACGTCAGCAATGTTCAATTCTTTTATATATATTAATTAATAGATATAGATAGATGTCTTAATTACCAAATCCCGAATTACCATCCCTAATAGAGGACGATGTTTTATAAATACATTTTTTTTTTTTTTTGAAAATAAATACATCACGTGACTATTTACGCCTAAAGAAATAAAATTAGGTCACTAATAAATAATAATATATACTTTCTACTATAGCCAACAGTGGTGTTCAGGAAGAGCTACCACCGTTAAATGATAAATCATTGAATTTTATTATTAGTAAACATTATGTTTATAATTTAATTACAATTTATGCATCAAAGTAAAAATAAATAACGTACCTCTTGATTTTTTTAATTTGGATTACTCTGCAATAAATAAATCTAATACAGCTAAATTAGATTCATCATTTAGGAGAGTTCCTAATCTTGTTGATGATCGAGTGATCAACCTAACTTTCCTAGTTGAAAAGTGGTAATAAAACAATTTAAGAAAAACATTACCATCCCATAAGGTAGCCAATTAATTTTTAACAGGCGTGGTTATATGTTTATATATTAAATTAAGTAATATGGTCACCCATATAACAAACTTTATATTAATTATGAATGTTTGATGGTTGATGCTAAGTCACAATCAGAGTCATAATGTCAAAACTGAATCAAATACCACATGCTAATTGAAATCATTCAACAGTCACGCACTCACGTGTTATGTATTTTTTTACCTTATAATCTCCATATATTTTATGTTTCAATTACATAAAAAACAAGAATGAAAAAGAAAGTAAAGTTACAATTAGTTTTGTATTATTCTAGAGCTCATCGGTACACCCTCAAAATTATTTGCACACTCATCTATACGCTGTGTATAGGGCTATACACGACGTATAGCTGGATGCACAAACTCTCACGCGACATAAATGCTCACTAGCCAAGAGTCTTATCAGACCTATACGCCGCGTATAGGGTCATACGCGACGTATAGGCCTACACGTTACTGATAGGGGATTATCATTTTAAGACCCTCATACGTCGCGTATGAGCCTATACGCCACGTATAGGCAAAGAGTGTGCAAATAAGAGTTGGAGGTATGCCAATACATGGAGCCTGTTTTAAGATGATCATGTTTAGGGGTGTTCAGAAAAAACCACAAACCAAATAAAAACCGAAAACCGAACCGTAACCGTAACCGAAAAAACCAATCCGAACAACGAATTTGGTGTGTGGTTTGGTTTGGTTTTTGGTTCTATATTTTTTTTATTTGGTTTATTTGGATAACCGAATAAACGGTAAAATAATTAATTATTAAATAAAAATAATAATATTTAATAACCCATGTATAATATATAAGCCCAAGTATATGTTTAGCATTAATATCTCTTTATTTTTCGTATGCAAGTTCATTAGAGTTGGAGAAAGATTTAAGTTTGAAGTTTATTTATATTTTGTGAAATTTGCAAAGACTTATTTACTATTTCTAATTTCTATAATATTTGTGTTTGCGTGGTTTGATTTATGTTAATTGCTATCTTTTTATTCGGATTTCGGAACACAGAGGTAGATAAGTTAGAGAAAAAAAAATTCGTTTCAATTTGGTTGAAATTGGTTTGTTTGGTTTTAAACCGAAACCAAACCAAACCGAATTCAATTTGGTTGAATTTGGTTTGGTTTTCATATTCCTAATTTGGTTTGGTTTTTGGTTTGGGGTACAAAATTTTGAAAACCAAATAAACCGAATCGAATAAACCAAATAAACCGTAAACCGAACCGATGAACACCCCTAATCATGTTCGATATAAAATCAATTTGAAGTAATTTTTTTTTATAAACTATGTTACCCCTACTATATTTTACATCTAATACACCACTTCCTAATCAACTTGAACCAACTAAATCGCACGATATGTATCTAATATATAAGAAAAAATATATATGTAGTTAGAGTGAAAAAGAAACAACTAACAAATTTATCTTATATATTACATTAAAACAATTTGTATTAGTGTGAATGTGATTTTTTCAGTTCATAACTATATATTGGCTATCATCATCATACTCGGTTAATCTCACTTATAACAAAGTTAAGGTAGGGTTTGAAGAGGGTAAGATGTAGACAATCTTACCTCTATCTCTAATAATAGAGAGACTGCTTCCAGTGATACCCCCGACTCAATGTGGTTTAGTATCAAGCCTTGGACATAAGCACAGAACACTTAGCAATCGGGACAAACCCGATCGGTGCATGTACTCCTTTGTCTTTTAGCTATCTACGCCACCACATGATGCATGATTAACAGTTCGTCATTTTTAACGTTATTTTCACGAAAGTAGTAAAATAACGTTAAAACTAGTGTAACTTTACTTTTACCCCCAAAAGTCACACATATATACATTTTATACGCACACAGTAAGTGGGGCGTAATATATCGGCTATATATTAATGGGGTTGCTACCGGTAACACATTCACTCTATCTCTCTCTATATACATGGGCGGACTTACACTAAGGTTAAGGGTGCGGGCGCCCACCTTGAAAAAAAAAAATTTAGTGTTATATACGCGCGTTAATCCCGTCCGCACCCCATGAATTTTTTCAGTCACACCCCTTGGACTTTTGAAACCGACCTCAAGAAAAAAAAAATTATATGTTAAGAGTTAGCCCATTTTATTAGTTAGTAGCCCAATATCAAGAATGAGCCCAAGCCCAAAGTTTATAATAAGCCGACATGTGTTTTAATATTGATTAAAATGAAAAAAAAAAACAAATAAATTTAAAGCCAGAAGAGCACTAAACAAAGAAACCCAAAGAAAAGTTGTTCGTCTCCCTCCCTCCCTCCCTCGGCGATCGCTAAACAAAGAAGAGGAACATGTGACGTTGACCCATCACAATTCACAAACAATTGAATAAATCTAACAAAACTTCAAAAGGTAATTAGGTAAATGTGATTATGTGAATATTATTAGATGACTACATGAGCAATATTATTATGGGTTTTTATATTGTAATTTTGGTTTTGTTTTGGGTTTTTATATTGTAACTTTGATTCTGTTTTAGATGAGCAATATTATTATGGAACGGTTTCTTAGAAGGAAAAGTGGACAATCATCTTCAAAAACTCCTGAATTCGTTGACTTGGATACTCTTCCTACGGATCCCGCCGATCGGAAACCGAGTTCGTCATATAACGTTAATCAGCGAGACGAAATCAGAAGGACATACATACTTAGAGGACCATATCAACCACGAGGTATAGAAATTCCACAATCAATGTTTGGTGTTGAGTTAAGACGATTTAAAGAAACTTTGTATAATACCTATAAGGGATTGTTAAAGTATAGTATAAAATCGGACTGTGTGTTTTGCTTATGTAATGACATTTAAATTACTTTTGGGCTTTTGGTTTCCTTTAGTTGATTATATAATTTTAGTATTATTATTTTTAGTATACGAGTCGACCGAACCCGACCCGAACCGACCCGAGTCACCTGATGGATAAACGACCTATATAAGGTTTATAATTACGCACCCCATGAAAAAAATTCCTGGGTCCGCCACTGTCTATATATACACATATAGATATAGAGAGATATAGTAGATTAGTAGGAGGGTATCAAATTGTAAGAGAGTGTATCAATAGCCTGACCCACATTAAATAATATTATTAATGTATGAACTCCTTCAATAAATTATGGAAACAAGCAACGATATGCAAACCAGGGGCTACTGGAAATGGAATTGAGAAGGAAGGTAGGGTCCAACTGAGATTCTATGGGCTTATCATGAGCCTCTCATTAATGCTTTTGGTGGTGATTTTAACCGTTAAAAAAGTTCTACATTTAGGAATTAGGATTTTAGGTTATACCATACCACATTACCAAATACCACCTATAAATTTCACCTAATATTATTTGTGTCTTACACTTGCTTGATTTAATAATATTAGTTGTTGGTTATTCAGTTTACTTATGATTGATTGTAACTATTTTTTTTTTAGTATAAACAGTTACATAATTATTAGAACTTTTTAGTTACGCACTTGAATTTTTTTTTTTTAGTAAAGTTACGGATTTTCTTTAATATTTTATTAATGTTTTTAAAGTGGAGAATAATGGGCATGAAGCTTTTATTAAAGTGAGGTGAAATTTCCGCAAGGGAAATAAAAAATCTAAACAAAACATTCGGTTTAGGTTGAACAAGACAGAACTTGAAAGAACTTTTAAGTGAAATGCCACATTACCACATGTACATACGACTACACTCAATCTTGTTCTTCGTCTAACGTTATTCTTTTACGTGAGCATTAAGCACTTTTATTTTCGTCATATATGTTTGAACATAGTGACCTATCTTTGAGACTTGTATATATATAGAGCATGGTCATATTTGATGATTTATTTTTAATTACACATATAATTGATTTATATTATTAAGGTACTTGAAATGATGGTTTTGGTCGATAATTTATAGTTAAACCAAACCTTTTCCATTATTCACGTGATGTTTCTTAGCTAATTATGATAAGCTTTGAATGAGTTAGAATTAGTTTTAATAAAAGTTATACTGTGTTTGGAATCATAATATAAAAAGATTAAATTTACAAAATAGGTTTAATATTTTTTTTAATTTCTGGCAGTGATTAATTTTTATAAGAGTCACGCGTCTCCATTTTTTCTATTATAAACTAGCTTTTATCCCGGGAGTGTCCCGGGGTTAAAAAATATAACAATTCTAATAATACTAATACTAATAGTAATAATTATTACTCTTGTAATTAAATAAATAAAAAAATAACTTTGCTATAAGGTGACACTATGTGTTGCAGTGTTGCGCGATTTTTCTCGTAGTTTCTCTTGATGAAGTATACCTATGCATCTTTAGAAGAGTAAAATTTCAATGAAAGCATGGCGATTGGGCCGAATTTCAACATCGTAGATAAGAACCTGGTTTCAAAGAAAAAACATGATTAATGAATAACCTGAACACTTTGTTTTTTTTTCCTGTATGAACAAAACCCCACAGAAAATAGTCATTTTTTTTCTCCGTTTTTTATATAGCACTATGGTACTCGTTAGAAAGATAATAAAACGCTAGTTAATTTGGTGTAATTTTTTTATTTAAAATCTCGAATATAAAAATATTAAGGTTTAAAAATTATGGGAGGAAACATAAGAGAGAAAAATTTAAATTTGTTTTTAATTTTTTTTTTACTAAAATAACTCAATTTAATTTTAGTAATTAAGAATTGAGAGATAGAGAGATAAATTTAGGGTTTTATGTTTATCTTTTTTTAATTAAAAAATGAAATAATTCAAAAACACTAAAATCTTTCAATTATGATGCCACGTGGCAGTTTCATGGAGAAGTTGAAGGCACCATTGCACGCCACGTCAGCAATGTTTAATTCTTTTATATATATAGATAGATAACAATAGATTTATTATTATTTAAATTTAATTTCAATTTTATGTTTTATAATATTATGTATTTTTCATACATAGTAAATTGAATATTCGGTAATCCGGTTCTCGTAACTGGTCCAAACAGTTTTAAAAACATTGATTTAAACATAGTGCTAAGTTATCCATAAGGATAAAATAAATGAAAAATGTGAGAAGAATGAAAAAAAAATACAATAACAACTAAGCTCAGTTGATCTCACAAATAGCAAAGCTATTGGTAAGGTCTGGAGATGGTGGGATGTAGGCAAGCCTTACCTCTACCCCTAGGGATAGGGAGACCGCTTCCAGAGAGACCATTTGCTCAAACACACAACGAAACACACACACACACACACAAAAGACACGCAACTACTCATAAAATCATAGACATTGAATACAGTGCATTGAAATAATAGACAACTATCCACCATAAACAACCTATCCACAAACATATGTAAAATTCACATAACATGAAAGCAAAAGTAAGACCCTACGAATCACCTAAAATGCCTTTTCCCATATCCTAATAGTCCTTAACTTTAATCATATGCCTCCATAAACCCCTATCATGGACCATGTCCTCAGAGAGGTGCAACTCCAGTAAATCTTGTTTAAACCCGCTCGTCCCAAGTCAATTTTGGTCTGCCTCTACTCCTCTTCCCTTCCATAGTGAGACTTTCTACCACTCTAACTGGCTCGGTCAACTGTCTCCTCTTCACATGCCCAAACCAGCTCAACCTCCCCTCTTTTATCTTATTCGAGATACTAGCTACCCCCAATCCTATCCCTTAAAACCTTATTTCTTATCCTATCTATCTGTGTGTGTCCGCACATCCACCTCAACATCATCATCTCAGCTACCTCCATCTTCTGTGCTTGCATTTTCTTGATTGCCCAACATTCAGAGCCATATAACATAGTCGGTCTAATTGCTACCCTATTAAACTTCCCCTTTAATTTAGTTGGAAACCTTCTGTCGCACAAAACCCCAATAGCTGCTCTCCACCTACACCATCCAACCTGGATGCAGTGGGCTACGTCACTATCTATCTCTCCATACCTTTGTACAAACGATCCTAAATACTTAAACTTAGTTACTTGCGGAACCACCTGTCCCTTAATGGTAATCTGAGTGTCTTCATCATTGCCCACACCACTAAAGTCAAAGTACAAGTACTCTGTCTTAGATCGACTAATCCTTAAACCTCTACTCTCTAGCACTACACGCCACTCCTCTAGCCTTGCATTCAAGCCTTGTTTACTCTCGAATACTAACACAATATCGTCTGCAAGAAGCAAGCACCACGGGACCGTCTCCTAGATCGACTTTGATAACTCGTCTAGGACAACCGCAAACAAGAAAGGGCTCAAGGCAGACCCTTGATGGAGTCCGACTTATATAGGGAAAGATACAGTATCTTCTACAGGCGCCTGAACGCTAGTCTCAGTCCTAACATACATATCTTTAATTAGGTCTATATACTTTCCAGAAGCCCCTCTACTCTCTAAGCTGTCCCAAATCAGTGTACGAGGCACACTGTCATATGCCTTTTCAAGATCAATGAACATCATATGCAAATCTCTCTTCTTCTCCCAATATTTTTCCACCAATCCCCTAAGGATATGTATTGCTTCTGTGGTAGACTGCCCTGACATGAAACCAAATTGGTTAACCGTAACTTGAGTTTCTCTTCCAAGTCTAGACCCGATTACCCTCTCCCATAATTTCATAGTAAATACAATTAATCACAAAATATAATGTAACATCGCAAAATTTTCACGGAATTTTTATACGAAAAGCCCTTATTATCCAAGTCTATATTTATTTTTCCAAACTCACAACCTATATATATATATATATATAATGCATTTTTTTATAATAATAATAATAATAATAATAATAATAATAATAATAATAATAATAATGATAGTAATACCCACATTTAACTACAAACCCAAAAGCCCACCCCTTTCCTTTTGGAATTGCTGGAAGCCCAAACAGACTCAGCCCATTTACCCAGCCCAACATACCAGCCCACCTGCCTTTTAAAAAAAAAAAAAAAAAAAAAGAGAAAAAAACTTGTTCCTGCCAGGTTTCGAACCTGTGCAAACGAGCCAGCAACAAACACAACCAACCATCTGTGCCACACCAGTTTTTGTTACAATAAGCAGGCCTAAAATAATTAAAAACCATCTTAATTATCGACAGTTGACTTGTGATAGTCAACTGTCACGAATCAATTTACCATAATTCAGTCTTATTGGACGCGTTTTAATCTCAAAAAGGCATGATTGCATGATATCCGGCCTAGAACGAGTCGTATGTGCATCAATAAATCTTCAATTCTTACCAATTTTGACCATTGACGCGTCATATGCATTAAACGAGTCAAAGATTTCCATTTCGAACTTACGAACCAAGACACTATAAATTGGCCATCTGCGAGCAGTCCCAACTCGCCACTCAATCTCCCTCAACCTCCAATTTCCATTATCCAACCTCTGTCAGTTGTTTTCTGTTCATGTTTATGGCCGAAACTTTGACCGATCAATCGCGCTTATAACAAAACTGTAAGTTTGATTTCTTGTGTGGGATTACTTAGTCGGCATATTCACAGCGTTAACCCCATGATTAATTGGGTTAACGTTGTGAAATTTGAATGATTAAAAACCTAGGGCTCGATTGATATTAATTTGGGGAAGAACACTAGGTGGGATTACGTTATTTATATTTCAAAAACAAGAAACAAACACAACCAAGCCTCAGATCAGATGGTTGTGTCTGTTGCATTCTACCCGAACCACCCGGGTTCGAGTCCCGCGTGTGGCGTCTTTTTTGTCCTTTTTTTTCCATTTACCCTTTTAAACAAAACAAATACTTATATATAATACATTTAATTTTATAAATTCGTTTTTAATTATCAAAATCATTTTATAAATTCTAAAAAAAATACTTTTAGTTAATCTGATATAAATGCTTCACCTACAATTTTTAATTTTCAAAAATTCATTTATTTAATATTTATAATAATTAAATCAATTTTATGCTATTATATTTATAAAAATCCATTAAAATATCAAAACAATTTTATAAATTTCCACAAAAATTATCCTAAGTTTGTACAATGATAAACTTTACTGAAATGATTTTTAATTCTGAAAAATCATTTATTTATTATTTTTAATAAATTTTTGTTAGTTTTAATCATAATTAAATCATAATAAATCCAATTTTTATTATTTTTGCACCAAAATTTTATACAATTTATTTTTAAATATTTAGAACAGAAATATGATTTTTAATATAATAATTCTTTAATTTTTGTATTTTTGAAAATTAAAGTTAAATTTTGGCAATTTGTAATAAATAGATTTAAAAATCTATTTTAAAAGAAATAATTTTATAAAAATTATTTTTATACTTCGAACACATTATTGTGAGCATTCTAAATTCAAATTTTTAAAAAAGACTTTCATTTATTTAATTATCAAATTTCCCTTTATTTAATCAACATTTTATTTTAAAATTTAACAATTGGATATCCCCAAATTCGAAGCCCTAGAAACTTATACATTTATAGACTTGGTAGACTTAGACATATATATTACCTCATTATAGGGTGATACTTGATACATTGGGCAACACACTATTTTTCAAGAGATAACGTTTTGCTAAGGTGAGTTTACATAGCCCCTTTTTCTGTTTTTACATTTTGGGGTGAAACATGTTTAAACATTTTATACACTATCATTTACTCATTTTTACATTGTTGAAACTTGTGATTCAATTACACTATCATTTACTCATTCTATCATTTGACTGTAACAAAAAGACACAGTACAATCATTAACAATGATCAAGCCGTCTGTTTAGATTATAGCGCTATAGGTCTGACAAACCCATCCCCCGCATAAATTCAGGGATGATCGATAACAGTAACAACATTTAACTAACTTGCGAGTTAGTCAACAGTCGACACAAGGTTTGGTTGTACAAAGACGCATTGCTACATGTCGGTATCATACTCTATCATCATACAACTTTGAATGTTGTACAAACTATCGTTATCATTTATTTTCACAAACCTATGTATTCTCACCAACAATTGTTGACCCAAAATATTTTCAACTTAACATGTTTCAGGTTCTACTTGCTTGAAGATTTGCTTGAAGATATGTGCATAATTTTATTCAATTTGATGTACGAATTCTTGTAGAACAATTGTATGTAATTTATGTAAATCAATTAATGAAATTTATTATTCACCATGAGCTACTGAACAATCATCAATACGTGGCACCCCGATGTTTCCGCCATCGGTTGGGGTGTTACAGATTGGTATCAGAGCCATGGTTATAGGGAATTAGGTTATTAGAGAAATAATCTAGTCTATAACCATAGGATTTAACCAGTACTTGCTTCTTTTGCTTGCTATTCTCTATCTTCCTCCTACTTCATATCCCTACTTTCATCCCTACAAGAAGGTTGCTCTCCATCACTGGATTCACTCTTAGACTAATAAGGCAAATCCTCAGGTTTAACCTGAACCACCTTGAGATCTCGTCGAAGTTCTGGATTTTAATAACGAACACGTGCAATCTGGAAGGGTGAACGCCTGTATTCTGAGTCTTTTGTCTAGGCTGGCATTGCGCATATATCCCAATCAGACGAGGGACCCGGATGCCTACCTGGGAATTCTCGGGATGAGTGTTCACTTATAGGCTAAAGCACGTCTTCATATGTTATTAGAATTTAGAATCTTTGATAAGTCAACGTTTTCGTTTATTCGTTTTAATTAATGAATAAATGATTACATTCCTTATATAATCTCACTCATTTCACTGTGTCTCTTACAGATCATGCCTCCACGTCGCAGCACTCGCAACAGCAATGGTGAGAACCACGAAGAAGGTGGTGATAACCATAACCATGACCAAGTTCCTAACCACAACAACAATGGTGTTGATGCCCAATTGGCTGCAATCATTTCTCAACAAATGGCGCAGCAAATCGCAACTCTGGTTCCCAACTTACTCGCTCAGGTCATCCAACTGAACGGCAACGGGAATGGTCACGGCAACGGGAACGGGAACGGGAACGGCAATGGCAATGGTAATGGACCCCCAGCCTGCACCCTTAAGCATTTCAACTCTTGTAATCCCCCAAAGTTCAGTGGAGAAGAAGGAGCTACAGGACTCCTCCAATGGTTTGAGGGTATTGAGAATACCTTCATCAATAGTGAGTGCCCCGACAACTTTAAGGTCCGTTATGCCATGAGTGTTCTTCACAAACGAGCACTCACTTGGTGGAATGAAGAAAAGCGTACTCGTGGGGCCGAAGTTGCTCTTGCTATGACATGGGACCAAGTCAAGGAGGTCATGAAGGAAGAGTTTTGTCCTCGCAATGAAGTTAAGAAGCTCGAGGATGAGTTCCACACCTTAGCTCAAGATAGTGGGGAAAACCTTGCCTACAACACCCGCTTTCATGAGCTTAGCTTATTGTTGCCTCACAAAGTCACTCCCCTGCCGGTAGCCATCGAGAAGTACATCGGTGGTCTGCCCATGCAAATCCAGGATACGGTGTGGGGAAGGAATCCTGCCACCTTGGAGGAAGCCAAACGTTTAGCAGCTACCTTAACTGATAATCACGTAAAGAACGGGACCTTAGTTCGGAAAGGCAATAAAACAAGTATTGTAGCCGCGGTAACCACTGAGAACCAGAAACGTAAGACCAGGGATCCTGATGCAAACCTCACTCCACAAGCTTCTAAGAAGAAACCTTATACAGGAAACCACCCATTATGTAATACCTGTAACCGACATCATCCCACTGCTTCAGCATGTCGCTTATGCACCAACTGTGGAAGGTATGGCCATCTGGTCAACACGTGTCGTGAGACCCCAAATCCAAATGCCAACCAACCCACCAACCCTGCTCAAGCTGCTAACCTTAATCAATACAACTATGGTCAATGCTATGAATGTGGAGACCCAAATCACTTCCGTAACCGATGCCCTAAACTAAACCGAGATCAAGACCCTCCAACTACTTAACAGCAGGTTCCACCATTTGAATGTTGTTTGCTTTTAATTCTATGTAATGACACTTTTGATTCAAGTAATAAATTCTAGTATTATCATAATATCTGTGTGCATGCTTGTTTTAATGTGAACTAATTGCTATATCTATAATCATACATGCTTACTTGTACAACAATTAGTCGACTACCAAACAATCTACTCAACGATTGGTAGAGGTTATCATGTCTTCCAACGGTCGGGAGAGGCCCTACCACCTGCTCAACGACTGGTGGAGACTATCAAACCTGCTCAACAAACGGTAGAGTCATAAAAGGACGCAAAACCCTAATGTAAGGTAAATTGGTAATTACGGTCCGGAACGTAATCATGAATTTACAGGTACGTTAAGGTAGTGTGAAATTTTATCAAGGTTTCCGGTGGTTGACCAATTGTAAACCTAGTGTTTCTCTTAACTTCGGGACGAAGTTCCTAAAAGTAGGGGAGACTGTAACATCGCAAGATTTTCACGGAATTTTTATACGAAAAGCCCTTATTATCCAAGTCTATATTTATTTTTCCAAACTCACAACCTATATATATATATATAATGCATTTTTTTTTATAATAATAATAATAATAATAATAATAATAATAATAATGATAGTAATACCCACATTTAACTACAAACCCAAAAGCCCACCCCTTTCCTTTTGGAATTGCTGGAAGCCCAAACAGACTCAGCCCATTTACCCAGCCCAACATACCAGCCCACCTGCCTTTTAAAAAAAAAAAAAAAAAAAAGAGAAAAAACTTGTTCCTGCCAGGTTTCGAACCTGTGCAAACGAGCCAGCAACAAACACAACCAACCATCTGTGCCACACCAGTTTTTGTTACAATAAGCAGGCCTAAAATAATTAAAAACCATCTTAATTATCGACAGTTGACTTGTGATAGTCAACTGTCACGAATCAATTTACCATAATTCAGTCTTATTGGACGCGTTTTAATCTCAAAAAGGCATGATTGCATGATATCCGGCCTAGAACGAGTCGTATGTGCATCAATAAATCTTCAATTCTTACCAATTTTGACCATTGACGCGTCATATGCATTAAACGAGTCAAAAATTTCCATTTCGAACTTACGAACCAAGACACTATAAATTGGCCATCTGCGAGCAGTCCCAACTCGCCACTCAATCTCCCTCAACCTCCAATTTCCATTATCCAACCTCTGTCAGTTGTTTTCTGTTCATGTTTATGGCCGAAACTTTGACCGATCAATCGCGCTTATAACAAAACTGTAAGTTTGATTTCTTGTGTGGGATTACTTAGTCGGCATATTCACAGCGTTAACCCCATGATTAATTGGGTTAACGTTGTGAAATTTGAATGATTAAAAACCTAGGGCTCGATTGATATTAATTTGGGGAAGAACACTAGGTGGGATTACGTTATTTATATTTCAAAAACAAGAAACAAACACAACCAAGCCTCAGATCAGATGGTTGTGTCTGTTGCATTCTACCCGAACCACCCGGGTTCGAGTCCCGCGTGTGGCGTCTTTTTTGTCCTTTTTTTTTCCATTTACCCTTTTAAACAAAACAAATACTTATATATAATACATTTAATTTTATAAATTCGTTTTTAATTATCAAAATCATTTTATAAATTCTAAAAAAATTACTTTTAGTTAATCTGATATAAATGCTTCACCTACAATTTTTAATTTTCAAAAATTCATTTATTTAATATTTATAATAATTAAATCAATTTTATGCTATTATATTTATAAAAATCCATTAAAATATCAAAACAATTTTATAAATTTCCACAAAAATTATCCTAAGTTTGTACAATGATAAACTTTACTGAAATGATTTTTAATTCTGAAAAATCATTTATTTATTATTTTTAATAAATTTTTGTTAGTTTTAATCATAATTAAATCATAATAAATCCAATTTTTATTATTTTTGCACCAAAATTTTATACAATTTATTTTTAAATATTTAGAACAGAAATATGATTTTTAATATAATAATTCTTTAATTTTTGTATTTTTGAAAATTAAAGTTAAATTTTGGCAATTTGTAATAAATAGATTTAAAAATCTATTTTAAAAGAAATAATTTTATAAAAATTATTTTTATACTTCGAACACATTATTGTGAGCATTCTAAATTCAAATTTTATAAAAAGACTTTCATTTATTTAATTATCAAATTTCCCTTTATTTAATCAACATTTTATTTTAAAATTTAACAATTGGATATCCCCAAATTCGAAGCCCTAGAAACTTATACATTTATAGACTTGGTAGACTTAGACATATATATTACCTCATTATAGGGTGATACTTGATACATTGGGCAACACACTATTTTTCAAGAGATAACGTTTTGCTAAGGTGAGTTTACATAGCCCCTTTTTCTGTTTTACATTTTGGGGTGAAACATGTTTAAACATTTTATACACTATCATTTACTCATTTTTACATTGTTGAAACTTGTGATTCAATTACACTATCATTTACTCATTCTATCATTTGACTGTAACAAAAAGACACAGTACAATCATTAACAATGATCAAGCCGTCTGTTTAGATTATAGCGCTATAGGTCTGACAAACCCATCCCCCGCATAAATTCAGGGATGATCGATAACAGTAACAACATTTAACTAACTTGCGAGTTAGTCAACAGTCGACACAAGGTTTGGTTGTACAAAGACGCATTGCTACATGTCGGTATCATACTCTATCATCATACAACTTTGAATGTTGTACAAACTATCGTTATCATTTATTTTCACAAACCTATGTATTCTCACCAACAATTGTTGACCCAAAATATTTTCAACTTAACATGTTTCAGGTTCTACTTGCTTGAAGATTTGCTTGAAGATATGTGCATAATTTTATTCAATTTGATGTACGAATTCTTGTAGAACAATTGTATGTAATTTATGTAAATCAATTAATGAAATTTATTATTCACCATGAGCTACTGAACAATCATCAATACGTGGCACCCCGATGTTTCCGCCATCGGTTGGGGTGTTACATATAACACAATGCAGAAGAAAAAAAAAGACACAAAGAATCTAAAAAGACATGATGATCTAACAAAAATTCTAAAATCTACAAACTAAAAATTTAAAAGCGAAAACTTAAAATCTAAGATCGTAGAATTCGATAAGATAGTTTCAATGCCACTAGAAGTAGTTCAATTAGAATCCGTTTAATAACTTTCATACGACTTCCAAAGTCTATGCATTTAACATTTCTCTTTAGTCATATATCCGAAAGCATAATGTTGGATAGATCGCTTTATAAAAGAATCCTCCATAGTTTGATATATATTTTAGGATAAATTACATATATCCCCCTATTTTGAACATTAATTACATATACCCAATCTAAAATTTAAATTACATATATCCCCCTTTTAAATAAATTGACAAAAATACCCTTTTAAATATTAAAAGCTACAAACTCCTGACTGTGAATAGCCATTGTATTAATTCATAGGCGCAACCATTACAATTATCTACAAGATGATGGTTTCAAATAATTAAATTATTATAAACCTGAATCAAAAAACAAAAAGAAGAAAAAATGGGATTCCATCAATCAATCGTATAGATGTGGTATACCATTCTGTTTACTTGTTTAGGTCAAGTTTTTTTAAAAATCACAATTTATGAACATAAATCTGCAGCCACAAGGTAATTTTGGGAACAAAATTTCAATGAAAAGATGATATACAAATAAATCAAGAAACTATTGAAAGGATTGTATAATTAAACACCGATTCAACAAAAATTGAGTTCAATGTTAAAGATTCTTGCAGCAAACTAACTTGTAAATGAAGGGGATAGTGACTTCTGATTGAGATTGAAATGGGGTATATTTGAAATTTAGTACATAATATAAAGGGTAAAAGAGTCATTGTTTGATATATTTTTAAAATAATAAATGTAAAAGGGTATATTTGATATTTTTAACTTTTAGAAAGGGGATATATGTAAATTAAATTTTGGGTTGGGTATATATGTAATTTATAAAGTTTGTAGGGGGATATATGTAAATCTAGCATATAGGGGGAACTGCTGCAGTACGCGTCTCTGATGGGCCGGTTGCAGGCCTGTTCTATTGGAGTCGTAACAGACTACTGGACCTGGGATAACGAAACGGGGGAATGTTTTTCTACCAAGTCGTTGAGATCGGACTTAATCGCTGCACATTTGGGGACGGATATAGGACCAACTTTTAACTGGAATTCGTGGGCGCCTATGAAAAGCAACCTGCTGTTATGGAGAGCGACTTTAGACAGAGTAGCGTCGAAGACAAACTTACAGCGCAGAGGCACTCCCTTGATTGATACCAGCTGTAACAGATGTGGTTATTGCCCGGAGACTACGGACCATCTCTTCGTTAACTGTTTGTTCGCGCGAGCTATATGGTGGAATATATTAGTTTGGATGCGCATCCCCTGGCCCAGGAACACTAAGACGATCAACAATCTGCTTCATTACGTCCTAGACTGCTATGGAGGTGAAAAGTGGAAGAAAATAGTTTCTACGGTCTTTTTGGCGACGGTTTGGAACATTTGGGCGGCGAGAAATAAGGTGGTTTTCGAAGGAATTTTCATCCCGGTGAAAAGATCAGTGGAGGCTATCAAGGAAGACGCGTATATATGGATTATGAATAGATCAAAATCCCCTCATGTCGAGTGGGATAAATGGTCCGATTTTAGTATTTCAGGTATGTTGTAATTCGCTTTTTCCTTGGTCCGATTGGTGTTTGTATCTTTTCCAGTCTCTTGCTGGGGCTATATATATAGTTATATAGTGTTTTGCCGTTCAAAAAAAAAACTTTGAGAAATTACACCCCCATATTGACCTTAACATTAGGATCATTATTCACATATTTATGGCATGGATTCAAACCACTAAAGGAGATGCCCTACTAGTTGTTGAGTGTTTAACTTAAGTGGTTGAGTTAAGTATTTTTAACGCAAGTACTATGTTCGAAAATATATTTCATTAATATTTTCTTTAACAAGTTAACTAGTTTTTATAAAAAATGGAACTTATTTATAAAAACTTGGAAGCATGTTTGTTGGATCTATTTCTGAAAATTCATTATTAATATTAGAAATACAATTTGTACACCAACAAAAGTCTTTGATTTTATAATATTAGAATGTACTATGTAGTGAACTGTGAAAATAAAAAAAAAATGTTGTCACAAATACACTTTTATTTCCTCTCCATGCTATTATGATAATGGGAAATGTGGTGGAGTGAGTAATAAAAAAATGGAAAAAGAAATCGTAAGGTGGATGTAAAAATGATTTATGGTGTGCAACTCCCATGATGCCTAGTTGCTAGTTCAATGGGGATGGCGTCCTCTATAAAGCCCACGCGACGTAGCCTTATATTTAACTTCTACTATTGTATATTTAATTGTTTTAGTCTCACGATGTTTTTGCAATAGCTTCCTGTTACCTTTCGGCACACATCCTAATGTTAAAATTCGAGTTTTGATATATAAAAGTCCATTTTGTAGAAGATCATTGCACTTATTCATAAAATCTTAAACGAGGTAATACATTAAGGTTTGTGTTCTTGATTATTTTTCACTTGTTTGTATGTAACTTAAACCGTCTAAACAAAAAAAAATGTTTGGTTCACATGTGATGTGTCGCTGGCATGATATTTTCTTAACTATTTGTCATATCTCTACTTATATTTAGTAATGTTGATGTGAGAATGGCATGTAATTTTCTTTATATACGACTTTTTTTCTTTAAACCGATTTATTAAATACTAACCTCTTATGAACATAGAGTGGCATTGTTGTCTTGGCTTAGGACGTATACAATACCACCACATAGCTTAGTAATATCAAGCGAACCCAGACCACCAATCCACCGTCACTTAGCTTGTCAGGGGGACGGGGTGTTCTAAGGTAGGGTAGTCAAGTGGTCTTTATCTGATCGGTAACACTGCCGCCGGTGTCATAGAGAGAGTTGTACATCAAGACACGACATCTAAAAAAAGATGAAGTTACTCATTGCTGACTTTGACTTGGAGACTTTAATTTGATCTTGTGGAACGTTTTACATCTCTAAATCTACCATACCTTGTGGAGGATGAGTGAGTAAAGGGTTACATGTTTTTTTCATATATTATTTTAAAGTTTAATCATGTATTATTAAATGTATAATTTATTTTCAAGAACAAAAGGGGAAAAAAGAGGAAATATTTGGTAACAATGATATGGAAACGCTTTTTTTTTTCTTTCTAGCAAGAAACCAGAAAGGGAAAAAAAAGGTTTTTAAACTAGCAGGTTTATTCCAGCACATATGTAATCAAGCAAAAACTCAGGCAAAATTTTAAGATACCAATTGTTTTATGTGGGTCGAAGGGGTTTAATATATTATATGAATAATCCATTTTTTTATAATAAATTTAAAGCTTGAATATGATTTGGTATCTTCATTACTATTTTGCATATGGTATATATCCTGGATGAGCTGAGTAAAAGCTTCACACATCCACAAACCTTAAAGATGTTAGGAATCTAAAAACCTATACATGCATTATATTGCATGATCATTGTAGATGATGCATGTTGCTTTTGATAATGTTTAATCTTCAAATGGTGTAAGTAGTTGCCGATCATTCAATGATTCAAAGAAATTCTGGATGTTCAAAATCAGAATTGTCGTTCACAAAATGAGAAAAGGATGTTAAAAATAATCATCATTCTAATCACAAGGTGTTTTTGAGAGCTCAAAACGAGATGATATATCAAAGCCCCATCCATTGCAACAGCCGGTGAAGAAAATTCAAGTTCGTGCTACAATTTCTTGGTTTCGGCCCTTAACAACTAGTTCAACAAAAAGAAATGGTTATGACATGAGAAGTAGTTATTCAGATTGTATTAGAAAGATAAAAATAGAAATAAAAAATCAAGGCTAAACAACATACTGAGATTGTATTAAGAGTTTGGTAAACGGTTGAGGTCCATTTCGACTTGGTGAATTGTCCACTGCATATTCTCAAGTTTCTACAACAATACATTCAACAAATCTTTCAGCACCTAATTAATTATTATTATTAACACTAATAACCATAATTATGCAAGAGTGGATTGTGCTTACCTTCACCATATCCTGATATTGCCTCGCAATTGTGTCAAAGTGTGGGTCCACCCCTTGATATTCGCGAAGTCGTGTTACCTGGTTCGTTTGACGGTCAAACATTGTGAAAACAACCAGAAAACATAATTAGTGATCAATGAAAACGGGGACTTTTGTTTACCGCTTTGTTGTATGCAAGTGAAGCTTCTTCTGTAGCTTCAACTAGATATTTTCTGTAACAAATGGATGAACATAAAATTAGGTTAAACATCAGAATGAGCAAGTCACTTGAGATTTGAGAAAACATCATCTTTAGTCTTTACCTTATCTTATGCAGTGCTGGAACTGATTCCGGTGTGTAAGTCTCGAGCAGGAGAATATGCTCCAGTGCTCTGAACAAAAGGACCGAAGCAAATGTGAATATACCAAACTAGTCCTAGTATGTAACTATCTGATTCAAAACCAACGCGAGAGCAAATTTGGAGATTTTGGGAGAGTCAAAGATAACAACCTCAATTTGGCGCTCATGGTTTCACACCTTTTGCATAACCAAGTCTTTTGCAGTTCATCCTACAATATTTTTTTTTTATAAATTAAGTTTTATTTTGCAGTGTTCTAGGAAAAAAAAAGCTTCATGATACTATAATAAACATCAAACAGTTTGCTCACATATTTATGTTGATGCTGCAACTTCAAATCTTTTACAAGTTTAATAAGCACCCCAAGTATCTGCTCCAACACCTTTGGACACAATTGAGATTTCAAGTCAGCTAATCATTGTTAAATTCTAGAAGTGGCAAAGTGGGTGGGTAAGTCGGATAAGGGGTCAAAATGGGTAGATTCTTAGTCCATGTTAGAAAAGGTTAGGTCGACCTGCAAGCACCTTTTGTTCCAACTTGTAAGATTATTAACGTGCAAAATATGTTCATAAAAATTATTAAGCATTTGAATACACATAGAATGAGATTCAACATCCTTTTCATGTTTATTTAACCCATTTGACCTGTTAAGAGATGAAACATGACTCCACTCAGCCCATTTATAGGTAAATGTGTTGAAATTTGAGATTGCCACCTCTAAAGATAGCAAATAAAATTCAGCTAAACCAATATAGTTCTTAGTACATACATTGTAATATTCTGCAAACTTCCTGTCAGCAGAATATAAATCTTCACGTAATGCACCTTCTTCTCTTTCAATCTCCTCAATAATCAACTTTACCCTGATTTAAAGAATTATAAGAGCGTATTCATATTCCTCAATAAAATTGTTGGTTAAAATTACAAACCTTTCTGGAAGCCGAGCACTTGCATTTGGACCACCAGTCGATTTGTCTGCAGGACAGGAGAATTTAATAAATTTAAACTTTTCTAAAGTTTTTACCATATTATATAGTGAGAGAGACTAACCCGAGTCATCTATAAAAGCATCAGCTAACTTGTCACATTTAGACTTTAATCGAAACTCAATCTCACGGAGAAGTGGCATTTGGTATTCAGCCACATCCTACAAAAATGAGAAAGCTTATGAACAATTAGATTAAGATTAAAAACAATGCATACAAACTAGGGGTGCAAACGAGCCGAGCCGAGCCCGAGCTCGACCAGGCTCGAACTCGAGCTCGATTAAGTTATAAGAGCTCGAGCTCGAGCTCGGCTCGATTCGAGCTTTGTTTTCAAAGCTCGAGCTCGGCTCGTTTGTAATTTCTCAAGCTCGAGCTCGGCTCGGGCTCGGCTCGTTTAGTATTTATTAGTTAATATATTAAATAAAAATAATATAAATAATTGTTCATTTAGGCTCGTGAGCTTGATAAGTGAAGCTCGGGCTCGGGGCTCGTTTACTAAACAACTTTAAGTGAATGGTAAATATTATTAAATATTAAAAAAACTAATATTATACTAGGCTCGATAAGGCTCGATGAGCCTAACGAGCTTCACATGCCAGGCTCGAGCTCGAGCTCGATAAATAAACGAGCTTTGTTTTAGGCTCAAGCTCGGCTCGAGCTCGATAAAGCTCGGCTCGTTTCGAGCTTTTTGCCGAGCCGAGCTCGAGTAGCTCGCGAGCTGCTCGGCTCGTTTGCACCCCTAATACAAACCGTATATTATCAAATCTAATAATCATATCTTACCATAGACAATGGCGCATGTTGAACCTGAGTTTGCCACAAATAACCAGGTGTTATTCCAAGAAAGCGATCAGGAACACCACCAACTGCAGCATCGCCAGCATCACTCAAGTTCGAGCTTATTGTGATACCAGTACCTGTACTGTCAAGTGAACTTCTTGACAATACACTCATTTTGTCTATATCTTCCTCACGGACCTCACCATCTTTTGAAATTAGAGGAAGTCTTAATCTTTGAGCAGCTTCTGCAACAACTAATCGATGCTCAAGTGCTTCATACACCTGAAATATAATTTAGAAAAACGTATTTCATGATGCAACATAAGAAATCTTTTATTAGGAACTTCAAGAGTAACACAAGAATTGCATATGTCAGCTAAGTCATAGTTGTCAAAAGCGCACAAGGCAAGGCACACGCCTAGAGGCAGAAGCGCAGCCCAGATTGTGCGCTGCGACTTGAAAGCCCACTTTCTAGGCACTCAGACGCAAATTTAGATGATAAAATCCAGCCAAAAATGGTTAAAAGAAAACCCCTAAATCCTAATTAAGGCTGGATATAACCTAAATGAGCCTAGAATCAACCTAAAACAGCCTAAACAAGCCTAAAAATGTCTAAAACAGTAAAACCCATAATAATAGTATTTTATACTATGCGCCTAGCTTAAAAAAGCCCAAGTTTATTTAGCGCCTAGGCACCGGGTCCGGCTTATGCGTCTTGGGCCTTTGACAACTATGAGCTTAGTCGCAATTTAAAGTAGACAACCCTCTTTTTCTACTCCCCGATCACATGCATGTGCACCTCAAAGTAACAATAACAGCTTGTATGCATAAAATAAGATGCAAGTCCTTGATAAAAGAAAAAAAAAACATTAGGCTCTCTTAGACGCTTTGGTCCTAAAAGTTGAGGCGTGTGCATCACATACATGAGGTGCATCTCTATGTACAGCTAAATAAGCTTTATTCACAACCAGATGTTGCGCATTTCTCATATGTTTTACATACACGCCTATTTATCAAGTAAACCTTTCATAATTATTCATCTCATAGGTTGCTTTTACATATTAAACCACCTACGGACCCTAAGTTTTACCAAGAACTACACGAGGCATGCACTTTTCCTTTTGCCCCTGATGCGTTTTCCTCAGCGCCAGCCTCTTCTTAAACCAAGCATATAACCATTAACAATAGACGTAAAACCATACATATCAAAAGCCTAAAAGACACAAAAACTAACCTGAGGAGAACTCTTGAGGCCAAGATTCGACTGCAGACCCTGCGCGTCGCGAATCCCTCCTAAATTAGCCACCGAAACAGCCTGCTGATAATCCTCAACCATACCAATTGCTTCACAGTAGATAGCCTATATGTCAAATCACAACATCTATAAAATAACAAAACACACAATAATCCCCAAACTAATCTCTACTTATAAATAACAGTAAATGCCAAACCCTAGCAATCCCCAAATTTTCTAACAAAATAACAATTAAAGTCATATAATAATGATTAACAATTAATTACCATGGCTTCCAAATAACGTAGTCTTTCTCTGCACATTTCCTCACGTGCCTGAAACATAAATTAACAAATTAATATTAATTAACAAATTAATGAAATTGAAGTGAAATACAACGTACAAGTTGGAGATCGTTGTAGACAGATTTAGTGACGAGAGATCCGTCAGGAGCTAAACAGTGACGCTCCAGTTGATCGATCAATTGAGTTACATCTGCAGGAAGGTTTTGTACGCCTCCTGCTTGTTTAGCCATTGATTTGTTGGTTGTTCAGATATTATTAATATTATTGAAGTGTTAGGTTGCAGGATTTGCTTCCTTCGGCCGGCCGGTAATTCACCCGGAGATTGTTTGAATTCGAATTCGAAAGGTAAAGATTGAGGATTTGAAATATATGGGTCTAAAAATGTATGTTTGACGGAGACAGGCAAACAACACCAACATCCGGTTTATATCATTTCTTTTTAAGAAGCGTTAGCTACACCATTTTTATCCGTTAAATTGCACTAAAAATCATTAAATTTTCTTTTATTATTATCTTTTATCTGTCGTCCACTTACAATTACTTTAAAAAATACTAATATATAAAAAGGGTAAAACAGTGTCTCAAAATATACATATTAAGACTATAAGGATTGGGGAAAGATAGGGGATGAAGGGTCATTTGGCACTTGTAGGACCCATGTGGAGAGGGGAAAATTGTGGGGACCCCCCTACTCCGGACGGTCTAATAGTAATGTTTTCTCTCTCCTCAACTCATAATCCCTCAAACTACTTTTTAAAATATGAAAATCTCACTCATAGAATATTGTGGACCTGATGCGAATGCTCATTGCTCGGATGATGTTATCTGGTTTGTCAACTTTTCAAATTTCACCTTTAGTTCTTGACTTTTTAAAATTACATGTATGTTTTTTGTTATGGCTGGAAAAATCGTGTCTTAGCGGGTTTAACAGGTTAGTGACAGCGCGAAAAACACAAATATCAAACATGAATATGACTCGTTTTACTACTTTATATCATATGTCTATAATACAGTTGTATGTTTTATGTACCAACAATGAGAAATAATGAAGTCTAGCCTCCTAATTTTAATTATTTTTTAAAAATATATAAAATTACATAGTGTATTTTTTTCTTAAACATGTTTTATCGTGTTTTAAACAGGTCAGGAATTGTCAGCCCTATATTTTGCGATTTGCTCAGTTTTTACTCGAGTAGTCCGCTAACTAGATGGACATTTGTTTGTCTAGTTAAGTCCATGTAAAGTGACTAAACATATTATGTTTATGCATGACTTTGAATTGTCATTTCATGCATAACTTTGGACCAGTTGTGTAGTTTTCAGTAAATATGTATATAAGTCGTAGTATGGACATACCACATAGACTTATCGTGTAATTAATTCCTAAACGTATTATGACTATCATCCAGGGCCGACCCTAGGGGTGGGCGAGTCGCACCCCGGCCGAGGCCCGTTTTTTCGAGGGGCCTAAATATGGATTTTTTTTCTATCATACATTGTATATATAAATATAAAGAATAAAAACCAAAAGGAAAATATGGTTTGGCTCAATGGTTGAGGGTGTTGTCTCCTTGTTTGTTGGTTTTCGGTTCGAGTCCCCTTCAACTACAATTTAGCCATTTTTCATTTTTCTTACTACTTTTCCACCTTGCTTTGGTTTTTATTATTTTTTTTAAAAAATTATCACGTTATTATTAATAAATTTAGTTCCAAATTAACATCATCATAATGATTTTAGAATTAATAAACTTTGAGAAAAAAATGTTTTCCATAAAAGATTTAAATATGTATATTAATTTGTCATTGCATCACGCGTGAGCCCATAAACCTCTTCAACTTTTATTATATAAAATTTCAATTGTGGGCATGCTACATTTATATTTTTTTGGCCTTTTTGCTGTTTACTATAGTGAGTACACATAAACTAACCGATTTCTCACTCGTCGCAATGTGCGTGATTGACTTGTTAGGGCCTAAGAGCCTTTTTTTCTAATTCGTACTAGGCACTTGAATCTTCAGGACCGGCTCTGCTATCATCTTAATCTTAAATAAAATAAGTAAAGCAGCCTAAATCAGTTTATAAATCTTCAAGACTTAAATAGGATATGTATTAAACCAATGTGTGTATATTGTATATATCGTTGGAAGCTATCTAAACAACTTTTGCTGATTAGAAACTACTAAAAGTATATTTGTAGAGTAATTTGTAATGAAAGATGGATATTGCTAAAGTTTTTTGTTTTACAAAGAGGATGACTAAAACTAGGGGAGGAGGTAATTGGTGCCACTTGATTTTCGGTTACATAATCCTAAATCACCACCAATATCAACTAAAACCCTCAGACTACTTTTGAAGGAACACCTTGGTTACAAGCCCATATGGTAGCTTGGTTTATGTATCTTTCAAAGAAATTGGAATGAAATTTTTTTTGAAGGAAATGACACAATCATTCGTTTTTTTAACAGGGAATTTAAATGTATTAAAAGGTTTTGTCTTGCCACTGGACGACCAATCTAGTAATCTACAACTAGCCTCCCACCCATTTGACTTGACATTCAACATATGCATCCTTCTCTTCCATTCACGGATGATCTCCATCACCGTTCTTCACCATGGACGGGGGTCAATTTTTAGTTTCTGATTTTGGTTTGTTTCATGTTTTGATTTTGTTCTCCATTGGTTTGTTTCATGTTTTGATTTTCTTCTAGATTCTTGTTCTTATAACACGTGTAATGGACGCCATGTACTCCCTTCTTTCCACCGTCTTTCTTTAGAGAAAGATACAAGAGATGGAGAAAGTTACGTTTTAAAAGAAAGGGAAAACGACAATTGGCTTTTTGAAAAAACCAAGTCAATAAGTCAATTTCGAAATGCCACAAAAACATTGCTTTTTGATCACTTAGTCAATGAGCCATTTCCAAACTCAATCCCAAACACCCCTAAATCACAAATGCTAAGCTAAACCTGCAAACCATAATTGATTTTCCAAAAGTTAAGATGCTTGCTAGCGTGTTCAACGGTGTGTGGGTTTCGTTAGTGAAAGTTTAATGAAAGGAATAGTTCTGTGGTCGTCCTATAAAAGTTCAGAATTTAAGAGGGAATGGTAAAACCTTCTTGTCACTGACAATAAAATGTTGCATGGACTGTCAAATAATGGCGGCTAATCAGTTATCATAGGGAGGAAACACACTCTCTGTGGACTATAAGCCTGCTCTAGAGTCCAGCGAGATGACATTGTCATGGCTACAAACCAAAACGACATATTCTTTTGCTGCTTTGCATAAAATAAATAGACCACAAACCCCATCTAACCAGGATCAGCAATCAACATTAACGTAGCGCACAACCAGGACATGTAAATTGCTACAAAAATCCTCAATACAAACAATCCATAACCCCAAAAATCCTGTTAAATGGAAGTGAACTCGACTTTTATTAAAACGAGAAAAAGGAGAAGTCAATCCCCTAGCATTTTTGGAACTTCAGCATCTGACTCGTCTTTATTTCTTGATGAGGTTCCTGATCACATATGGAAGGATGCCGCCGTGATCAAAATATGTCAATTCTACCTGCAAAATTCAAGCATATGGGCTTTCAAATCCAACTCATATGTTCTACACGACATGTTTTAATATATAAAAACTATTAACATTCAAAGGAATAATTAAAAAAAATACATCATACCTGTGTGTCAAATCTGATTGTACACGTGAAGGATTTACCATTGTCGGTGGTAACAGTAACATCTTGACCGGGTTTTATGTCACTGGCTTTTGAAGGCAGGTCAATGGTGTAACGTTCATGGCCGGTCAAACCTAGAGTATCTGCATCCTCACCAGCCTTGAAACAAAGTGGAATGATACCCATTCCAACCAGGTTGCTCCTATGGATTCTCTCGAAACTCTTGGCTATCACTGCTTTCACACCCTGATAAACCACCAAAAATATAACTTAAAAAACTCTTATCAAATTAATCACTAAACTATACGATAATTACTTACCTGCAGCATTGGACCTTTAGCAGCCCAGTCTCGTGAACTGCCACTTCCATATTCAGCTCCAGCCAAGACAATAGTGTCGAGTCCAGCTTCTTTGTACCTCTGTAACATTCAGATTCAAAGAGATTTAGATCTCACCAAATAAACGTAAAAAAATGTTCATAACAGGAGAAGGATATGAAGATGTTCTGTAACTGTTACATACCATTGCTACATCAAACACAGAAAGCTTATCTCCAGTGGGAATGTGAATGGTCTTGGGGCCCACCTCCCCATTTAATAGCTTATTAACAATGCGAATATTGGCAAAGGTTCCTCTGGCCATTACTTCATCGTTGCCACGACGGCTGCCATAAGAGTTGAAGTCCCTACGGTCAACACCACGCTCAAGGAGGTACTTAGCAGTAGGACTGTCCTTGTGGATACTGCCAGCTGGAGATATATGGTCAGTGGTGATGCTGTCACCGAAATTTAGCAAACAGTAAGCATCCTTCACTCCATGTGGACCTGGTGGGTCCATGGTCATGTCCTTGAAATATGGTGGTTCGTGAATGTAGGTTGAGTTAGGATCCCATGAATAGAGACTAGATGAAGGGACTGATAATTTATTCCACATTGGATTGCCCTGTGTGATGGCTTCGTAAGTACTCTTGAACATCTCTGACAGCACACTTGTTTGAACGACCTGTGAAATTGTAATACTTTTTAAGTCCTGTTGACCTTTATTTTGACCAAGATCGGAATGAAAAGATTTTTCTAAGAGACTTGAGTACCTCAGCAATTTCTTCGGTACTTGGCCAAACATCCTTGAAGTACACACTCTTTCCATCCTTTGTTGTCCCAATTGGCTCCTTCTCAAAGTCAATGTCAACCTAAAACACAACATGCAAACCTTTTAATACCACCAATCCAAACTACCAAGGATTAACTTACAAGTGTCATAGAAACTTTCTGTCTTGAACATTCAGTAGTTCAACATACCGTGCCAGCAAGTGCATATGCAACAACCAAGGGAGGTGAAGCAAGATAGTTGGCTCTTGTTAATGGATGAACACGACCTTCAAAATTTCTGTTTCCAGAAAGCACAGCTGCAGCAACAATATCTGCGAAAACGAACACAAAAATGCTGAAAAAATAATCTCATAATAATGCTGACAGTTGAAAGAGATAAAATAATGTGTGGATTAAAGCCATACCGTTGTCTGTAATTGCAGCAGCAACTGACTCGTCAAGATCTCCTGAGTTCCCAATACATGTGGTGCAACCATAACCCACTATACTGAATCCCTGTTGATCCAAGTACTTTTGCAGGCCACTATAAAGAAGAAAAATAAGCAAAAAGTTTATATATTATATAGAGGGTAAAGAAAAACAAACTACCAATTGTAATTACCTCTCTTGTAAGTATTTAGTAACAACCCCAGAACCAGGAGCAAGGCTTGTTTTAATCCATGGTTTAACCTGAGAGACGATAAGTACTAGTTAAAAGACTTGCCACGCATAGCATAAATCAATCTTAACCAATATTGGCTTATACCAACCTCAATACCAAGTTCACAAGCCTTCTTTGCAACAAGACCAGCCCCAAGCATGACACTAGGGTTTGATGTATTTGTACAACTTGTGATGGCTGCTATCACAACACTACCGTGTTTCAATTCAGCAGTTTGTCCATGGAAGGGAAAGCTGACAACTTTCTCTTGTGCTTCCTTTGGTACAGCAAATCCCTGCATACAAATTTTAAATATTAGAGATTAATTATACAAACAGCAAATATGGATTCCACTTTCCTTGATTGGTATCTAATTGTATAATGTATATTGGACAGTAATACAGTATCAATCAATCTTACCCAGTTAATCCCACCCATAGCCTTATAATGAACAATGTAAAATAACAAATTCTCTTTACCAATTCATGCTCTATGTCCACCAAGCAAAGCATCAGTAGCAATGATGAACCAATAATTGAAAAGCACAGATATTTTCTAGAAGAAAAGATACAATAAAAATATCTCACCTTAAATCCAACTTTGCTATCAAGGCATGAATGCCAGTCGGCCTTCATATCCTTTATGGGAACACGGTCATGCGGCCTGTTAGCATGATGGTAGTCAATACATTTAATCATGAATTTCAGAAACCGTGAAAAGAGGAACTATATTATATAATGAAAAAAAACATAACAAGAGATTTCAAAATATGATAATACCGTTTGGGACCAGAAATACAGGGTACAACTTCACCCAAATCCAGTTGCAGATAAGATGAGTAAACTTTCTCTTGTTGAGGCTGATTATACAAGATCATTAAAGACGAGTGAGAAAAAGTATAGACAAATTCATAACATACAAAAAGGAATATTATAGAAAACATGGTAACTAACCTCACTGTAATCAACAAACATGTTGTTTGCTCGCAAGTATGCTTCAATCATAGCAACCTAAAAGCAATCAAGACAGATAACTCCATAAAACTAATGCACTCACAAGTCAAAATTAATAATCTCATAAAAAATAAAGCTTACAGTATCATCACTTCTTCCTGTTAACTTAAGGTACTGCAGAGTGACGTGGTCTACAGGGAAGAAGCCCATGGTTGCACCATACTCAGGTGACATATTTGCAATAGTTGCTCTATCAGCCAATGACAGTTCACTCATGCCCTCACCTGCAAGACGATTAATAGTGTGATGTAAAGAACCATTAAAAGAAATGGTTAAATAAATAAAGATTCATTGACAGGCTACAAAGACATACCAAAAAATTCAACAAATTTGCCAACAACACCATGCTTTCTTAACATCTGGGTTACAGTCAACACCAAATCAGTTGCTGTGACACCATTCTGCAACTTTCCAGACAACTTAAATCCAACTACACCAGGCAAAACCATGCTCATGGGCTGTCAATATCAAAAAATATCATCAGTTAAAATTATTGTATTGCAACTTTAAAAACCAAATAAGTTGTATAACTTTAAATGTTTACACATCTATACCTGTCCAAGCATTGTTGCCTCTGCTTCAATTCCTCCTACTCCCCAACCAGCTACTCCCAACCCATCAATCATGGTTGTGTGGGAATCGGTTCCAACAACACTATCAGGATATAGAATGCCATCGGTATTGAAAACAACCCGTCCAAGATACTCTAAATTGACCTGGATAATAGAAAATTACATGGTTACTGTCATAATCAAATAAAGGTTTCAAGATATGTGTTCAGAATCATATGAATTGAATGCTTAGAACTTTACCTGGTGAACAATACCAGAACCAGGAGGAACAACAAGCATGTTGTCAAAAGCATGCGACCCCCATTTTAAAAAGGCGAACCGCTCATTGTTGCGCTTAAATTCAAGGTCCATGTTTGCTTGAACAGCATTTGCACTTCTTGCAACATCAACCTGGACTGAATGGTCAATTACAAGGTCTACTGGCACCTGCAAAATACCATTTTTTTCAAAGTATGAGACAACAATAGATGCTTCAAAATATGCCATCATGGGTCATTACAACGAAGACCTTATTGTGAAAAACAGATATGAAATTAATATTACTCACCAATGGATTGATCTTCTTAGAGTCACCACCAAGCTTGTTCATAGCATCTCGCATACAAGCAAGGTCAACTACAGCTGGAACTCCAGTAAAATCCTATATAAATATAGAAAACTATTAAAGGCGAACAAACAGCTAAGAAACTCTATACAAGCGTATTCAATGATATTTACCTGTAAGAGAACACGGGCAGGTTTAAACGGAATCTCCACTTGCTTGGGTGAAGTGTTTTCCCAGTCAATGATCTTTTCAACATCGTTTGGGGTAACTTGGAAATTATCACAATTGCGTATCGCAGACTCCAGAAGAATCCTGATAGAATACGGAAGCTTGTCTACAAAGAGGAGATAAACAAATTGAAAGATTAAATAAGAATCAGAGTTAACAAAAGAACATGTTGCTTCTACAGCAACAGAGGATCTATTGTGCCTACACCTCTAAGGGCCGAGGCGGTAAGAAAACGTGTGCCTCGTGAGGTTGTGTGTGTTTTTAAAATTTTAGACTTTCTATGTCTTATTTTATTTTTTATGTGTGTTTTGATGTTTTAGCTTTTATGTGTCAATTATTTTATTTTCAAAAGATATATAATTTTTATATTTACTTTTTGATTCCACATCGAGCTTACGACTCGGTTCACCTTACGCCTGGTGAGGTGAAGGGAAAATGCCTCGAGGCCCGATTCCATTCTTTTAAACTTGTGATCGGATTAAACAAAAAAAAGAAAAAGAAAACCAAACTAGATGAGCAAAAATTTCATGTCCATACCAATCCTGGGATCATTTAGAGCAGGAAGACTGTAAAATTTTCCAAACTCGCCTCCTCCAGGCCTGGGGAGAGCAGTGAATATGCTCTTGAAGGGATTTTCGGAAGCTGCGCATAGTTTCAAAAGAAATTACTATACAATAAAACAAGAAGAAAGGCGGAATATATAATAAATCTCGAACAACATAAAGTAACAATTTTTTGTTCCCTTCATCCCATTATATATCTATAAAAAGTTCAAGTTCCAAACCCCCAAAAAACATATAGTGATTCATGTTCCAAAGTAATAGATTCTATTCCAAGCAATCCATATATAAAAGTCTCTAACCAACCCTTTAAGCAAGGCAGTCAAAACATTATTCTAAAGAGTACAACAAAAGCGAATCGGATAAAGTTCCAATCAATCAACACTATAAAGCACAGCATATTCACCTAGTTTCAATACAAACAAACAACTGTCCACTCCAATTCATCACATCAGCAAACACAAGCACAAAACTCCTTATAAAATCATTCAAATCCAGATCAACAATAATTTAAAAACATTTTAAATACCATTTAAAAACCTTTAAATACAAAAGACTTAGTTTCGCTATTTAAAAAGAGCTTCTATTTCGATGTATTAGATTTATAATATCAATACAATAACAAAATGATTGCTAGCGGCACAGATTGTTTTCAGTTTACCTTCTATTTCGATGTATTTCGATTAATTATATTTCGACCTATTAGATATTAATATCAATACAAAACAAAATGATTGATAGATACATAAAACTCCGTTATTACGTATGTCAGTAGGCCATCGGTTGACAACAATCACATTAATTACAAATTAAAAACCTAAGAAAGTCAAAACTGGCTATATCGTTAATCAATTAATAATAATAATAATAATAATATCACAACGTCAAATGAATAAAATAATAATCCATAGATATATATATACCCATGGAAGCGATGTTTCGTTGAAAGCGTTGAACAACGGATCGGATCTGAGCCCTAGGATTGGCCGGAGACGTACGGAGAGATCTAATCGGACGAGAGGTGATGGAGAGAGAAGGTTTGAATAAAAGAGATGAGGAGATACGTGCTTTGGAAGATATAAATACCGTAGATGAAGTTGGTGAAGTAGTAGTAGTAGTGATAATTGAAGCAATATGCATCACGATGTGGTACCAGATAATAATAATATTGTAAAAAGATAAAAATAATTAAACGTTTGAAGAAATTTTTATAAAAATTGATGAGAGAGATGAAAGTCTTTCATGGCTGCTGTGAGTGGGGTTTGTTTGGGTGTGGGGCGGTGTAGTGTGAGATGGTGAGGGTGAGTTGGTCCGATAGTAACGATGTGTTTTCGAGTTCACTTAACAAGAGAAAAGAAAGTATTTGAAAGGGAATGAAAATTTTCTTGCGTTCTCAAGTTTCATTTAAGAAAGGAAAAATAAAATAAAATATATTGTGTTCTTGAGTTTCACTTAAGAAAGGAAAATAAAAAAAATAGAATGAAACTAGGCCAAATCTTTTACTTTAGTTTTCATTTCGAGTTGAAAGGAAATGATATGTATCTTTTTCTTTTCTTTTCATTCTTTTCCCTCTTTAGGTAAACTTAGGAATGGAGTGTAAGTTAGGAATGTTTATCTACTTATGTTGAGTTCATGCCCAGGCAATGGCGGAGGTTTGTAGGGGCGGGGAGGGGCGGCCGACCCCCCCGGATTTTCGCGCAGAAGTTTCGATTATATAGTATCCGTATAGAAAATTTTGAAAATATAGGGTTTCGACCCCCCGAAACCAGTGACTTCCGAACCCCCGGTGACTTCCGACCCCCCGAACCTTCGGTCAAGCTTCGCCACTGTGCCCAGGAGGTCCCCGGTTTGATTCTCGCCATTTGCAAAATATGCGATTAAGGACTTCGGGCCGAAAGGGTTGCAATAGTCGCGGGTGCTTGGATTAGAACTCGAGAAGAGGTGACTTGGTGATTTTGGCCCGATTCCGGGTCGTTTAAAAATAAAAAAGATGATGAGGGTGAGTAGGTGGGGGGAAAGGGACGGTGGGATTTGTAAGATGAGAAGATCGACGGTGCTGACGTGTTGATGAAAGGTTTGTTTTAGAGGTCGGCGGCTTGTGTTGTCATGGCTCGGCTAAAATTAGGATAATTGTTTGTGGGTTGCACACTCCAATTTATGATTTATCTTATCTTTTATTGACAAAATCAAGAAAAAAATGTATATACTTTGAGTCCACCGAGAATATACAATCTACTATCGTAAGTTACAAAAGTATTTCTGACAATATGTTGAAATAAGTTTACGATGAAATGATTTCACTACTTTATCATATTCACTCTGTTTTTTTTTTTTTATGGCCAATTTTTTGTTTTTTACACTCTACATTTTTTTAGCTTAAATATTTAGGGGTGCAAACGAGCCGAGCCGAGCCCGAGCCCGAGCTCGAACTCGATTAACTTATAAGAGCTCGGGCTCGAGCTCAGCTCGTTAGTAATTTCTCAAGCTCGAGCTCGGCTCGTTAGTAATTTCTCAAGCTCGAGCTCGGCTCGTTTGTTATCTATTAGTTAATTTATTAAATAAAAATAATATAAATAATAATTCGTTTAGGCTCGTGAGCTCGATAAGGGAAACTCGAGCTCGGGCTCGTTAACTTAACAACTTTAAACGAGGGGTAAATATGATTAAATATTAAAAAAAACTAATATTATACATAGGCTCGATAAGGCTCGACGAGCCTAACGAGTTTCATACGTCAGGCTCGAGCTCGGACTCGATAAATAAACGAGTTTTGTTTTAGGCTCGAGCTCGATAAGGCTCGGCTCGTTTCGAGCTTTTTACCGAGCCAAGTTCGAGTAGCTCGCGAGCGGCTCGGCTCGTTTGCACCCCTACACCATATACTTTCTATATAAAAAGCAGAGTACGGATAGTATACTATATTAGTTTGATTTAATTTAATGAGAATACATTGGTTTGTCCGATAGAATTACAAAATCCTCCATGTGTTATGTACTATTAAAAAAGTTAAAACTTCTGTTTTTTAATGTTCATTCAAAATATAACACGATTAAATGATCCAAAACATTATGGCTGCAAATGAGCTGAGTTGAGCTGAGCTGAGCTAAGCTCGACGAATCTCAAGCTAAGCTCGACGAGCCTCGAACTCGTTTAAGATATGAGAGCTCGAGCTCAATCTCGGCTCGTAGGTAGTTTTTCCAAACTTGAGCTCGCCTTATTTATTGTTTACTAATTAATTTATATTAATTACAATTATTATTTTTATACAATTTAGTTATTTTATCATAATTTTATAAATATTAATTATTATTATTATTATTATTATTTAAATATTAGGCTCATGAGCCAACTCAAGCTCGATAAGCAAATCTCAGGCTCATTTCTTAAACAAGCTTGTTTTCAGGCTTAAGCTTGTTTAAGCTCGGGTCATTTTGAGCTGAGCTCGGCTCGTTTGCACCCGTAAAATAGCAGGTTCTCAATTGAATCGTGCTCTTTTACTTTATTTAGTTCAGTGAAGCTAATAATTACACTTTTGATGATTATTATATCCATATAAATTCGTTGCACCTACACCATATTAGTACAAGTGGTTTAGGTATCCAAAGTGCTATTTGGAATTTTTATTGAACATATAAAAGAAGTTGAAAACAATTATATATTAGTTAGGCGATTCACAAAATAATAAACATGTTTAACCAACAACACTCAAGTCTTCAACCATGGCCAAACCCATTCCTAGGTCAAGATGCTTGCTTGAATCAACATGAGTGTACATCAAGACTTATAAAGTCGAGTTTACAAACACACTATCACAAGCCAACCTTGGCCCCTGTGTAATTTGTAATTATCATCAATTGACCATAACGGAAAAATCTTAAACATGTAAAAATAATCATGAGGGCGGTTGCCATGTTCCTGGTCTAAACGAGGCACCCGATCCTGTTGGCTCTGCTGACCTGTAAATGAGTATAGTTAAGAGGCGCCAAGATGACCAGGTTAGATAACGGGTCAAAACAAGTTCGCTTGATGTCTTTTTTTAGTAGAGTCAAAACGCGCTGGCCAAGGTTTGGATGGCCCGTTACTTTTTAACTACTTTTATGATTTGGTAGCCAAGAATACGCTAAGCGGAATTGAATAAAGCACTTACTCTGGTTCTTGTTTTGCTTGATCTTGGACCGCTTTCTCCTTTTGTATTTTGGCACTCCTGTGTTCGGAAATCCAAATTGAATTAAACATGAAAGGAAGCTTAGTATGCAATCCAAATATGGATCGATAGGTCAATAGACTTACCGCTTGGTACTTGTTGCTTCAGATGCTCCCCCAGTTTTTCAACTTCATGAAAAACATTCATAATGAAAAACTGTCAAATATTTAGGCGACTGATCACCAGTTATAGCTATTAATTGAAAACGACTGAAAGAACAATTTGCTATTAAAATTTTTTTGTGTTCGCTTGGATGAATCTAGTGAACACTTGCAAGGACCTGTGGTTAGAGATGGCAAAATGTGTGGTCGGACTGGTTGACTCTGTACCTTTTGCCAAACAGAAAAAACGAGAAAAAAAAAACACAAACAAACTTAAATCTGTTTACATAACATGATTAACACTTTACCTTCTGAGGCAACTGGGAGTTGCTGAATGAAACTTTTTAGGTCTGGACCATCGCCTTTACCTGTACAAATGTATACGAGATGAATTAGCAGATAGCAAAGGTTATTGATATGGATGTTTTCAGTTAAAGTTGCAAATTTATAATCAAAGTAAAAAAAGAAAGATAAAGCTTACCCATGCTTGTTATTTTACGACCACTGCCTTCCCTCGCTTTCTTTTCTTCCTCTTCCTTCTTGAGAACTTGATCGTATCAAAGAAATTATTACATAAGGATTTCAGATGACAATTAAAATAAGTGCAAAGCCTAAATGACACTCACGGGCAACGTTTTCTTTAACACGTTGGCGCCTTGCCTCCAGCATAGCCATTTCCTGAAAACAAACATGATGAAATTTGGCAACAAATAATAAAGGAAATCCACAATACATCTTCACAGATAAGATTTAGGGTATTTCCTGTAGAAAATAGTCAAATGGCATCTCCTAGTTTTTATGAAGTTATAATCTCTAAGAACATAACTCTTAACCCTGCTATTTGTTACAAAACTTGAATTCAATCTCCTATCTCTTAGGAAGCTTATACGGCACTCAAATTGCTTTCCTAACTTCTATCTTGAAGAGCACGAATTTCAGGTTTTGAGCTTGGGAAGACGATTGGCAGTGCTAAAGATCAAGGCGAATGTTTGGAAAAATCATCAGAAAAATATTTAGAAAGTAGTGTTAAGTTGTGGCAGCATAGACTTGGTCAGTCATCTCTTAATATCCAGATTCTGCCCACTTTAACACTCAAATATTTGGTTGCAATACATTTGTTTACAACAAAGCACCAAATCTCAACAGAGTTGAGACTCGGTCTGTGAAGTGTGGTTTTCTCAAATATTCTGCAACTCAATGTTGTTATAAATGCGATTCTCCAACCACTAAGAAAGCCATCATTCTGTAAATGTTACATTTTTCAAGACAAACATATCTATCCATAAGGACCACAATCAGACATTCAAGGTGAGAACCACCAAAAGGAATATCGGGTTATGGATCAGCCAAATACTTCGAATCCAGGACAACCCACTTTGAATCCAAATTGCCCACCTATAACTCCGTATCTTTTGAACCGTTGCCAAATCTCACAGCTCCACTGTTAGTGCACCTATGTTGTATAGTGAGCACAGTTCCAACTCTAATAACCATATCAATCCACTAGATTTGAACCTGCTCATGAACATCAGCACAGCCAGGAAACTTTCCTGGATCAAGTTTCTTCCCAAACATGAATAGGCAATGCAGATAATGTGTTTTCCTCCTGTACTTCTGTCTTCTGTGGATACTCAAGATAGTCCTAATGACCTTGGAATTGCCATTAAACTATGCAAAGGAAAACATGCTTACACTTCATACCCCGTTGGAAATTTCATTTCATATGATAAGTTGTCACCAAAGGTGCAGGGCATTTGGCATCTTGTTGGCCTAAGACAATCCAGGGAGCTGGAAGAACTTCTGAACCTAGATGGAAGGAAGAAGCGCCGGAGAAAATTAAGCTCTTGAAACAAATAATACGTTGGAGTATTCAAACACGTTGGAGGATGCAAACCTTCTAGCAGGATGGAAGTGTGAATAGGGTCAATGCTAGATTAGTAGCTAAAGGGTTAACTCAACCGTATGGTGCTGATTACGAAGAGACATTCGCCCTGATTGCTGAACTCAATTCAATCTGGATTCTTCTCTCCCTCGAAACAAATTTTGATTGACGACTACATCAACCGGACATCAAATGATTTTTTAAACGAGTAGCTCGAATAAGTGTATACAGATGTGCCCCCTGAACTTGAATCATCAAATGCTCTTTTAAACAAGCAGCAATCCAGGCGAAATATGCAGGTTGAGAATATTCCTTTATGGTTTAGAGCAGTCAACCCTGCGTAGGTTGAGAGACTCACACGTGTAGCCAAACAAATTGGTTTCACTCGGTGCGAGACGGACCACACAATGTTTTACCAAGCATTCCTCAGTCCCCATGTGGCAAGATTGCCATTATGATCATTTATGTAGATGATATTGTTCTTACAGTGACTATGAATATAAAATCAAAAGGCAGTGCTAAGAAGAGAGTTCGAGATTAAGAACTTTGGTCAACTTAAATATTTTAATGGATGAAAATTGCTAAAACATGCAAGGGATTAGTGTCACAGCTAAAGTACACTCTCAACCTTCTATTGCAAACTGGCTTACTCAGATGTAAACCCGTTGATATTCCTATGGAGCCTGCTGGTGAGTTGCAGGGAGAAGCGACAAGCGTTGGGGAAAATAACAGATAAAGGACGGTATCAACAACTTGTAGAAAATTAATTAACTTCATAACTTGGCACATGCAAGGCCAGATGTTGGTTTTACCGTAAGCATCGTAAGTCAGTCCGCACATGAACACCCCCACCAAACATCTTGATTCTTGAAGCAGTTTTTTCAGCTTCTTCACCATCTCAAAACGAATCCCAGGTATGGACTGTTTCTCAGGAAAACCAGTGAAAGAAGTGTTCACATCTAGAATGTTGCGGACTGGGCAGGATGTAAAGCAGATGGTAGGTCTACCATCGGGTATCGTACGGCTGTTTGGAGAACTTTGGTAACTTGGAGAAACAAAGAAAAACTCTTTAGTTGAAAAGGATGCTCAAGGAACTAAGAACTAAGCAAAGGGGACCAATGAGACTTTTATGCAACAAGGTAGCAATTGAAAAATTGCAAAGAACCCAGTTCACCGTGATCGAACAAAGCACGTAGAAATTGATTGACAGTCTTAAAGAAACGTTAGAAGGACGACTACAACTTATATTCTGTCAGATTTCCACTTAGCCGATATGCTCACAAGTCACACCGGTGAAAGGCCCTAAAAAAACAACTTTAACTTTCTGAAAAGCAAGGTGAGCATGATTGATATTCATACCCACTACCCAGCTTAAGGGAGAGTGTCGATATTAGTCAAATGGCAGGTCCTATTTGTTAGATATTAGCTGCAATTAAGAATGAATCATATGAGAGTTCACATCCAGTGAATTATTCCCTTCAACTATTTAGAGAGAAGTGTCAATATTTCATATCTTCCTATTTTTGTCGAGGAATTCTTTATAAAAGAAATTTGCTGAATGTAAATAAAGACATCAAAATTATTGAACTAAGTTTTCTGCTCTCTCCCGCTCTTTGTCATCTTTCTTACAAAAATCCATAAGGCTAAAATGTAAAAACAGCCAAAAAGATTCATATGGCCAACACAGTCAAAGGTTGGAACTTACCTCTTGTGTTGGAGCCATCTTGCGCTGCCCATTCAGCCAACATATCCATTCGACTACAAAGAAAGCATAAACAATGCTTTAATACAACAACAAAAAATCGATGCCCTTTCTCAATTAAAGCCTAAGCATGCACATTGATTCATACTTTTGCAAGCAAAAGGCTTTTACTTTGCTATAGACACACGCGACCATCATATCATTAAAAGCATGAAAGTATTCAAGCAAATGATAATTGTTAACATCAAGATTAAATTCTCTGGATTTGAATAGCTATATCATTAATAAATAAATAAGATTCACATAGTTCCCACTTTACACATTATGGAATACATTTATGTGCAGTAGGTGCAAACCTGACATTCTTGATTCAGACCATCGAAGTGTAATAAATACTGCTGCTTGTTGTACAGACTACCGACTTACCTGGAATGGAGGTCGAATCAACTTCCCCTTTGAATTCTACCCACCGCCTCTCCTTCACTGTTGCAAAAAAAAAAAAAAAAAAAAAAAAGGTATTATCATACAAGACACATTCAGAAGACACATTTATATCTAATGTCTGCAATATGATGATTATACACACGCCAAATCTTTCACTAGCGACACACGTCAGCATGTCATTAGACAGATGTAGCTAAATGTCTAATGAAATTTCTGAATATACACCGTTTTTTATCCTACCAACATTTATCAACTGATTTGGCGTTGATCCTATTCCGGAATTTCCTACCAGCAGCATAAAACCATCAAGATTGTTTATAAACAACGAATTAGACGCCCGCCGCCCGGTCAACAAGACCTCTAACTCCAAATTCACAACAATATAAAGTTACCTCTTTAAAAAATATTTCTAAAACCCTAGACAAGTTCATGGGTGATCCTAATACCAACTATACATATATACAATGGCTCTCACTCCATCCCACTAAAATAGCAACAAAGCACTCTGAAAAGTTTTAATTGTTGCAATAAGGGGACAAACTAAGATTGATTTGAGAACAATCATGAATTGCACAGATCATACAGCATAAGGTTTTCATTTCAATAATAATAATAAAGAGAAAGAGAAAGAAAGAAGACGCACTCGGCACTTACTGATACCGTCGATCTGTTCAGTACGAACATAATATTGATTGCCTGCTTTGTCGGCGCCCATGAACGTCCGGTTTCTGAACATGGCTGATAACCTCGACCATATTTTTGACATTTTTTTATTTATTTTTCCCTTGAAATTCAGAATATCTTTGTGAGCAAACAAACGAATGAACTAGTACGTTGTGGATGAAATTAGGGCAATGAAAGAGATCGATGAGGACAGTAGCAGTGTTCTTTTTTTACACGAGGAGACGGGGCGCTACCAGATTTCGTCACGATTACCCAACTACTAGCACGGTAACACCGTCGCCACCAGTGTTGGTAGGGGTCTCGTGAACCAAATACGGGTTCCATCTAAAGGGTTGGTAGTTTTTAATAATTATTGCAACGGTCGAATTTTAGTATATGTTTTATTACCTTTTTTAAACCGTTTGAACTAATTTAATGTAAAACGATAACATTTTTTTACTGTTATTTTCAAATGGTATAAAAATGAGGACGGTTTAAATAAGAAAAACATAAACAAACTAATAGATTAACTAACTAAAACACAAACAAAACAAATGGATCCAAGGAAATCAAAGAGTGTTTCGAAGGGTGGGAGGAGAACCTCAAAATCTAGGGGTTCTAGTAGTCGAGGCAGAGGTTCGGGTTCGAGATCGGCTACGGTTGAAGGCTATAGGCCCGTGATCAATTTTCCACAAACCCATCCCCAACCTGAACAACAACAGTTTATCTCACAATACCCACAATTCCAACAATTCCCACAAACACAGCAACCCATTCTGTATCCACAATATTTTACGCCGCCTCAATTAACAACTTCCTAACTAGACGACTTCGAGCTCAACCTAGAAGACGGGGACGATGGCGTGGAAGAAACTGTGCCAGAGACACAGTTTGAGCAACATGGAGATGAACAATTAGAAGATGAAGCGGGGGACGCGCTTGAAGTTGAAGTTAAAGAAGTTGATGCATGGGGGAAAAGAAATATGCAAAGCGAACAAAAGCTGTGAAGTGGAATACGACACAAGAGGTTGCTTTGGCAAAAGCTTGGTGCTATATTTCGGAGAACAAAGAGAAGAGTAACCAAAGAAGAAAGGGAAGTTTTGGAAAGCGGTCCAAAAACATTGCGTGTCACTGTTGGGAGGATCCACCCGAACAGTTGATCAAATTACTTCTAAATGGACCGCCATGAACCCACAAATGAATGCGTTCAATGGCCTTCATCAACAAGCGGTAACAACTATGATATATTTTACTTACCGTTTTATTTAATTATACAAATTTCTCTAAATTATATTTAATTTACGGTTTTATTTAATTATATAGGAGCTCATACGAGGGAGTGGATGTAGTGATCTAAACGTCTTGCAAACGACGTTGAACGATTACAAAAAAAAAAGTCATCCTTCCGGTTTTAATCATCAAGCGGCATGGGAGATTGTAAAAGATCACGTCAAGTGGAAAAAGCAAGTGTTGATGGGTGAAGAACCGTCCGACAATCATTCCGACAAGAGACATAAGTCTTCGGAAAGCGACAACTATCAGGCGACTGCCTTTTCCACACCGGACGAGATCACCCCCACTAGCCACATGTCGGATCTCAATGAAGATACCAACCCAACGAGGCCCAAACGAAAAAAATAAGAAAGCCGCCGCCGAGTCTTCATGCAAAACGTCCTGGGTTGACGAATTTGGGTCATACCGAGTGATGAAAGAAGAGAAACTGAACCAATTGGTCACCCTACAATCTCAACAAGGTGAAAAAACTTCAGCGTTTTTAGAGGAACAACGTGATTTGTTGAAATAAAGGCAATATGACCACGACTTGATTATGTATTCAAAAATCGCACGACCACCTCAAAGGTAAATTTTGGAGTTGGTTTTGAAACGTAAAGAAGAAATCGCGGCGAAATACGAATGGGACCGTTATTGGGTTGAAGGCGACGAGGATGATGAAGGCGACGATTAGGATGAAGACGTTTGTATGTTTATTTTAATTGATGTTTCTTGTAAAAAAAATATTTTAATGGAACGGTTTTTTTTAAGGTTTACAAACGGTTTCTTTTACTTTAAACGGTCATTTTTTTAAAAACGGTAATTAAAAAAAAGAAAACTAAAAAATAAAGATTTAAGTGAAGCGATTCAGTGAAGTAAATCAGTGAAGTGATGTGGCAGTGCAGGATTGATTAAAATCAGTTAAAGAAAAAGAACATACTAGTAGTGCCCCTTCCCCTGAGAAACGAAGTAAATTTCCTGAGTTTAAGTGTGGTCATGGTTTGAAGCTTGAGGTAGGGATGCACACCAGCCAAGCCGAGCCGAGCTCAAGCTTGAAAAACTTATGAGAGCTCGAGCTTAAGCTCGGCTCGTTTGGATATTTGTTTTCAAAACTAGAGTTTGGCTCGTTAAAAATTTATTAAGCTCGAGCTCGGCTCGTTTACAATCTATTAATTAATATATTAAATAAAAATAAATACATAATAGTCTCGGAGCTCAATAAATGAAGCTCGGCTCGGGCTCGTTTAGTAAAAAAAAACTTAAGGGATAAATATTATTAAATATTAATAAAACTAATATTATACTAAGGCTCGACGAGTTTGACGAGCTTCACATGCTAGGCTCGGACTCAATTAATAAACGAGTTGTACTTTAAGCTCAAGCTCGGCTCGAGCTCGATAACGCTCGGCTCGTTTCGAGCTTTTTACCAAGTCGAGCTCGAGTAGCTCGCGACTTGCTCGGCTTGTTTACCCCTAGTTGGAGAGGCCATGGATCGACATGTGGATTTCCTCTTCAAAAAAAAAAAAATCATTACTTGGGTGGTGGTGGCATGAGAGAGTGGCGTGGAGTGTTTTTTTTCTATTGAAACAACTAATCACAGTCAATCATAATTCAACAACCAACCACAATCATCCACCTCACCGTCACCTTTTGTCTCATGCCGGTGGAGATCTTCAGGCCCTAAGGGGCAACTTGTGACAACAGTCAACGTAACAGGTCAACGACCGTACATGTTTCATTTATTAAGTCATTATATGTGCATTTTTAGACAATTTGCATACACTTTACCCCCCCCCCCCCCCCCAAGGCTAGTAGAGCATGAGTTAAATAGAAAACTCAACATAATACACTTGTTTAGTCATACAACACCCGGACACACCATCAAAACAAGCATTACAAGAGGTTATGCCCACTAACACATGCTAATGCACCTTTAACACACGGTTGTGAACACAGAGATCATCATGGGAAATCAATCAACAAACCCATGACACATGTGAAACAAAATACATGTTAATGTCATCATCAAGAGGCATGGAATTTAACAACCTCTTACTCTTACGAAACCGGATGATATTCCTATATCAAAGGTGTACTAGGGGCTATACAACGAACAATCACAACACTATTGACATGAATAGGCCGATTTATTTAACATAGCATGTTAAGTATTGGATCATAGCCAAGCTTAATGTCTTAGAGCTATACAAACAAACGTATATGCACACACACACGGGATACATACACACACATGACAACGACTCATTCTTGAATTAGTCACCTATCTACCTTGTCTAGTTCCCTAAATATATGAACACATATATGATCAAACACTTAGACATCTACACAACACATGAATGACAAGATCTTTCCCCTTGATTCCTTAATATCGGCCGATCCATCATGACACGTTCATTTTACAGTACATTCAAAACCCATAGACTCACCAACATTATTGTTGACAAAACTCCTTATGCATGTGTTTTTAGGTAACTAATGGAGGGCCACAGAGGATTGAGGGAAGGGTTCGAGTATGCACACCGTGGTATCACTTTGATGGCTTTTGTCAGCCCCAAAACGTTATGTTTTCAATTTCCATAAGACAATGTTCATGTGCTTACACTATGCTTAAATTTCAATAAGATTATGACAAATTCCATCTTTATGTTGGTACTATTTTGAATTAAATGTGTATTTGTAACACCCCAACCGATGGCGGAATCATCGAGGTGCCACGTAGTGACGATTGTTCAAAAGCTCATGGTACTAAAATGTAAATATATGATTATTGAATATTGTTTTACAACATGTGAAATTAAATACAAGACAACAAAGATAAAGATAATTGATTGATTTATTCTAAGTCCAAAGTCCTATGTGAAGCGTCAAGCAGCTTATCCTGAAACATGCACGAAAATAATTTTGTCAACATATGAATGTTAGTGAGTACTACTTAGTTTTGTACGTATAGTATAAGTTTGAAAAGTAGTACAATTCATGTGTCTAGTATCACCAAGGCATTATGTAAACACGTAAGTAACCAAACAAGACAAAGATCACATGTAAAGTTGTACAATGAAATTGATAATGAGCACCTCAACACGTGTGAGTCTAAAGAGCACCATAACACAAAGTTATGTCTAAATGAGCACCGTAACATAAGTTACGTCTAAATGAGCACCATAACATAAGTTATGTCTGTATGTAAAGAGCACCATAACATAAGTTATGTCTGTATGTATGATTTTGTATGTAAGCTACGTTCATGTTTAAGCATAAGTACAAAGATAATCAAGACACGTATATGAATTGTAAATGAATAAAAATGTATGTGTAAATGAATACGAAAGTTTTGTATACTTGTGCATGAATCACCCCAAAAGTTGTAAAAGCGGAAAAAGGGGATAAGTAATACTCACCTTAGCAAGGTGGTAAGTCTTGTGTAATTGAATAAGTGTATCCAACGTTGCCATGTATCACCCTATGTATAATGTAACAAATAAGTCTAAGTGTATCTAGTCTATAAGTATTTTCTAGGGCTTCGAATTTGGGGATAAGTATTCGTTTGATTAATAATTTAAACGTTTTAATAAATAAGAGAAATTTGATAAATAATTAAACAAAAGTCTTTTTGTATATTTTTAAATCAGAGATGCTTACAATATAAAGTTTTAAGTGTGAAAATAATTTTTATAAAATTATTTTCTTATAAATAGAATATTTAATCTATTTATTTCAAATAGTCAAAACATGACTTTAATATCTAAAAATATTAAAATTAAAGAATTTTTAAATTAAAAATTGTATTTCTGTTCCAAATGAATAAAAATAATTTATGTAAAATTTTGGTGCAAAAATATTGAAAAATGAATTTATTATGATTTATTTATGATTAAAACTAACAAAAATTGATTAAAAATATTAAATAAATTGTTTTTCAGAAATAAAAATTATTTCAAAAATGTTTAATGTCATATAAACTCATAATAATTTGTGTGGGAATTTATACAATCGTTTTGATATTTTTATAGAATTTTATAAATAAAATAGAATAAACTTGAAATATTTATTATTTATCTTAAATAAATGATTTTTTTTGAAAATCTAAAAGTTGTATAATAAACTTTATCATCAGAATAACATATAATATTTTTTTATAGAATTTAAAAACCAGTATTGATATTTTAAAACTAATTTAAAAGTTAATTACCAAGTATATATAATTATAAGGTATTTGAATAACAAAAACAACAAAAAGGAAAGAAGTTGTTGATGGTGGGGATCGAACCCCGTACCACCTGTGTACAACCATACAGCCTTAACCACTATGACAACTCGTCAGTTTTGTTCAATTACAGAAACTGAATCCTTTAAAACCTTAGTCGTATCTTATCCCCAAAATTAATATAAACCCTAGAAATTTAAGCCCTCAATCGAACCAGAAAACGATATGGAATCATAAAACGGATAAGGGGCTTTTCTTCTATGTTCAAAATCGACCAAGAACATATGTTTAATTGATCTTACCAGTCGGTTTCAAGGTGGGGAAACGAGATAGAGAAGCTACGCGTAACTACTTAAATTCAAATTAAAGAGGCTTCCTGCACATCGATTCTTTTGTGGAATCTTCTAATCGGCCCCTTAAGGGTCTGTGTGTGGATTGAATTGCAATCATATTGTTTATAATTACCAATTGAAATGTTGACCAAGCATATACATATATACGTTGATTTGGCTTAATTAGGAATAAATCAACAAAATTGAAGGAGTTAATTGTCTGAATTGGTAATGTCGGCCATGTAAGAATGGAAACATTCCAAAAAAAATGGCCTCTAGATGCGAAATTGCAGGGACACATACGAAGGTCTTGGGTGTTGACTTTGTTGGTTGACCATGGTGATTAAGGAAAGTGTTATATTAAAACGCGTGGGATATTATCATCAATAGGAACGCTAGATCAGTGGTATGGCATGTGGGGTTTGGGTGACAGAATGCAAGTTCGAGTCTTGGTCCAAGGGTTTCTTTTTTCTTTTTTTTTTTTTTTTTAAGGTAGGTTTGAGAGTTGGGCCAAGTTACTGGGCTGGATCCTTGGGCTACATAGCAGGCTTCTAAATTCTTAAGAAGGAGGGGTGGGTTGTGCTTTGGGTTTAAGTTTGGTTGGGCTATGTGTTGGGTCTTGTATTTGTAAAAAAAAAAAGACTAACTTATTATTATTATTATTATTATTATTATAAAAATATATATAATAAAAAGTGACGGATGTCACAGCATCCCCTACTTTTAGAAACTTCGTCCCGAAGTTATTAGTAACATAGGGTTATGGATGTTAGGGTAAAAATTTAAGATAACTGTGGTTTGGAAAAAATTCGAATGATTTGGATATGAGGTTTGATAGGTGTGAGTTAGGGATTGGATTAGGTTCGTCTCGAATAAGAAGGAGAATAAGAATCTAGTGAATCACTAAATTTCAAGTTTTAGGAATCCTAGAATAAATGTACGAGTTGATTGACTATAGAAAGACTAATTGAACTACCAAGTAAACAGAGTTTGTTCCTGGTCCGACTTCCAGTCTCACTTTCAATGCATCATTAGTGTTTGTATACAGGGTGTACCGCAGCTAACCCACCACACCTTTGATACCTTGAAAACGTACTGGACGCCTACCAAAAACTCTAATAGAATTTCACACTACTCTAATGTACCTGTAAATTCATGATTACGTTCCGGACCGGAATCATCAATTTACCTTACATTAAAGTTTTATGTCCTTCTATGATCTCACCGATTGTTGAGCAGGTTCGATAGCCTCCACCAGCCGTGGAGTAGGTTGTAGGGCCTCTCCCGACTGTTTGAAAGGCATAGTGACCTCTACCAATCGTTGAGTATGTTCGATAGCCTCCACCAGTCGTGGAGCAGGTTGTAGGGCCTCTCCCGACTGTTGAAAAAGGCATGATGACCTCTATTAAGTGCAACAATTATTATTCACATAGATTGCAAATTGATAGCATGTTTATGCAAGCAAGTTTGTAAGTACTACAACCATTAAGTGTAAGTGTTATCATGAATAATTAAATGTTTACGAGTATCATGAATAATTAATGAATAGTCAAGTTAAAGGAAAAATCAAGTTTCATATAATAAGCAATGATGTTTTCTTAGAAAAGCTTTGTGAGATCAAGTATCAAGTCTAAACGTTTCAAATAAATGTAAGTGTACGATTAAAATAAACATAACCAATATGATAGATTACCAATTTGTGTTCGTACATAATAGTATGCAAGGAAATCTCTAGATGTTATATGCCTATGAGTATGTCATAATTGGGTACAAAATGATAATAAGATCAAGAAAATGAAAACTCGAGTATAATTAAATGTCCAGTGAATAGTCAAATTAAGGGAAAATCAAGTTTCATAAACAATGATGTTTTGGGAAAATCCTGTAGAATCAAGTATCAGGTTTTTAGTAGTTTGATTATCATGGGTAACTAGTTCATGTGTGAGAAGGTGAAGGATATGAATTTAGTTCTTGAGAAGATGATGAAAAAAAAATCTTGAAGCAGGATCAAGGTTGTGAGAGAATGTGAAGATAGTTGATAAAGAGTTTATTTTATAGTAAGGAGATTATATAGCAGTGTAAATTTTGGGGTTTGGATCAAAGTTATAATCAAGTGTATAAGAAAACATGATTGTGGTGTATGCCAAATATTGTAAAAATTTGAACAAGTTGAAAATGAGTGAATCTAGAGACTAGGTATTATTTCAAAAAAAAAAAAAATTATTTTCAAAATTGGTTTTGTACATAAGGCAAAAGTTGTTAAATAGCACAAGCTAAGTAGGCTTTGTAATAGTTTAAAACAGAAAATCGTTTGTTACGTCAATAAATAATCAATTGAATTTAAGTTCGAGGATATCCTTTAAAAAAATTATTATGTACTTTGTAAAGGTACTAGGTAATACAACAAGTTTTAGAAATCTTTAGTTTGTGCTAAAGTTTGAGGTTATAGTTTTTAAAATAAATAACATGTGGAGAAAAGAAATAATATGATTTGGGTAGGGTGTTGAATATTTAAAAAAAATGGCTAAGAGGGTAAGGTGAAGTGTGATTGTGAAATCCATAGATGGTTATGAAAGTATGAACTTGTAAGCAATATATGAAAATCGTGAAATACAAAATATTGTATATGAACCGAGAGAGTATTATTGAAAAAGCTTGCATAAAATGCTTGGAATGCCCTTGTCTAGCTGTAAAGCCCAACAAGAACGTTGACTTTTCAAAGGAATTGAACCCAATGGTGATCAAAGAAGACGTGCTTTAGCCTATAAGTGGACACTCACTCCAGGAATCCCCAGGTAAGCATAACAGGTCCGTAAATGGATTTATGCGCTATGCTTGCCTATGCCAGAAAACCCAGTGTACAGGCGTCCACCCTTCCAGATTGCACGTGTCCTTATCACACTCATTAAAGTTCAACAACTTTGAAGGAACAAAAGTAAGAGTAGGCATTATGCCTAAGAGTGTCTTCATGAAAGGTACTGTCCCTGTTCCATGATGATGTAGACTTTCCACTCCTTGTAGGACACCATCTCTATGCACCATGATGAAGGATGAGAAGAATGGAGAGAGAGAAGGAGGGAAAGATAGAAGAAGGAAAGTAGAGGGAAATGAGGGGTAAGGTGATTCAGGAAATATAATGCATGAAAGTTGAAGTTCGGTTATAGTCTAGGCCTTTTTATCTAATAACCTAGTTCTCTATAACCATGGCTCTGATACCAATCTGTAACACCCCAACCGATGGCGGAATCATCGAGGTGCCACGTAGTGACGATTGTTCAAAAGCTCATGGTACTAAAATGTAAATATATGATTATTGAATATTGTTTTACAACATGTGAAATTAAATACAAGACAACAAAGATAAAGATAATTGATTGATTTATTCTAAGTCCAAAGTCCTATGTGAAGCGTCAAGCAGCTTATCCTGAAACATGCACGAAAATAATTTTGTCAACATATGAATGTTAGTGAGTACTACTTAGTTTTGTACGTATAGTATAAGTTTGAAAAGTAGTACAATTCATGTGTCTAGTATCACCAAGGCATTATGTAAACACGTAAGTAACCAAACAAGACAAAGATCACATGTAAAGTTGTACAATGAAATTGATAATGAGCACCTCAACACGTGTGAGTCTAAAGAGCACCATAACACAAAGTTATGTCTAAATGAGCACCGTAACATAAGTTACGTCTAAATGAGCACCATAACATAAGTTATGTCTGTATGTAAAGAGCACCATAACATAAGTTATGTCTGTATGTATGATTTTGTATGTAAGCTACGTTCATGTTTAAGCATAAGTACAAAGATAATCAAGACACGTATATGAATTGTAAATGAATAAAAATGTATGTGTAAATGAATACGAAAGTTTTGTATACTTGTGCATGAATCACCCCAAAAGTTGTAAAAGCGGAAAAAGGGGATAAGTAATACTCACCTTAGCAAGGTGGTAAGTCTTGTGTAATTGAATAAGTGTATCCAACGTTGCCATGTATCACCCTATGTATAATGTAACAAATAAGTCTAAGTGTATCTAGTCTATAAGTATTTTCTAGGGCTTCGAATTTGGGGATAAGTATTCGTTTGATTAATAATTTAAACGTTTTAATAAATAAGAGAAATTTGATAAATAATTAAACAAAAGTCTTTTTGTATATTTTTAAATCAGAGATGCTTACAATATAAAGTTTTAAGTGTGAAAATAATTTTTATAAAATTATTTTCTTATAAATAGAATATTTAATCTATTTATTTCAAATAGTCAAAACATGACTTTAATATCTAAAAATATTAAAATTAAAGAATTTTTAAATTAAAAATTGTATTTCTGTTCCAAATGAATAAAAATAATTTATGTAAAATTTTGGTGCAAAAATATTGAAAAATGAATTTATTATGATTTATTTATGATTAAAACTAACAAAAATTGATTAAAAATATTAAATAAATTGTTTTTCAGAAATAAAAATTATTTCAAAAATGTTTAATGTCATATAAACTCATAATAATTTGTGTGGGAATTTATACAATCGTTTTGATATTTTTATAGAATTTTATAAATAAAATAGAATAAACTTGAAATATTTATTATTTATCTTAAATAAATGATTTTTTTTTGAAAATCTAAAAGTTGTATAATAAACTTTATCATCAGAATAACATATAATATTTTTTTATAGAATTTAAAAACCAGTATTGATATTTTAAAACTAATTTAAAAGTTAATTACCAAGTATATATAATTATAAGGTATTTGAATAACAAAAACAACAAAAAGGAAAGAAGTTGTTGATGGTGGGGATCGAACCCCGTACCACCTGTGTACAACCATACAGCCTTAACCACTATGACAACTCGTCAGTTTTGTTCAATTACAGAAACTGAATCCTTTAAAACCTTAGTCGTATCTTATCCCCAAAATTAATATAAACCCTAGAAATTTAAGCCCTCAATCGAACCAGAAAACGATATGGAATCATAAAACGGATAAGGGGCTTTTCTTCTATGTTCAAAATCGACCAAGAACATATGTTTAATTGATCTTACCAGTCGGTTTCAAGGTGGGGAAACGAGATAGAGAAGCTACGCGTAACTACTTAAATTCAAATTAAAGAGGCTTCCTGCACATCGATTCTTTTGTGGAATCTTCTAATCGGCCCCTTAAGGGTCTGTGTGTGGATTGAATTGCAATCATATTGTTTATAATTACCAATTGAAATGTTGACCAAGCATATACATATATACGTTGATTTGGCTTAATTAGGAATAAATCAACAAAATTGAAGGAGTTAATTGTCTGAATTGGTAATGTCGGCCATGTAAGAATGGAAACATTCCAAAAAAAAATGGCCTCTAGATGCGAAATTGCAGGGACACATACGAAGGTCTTGGGTGTTGACTTTGTTGGTTGACCATGGTGATTAAGGAAAGTGTTATATTAAAACGCGTGGGATATTATCATCAATAGGAACGCTAGATCAGTGGTATGGCATGTGGGGTTTGGGTGACAGAATGCAAGTTCGAGTCTTGGTCCAAGGGTTTCTTTTTTCTTTTTTTTTTTTTTTTTTAAGGTAGGTTTGAGAGTTGGGCCAAGTTACTGGGCTGGATCCTTGGGCTACATAGCAGGCTTCTAAATTCTTAAGAAGGAGGGGTGGTTGTGCTTTGGGTTTAAGTTTGGTTGGGCTATGTGTTGGGTCTTGTATTTGTAAAAAAAAAAAGACTAACTTATTATTATTATTATTATTATTATTATAAAAATATATATAATAAAAAGTGACGGATGTCACAGTATTGCTTGAACTTTGCGCTTGAAAACTTTTCGATCGTTGCATTCCCGTGTTTCCGCCTAGGCGGGTTGTGACACAACGCCCCTTACATGCCATATAGGGGATGGTGTGACACTCACCGTTTAGGAACCGTTATCCGTGCTGTAATTAACGCACTAATTGAAAATTTTACGTCAATGAGAATTAATTTTGATAGACTAAAGTCTTATTATTGCTAGCAAAGGTATTTTGATGCAAAGGTTTGCATTTGTGGAATTTTTAGAAATTACCACATCGCATTGCGATAATTAACCGAAATGAGCGTTGGTGACGACCCAGTTAGCTTTAAATATCCAGAGATGGACCTATATGCTTGGAATAGCATAAAACAATATTTTATAAGTGAAAATTTAGTTGAAACGTATAAAAACGTTGATTTGTAGCTTTTGTCGCTAGGGGTGTACAAAAAACTCGCGGCTCGAGGCTCGCTCGAAAAAAGCTCGAAAAAAGCTCGGCTCGAAGAGGCTCGTTTTGTTTTCGAGCCGAGCCGAGCTGGCTCGTTTTGTAATCAAGCCGAGCTCGAGCCAGGGGTGTTCAGCTCGTGGCTCGGCTCGATGGCTCGACATATGGCTCGACTCAGGCTTGTGTATGTGTAATTAATATATAGATGAAACTAATATATTTTGGCTCCAAACGTAATTCTAAAATTCAAAATTTGAAAATCCCGTTCATACTACCTATCGACCCCATCTTTTCATAATAAATAAACCATAACTTAGAAAAAGAAAAAAAAATATACATGATTATGTGTAATTTTATTGTTTTTTATTTAATAAATATTTGTAAAAAAAATAAAAAAAAATATAACGAGCTGGCTCGAGCCAGCTCGAGCTCGGCTCGAACATTTTCGAGCCGAGCTCGAGCTCGACTTTTCAGCTCGACCATAAAAACGAGCCGAGCCGAGCTGGCTCGGTTTAAGTTCAAGCTCAAGCTCAAGCTCGAGCTGGGCCTGGCTCGACTCGACTCGGCTCGTGTACAACCCTATTTGTCGCGCAGTGTTCGATACCACGCGTATGTTCGCTTTTAGCCGACAATTTGAACATAGTTAAGCGTCAAGCACCTAATATAATTATTATACACTAAAAATTATATGATTTAGTGGGTAATAATATTTCATAATTTATTGAGTAAAAATGAATTAATTTAGGGTGTATTTTTATAATTTTTATACCCCTAAATGCATTCACAACCTATCCACTAAACCTTCCCCCATCTTTAAATTTAAAAAAAAAGAACTTACTAAAAACACACTACAACCCATCCACCATTTTATACCCCATCTTTATATTATCAAAAAAATGTTATCCTAGCTTTTCATATATGAAAAGCTATTATTCACCCTACACTAAATTATTGTGAGTGTATTATAACGAGAAATATAATAAAATAAATGTTTGTTAGTAAGATAAAGATAAATATAATGGATGGGATGTGAGAGGTTTTCTAAAATGAAAGATAAATTTTAAAAAAGTGTGATTTTTAGTTAAATTATAAGGTAAAAATAGTGGGTGAAATGTGAATGCTCTAAATCATCTAAAATACCCCTAATTATCAAAATTAACCCAACCCATTAGACCATGCGTAGTGGGGGGCTTTATATATAAAGCCCCCATTTCTGATTGGTCCACGTGGCAGCTGAGTCAGCATGGAGAGAGAAACTGAAAAAGGGGTGTAGTGGTAGGGGCTTTATATATAAAGCCCCTATTAATATTTTATTATATCTTTTAAATTAAAAAAATAATAAAATAATAATAAAGGAGAGAGGGTATGAGGTGTCAACCTCTGATTGGTGGGCTTTTTTTGTTTCGGGCATTAGTTAAATCGCGCCAGAAGTGGATTTTGTAAAATAGAGCCCCCCGTAGCGGTGTTGGGGGGTCGCTATTTTTTTTTTGGGCCAATATAACGCCTGAGTACAGGCGGTCTTAATACCCCACCCCCATCCACGGTTTTTTCTTCAAAAATGCAGCCAACAAAGACACTAATCAAGGCCCTTGAAGTGCCATGTGTTGAGCCTACACCCTACTCCTAATAATTGAAGTTTCTTATACATGCAATTTTCACATTACCCCACAACACTCATCTCTCTCTTTCTCATATGATCGTATGCTTCTTCCTCTCTCCTATCTCTTTTCTTTTTTGTTAAAACAATCAAGATTACTAGCCAATTTGCACACCCATGGAAGATATTTGAACAATTGGAGTTGTTTTAAAGCAATTTTAAGCTAGGAGGAGGTTGTTGCAAGAATAAATCACCTTTTTTCTTTAAAAAATTCTTAAGTTCATCAAGGGTATAAAATCCTTTCCCTTTTGTTCATTCTTGTTTTAAAAATCTCTAAGGTTTGCAAATTGCAAGATTGTTCACCCAAAACAAGCAAGTTTTTGAACAACAGTATAAAACGAGTTGAACACAAGATAAATGGAAATTTTTGTATAAAAATGAAAGATGATGAGATGAAAAGGAGTGTATGTGTGTGTCGTGTAAATGTGTATGTGTGTGTCGTATGTGTGTGTTAGTGTGTTAGTGTGTGTGGGTATTGGATGTTCTTGAAAGCTTGATATTGGTATGTAACTATTTGGTAAAAAATCAGAGTTTTTATAAATGTTTTTCAATCATCTAAAGATGGAATGAAATCTGATGTAAAATGAAAAATATAAATAAAAACTTAAAACAAATTGCATGTTATGATTCAAGTTATGATAATCAAAATATAAGTTTGAACAAGCATTTTCAGATCTAAAATATGTTATATGATAATGTAAATATTGTATTCTTGGATGAAAACATAAAAATATATCATAGGGATGCTATAATAACTCAAAATGACTTAAAATGGTAAATATATCATTTAATTGAGAGTTTTTGGAAATATTATTTTAGATAAGTACTTTATGGACTATTTGGACCTCATTATATATAATATAAACTATACTATAAGATGGAATCAATACAATGTGTTTATAATAATTTTCTACACTTAAAAAGTCAGGTTTTCGCTAATTTACGGCACCCGAAACAAAGAGTTTATGAATCTGATTTAGAACAGATTATAAAGACATATTTTAAGAGTAAAAACGATGTTTCTAAGTAAATAATAAGTTTGGTGCTTTGCTATGCGTTTATACATGGCTTAAACGCGAAACTAGCCGTTAAAACAGTAATTTTAACGCTTAAATCGTATGATTAAAAAAAACTGATTTAGATCATCAACTTTGGACCTATTTCATGTTTAAAATAAGCGTCTTAAAGTTTTTATAAATAGCTTGGTGTTTATATGTGTGAAAATGTGTAAATTGACACGTAGGAAATTACGGTTCGGCTAGAAATCGCGTCGTTACGCAATTTCTAGCCAAACCTATTAAATAATCAAATTTCACTTTATAATTAGTATTATAAGTGTGAATATGTATATTGGTAATATTATGGTGCCAAATAATTAACTAAGTAATTCTTCACTTAAAGCATGTAACCGAGAGTTTGGGTCACCAACGTGTCATTAAAGGGTTTAACGTGTTTTCTTTTAAAAGATAAAATATTTTATTAAGTCTAGTAAGTTGAAGTGAACAACTTGCGGGAATAGACTTAATAGTTTTATAGAGTCTAGTAAGTTGAGGTGAACAACTTGCGGGAATAGACTTGATAGTCATGTGAGTTAGGTAAATAACTCACGGGAATGACTTATAAATTGACCATAAAGGTGTCCCTTGTGTATAGGGAACGGTTAGGTCGGGATTAACTTGGACATAAATTGCTAGCTAAATTGACAAGCCTTGAGGTGAGTTTCACGGCCCCTTTTCTTTTTAAATATTTTTGAACGTTTTTAAATATCGGGGGGGGGGGATATGCTATGTTTATGATAGACAGTCTAACCGTCAGTAACTATGTGATGGCCTAGGATTATTGTTGTAGGATTACCCCCTTAACATTATAATCATTTACTCTGGTTTCGCATCGGAGCCAACATGGGTATATTGGTAGATCTATTGGGCGTGACAGCCACCCCTTGCTGCCAGTCGCACTGGCGTGGATATATCCTGGTATGGATCACAAGGGAATATATTTTGAATGGTGATGGGTAATCACCGCTAGTCTTGGATTGATTATGGGTTCTATGTCGCGATCACGCCGTGAGGTCTAGCTAACCTACGGAAAAAGGTTACAGGTGTAGATGTAAAATCATAAACAGCTTGTGAACAAATTGATTCTTCGAAAATTGGAAAAAAACTGTGAACTCACCAGTTTTACTGATGTTTTTAAATTGACATATTTTTCAGGTACTTAGTATGCATGTGTGGAAATATGAGGCGGGCTTTTAGGGCAAGCACGTGAACGTGACATTTGTGATATCATCGATCTTGTGGGGACCTAAACATGGTTATGAAGTTGTGATGACGACTTTTATATAACCATAGATTTTAACATTGTTTTGTAATAAATTACTTAACTTTTAATCTTATGGTATCCACTTTTGTTACCGTGTTTGCTTAATTGTTGACTGTCACCAACGTCCGTTACACCGCCCACGCTTAATTCCCGCTGCGATTTATGGGGTGTGACAGATGGTGTTGGTGGCGTGGAGCGGCTTCACACTCCCCTTTCACGCCCTCACACCGACTAGTCTAAGGTATGGAAAAAATGTGTAAGTAATAAACATTTTCTTATAGGTAAAATATAGTATTCAATACGATATAAAGTGTGGCTAAGGTCATCAAAACAAACAAGATATAAAATAAGAATGACAAAATTACACAGATTGTCCTTTATTTATTATCCAAATTGCACATGTTGTCCCTTGTCTTTCATTTGCACTCATTTTATCCTTTATTTTCTCAATTTGCTACACCTTCTGTCCTTTAGCCTAACTAAGTTAAAAAAGTTGGTTAACTTTATTTTCTAACTTTACACTTTTAGCCCTTATAGTTTTCTAAGCCTTAACTGCAAATAAAACGACGAAACTAAGGCGCGACATGAAACAAAATCATAGGGTTTTTAAACTACATCAAATTCCGATCAAAACCATAATTTTGAAGTAAAACGATTGATGAAAAACATATATCGTTTTTACAAAAACTCATTTTATATATAAACATACACATATATATAACCGAAGTTAAGCGAATTCACATCAAACATAACCCGACAAACATGAAACCTGATCGAAACTTGTTGAAAACTTATATCGAATCCAACTGATACAAACCGGATCGAAAAAACGGATCCTACTCATTCAAATCGCACCCAAACTCATATCTGAGCACACCCACCTGTTTCTGGATCCAAATCGCACTAACATTTGGAAATCCACACTAACATCTGCAAAATCACGCATCAAAAATTTATGGATTTAAAACTTTAACGAACCCATTTGTAAAACCAGTCGATTATACTATAAATTGGAACCTTGTATAGATTCATACTTCATAATCAATCAGTTATGTGCAAAAACATATAAAAAACATCCACTAAATTGTTTACAATTTGAAGAACAAGAACAACCCAGTTGCAACTTTAATCGGTCGATTACACCTCTAAAACAAACAAGTAAGTATCATGTTATATATGGTTTTGATCGGAATTTGATGTTCTATAATAGCCCTATGATTTCGTTAATTACCGTGGTCGAATTTGAGTTCAATCAAAATGGGTTCAAGTGTTAGGGTTCGATCAAAACTACAGGGGCTAAAAATGTAAAGTTAGAAAATAAAGTTAACCAACTTTTTTTTTAACTTAGTTAGCCTAAAGGACAAATGGTGTAGCAAATTGAGAAAATAAATGACAGAATGAGTGCAAATGAGTAATAAATAAAGGACAATCTGTGTAATTTTGTCAATAATAGTAGTAGTACTAGGTGGGATTAGGTCTAAATTGTCTAATTATCAAAGTTATTAAAGTTAAGGTGTGATCCCCTTGAGGTCAATGTTCAAACCCTACTAAAAGCAAATTTGGTGCAATTTAAGTTGTTGTTGGTGCAATTTTTTATTTTTCCTAATTTATGGTTCCTAACATTATATTAATTTGAATTCAATAAACATACAAAAGCGAAAATAGAGATTAGTCTTAAACACAAATACAAAGTTCAAAATATAGTTTTCAAAACGTAAATTTAAACACAAAATCAAACTTTAAATCATAGTATTGAACATAAAATCAAGCATCACGAAACGTGACACTACTAGTCCATATGGATGGACGATGTTGAAGAATTATGGTTTAGTATTGGCCTCATGCCTCATGGGTTGAACTGAGTTTCAAACAATTGGTCATTCCCTTACTAAAACTCAATTGAAGCTTATTTGGGTAATTCGGTTATCCGAATAATCCGAATAACCCGAATAATTTAATTGTGAAATCCGAATCCGATCCGAAATCCGAATAAGTAATTCGTATTCGGATCGGATCCATCCGAATAATAATTCGGATCGGTTTTTTTTGTTCGGATATCGGATCGGATTTCGGATTTTTTGAACACCCGTAATTCCATCCCTTAATTTCCCTCTAAAACTATTAAATTATTTCTCTTTCTCTCATGTGCATTGCATGGCACATGCACATTCCCCCTACAATTTTTAAACGTTAATAACTTTTTTACAATTTTTTTTTTGAAAAAAAATACACTGAATTAACGATCGTTTTATTATCTTTCCAATGAGTACCATAGTGCTATAAAAAAAAAAAAAAAAAAAAAAACTTTTTGTGTGGTATTATGAAATAGATGCTTAAATTATATATGAGTAGATAAATTAGTCGGAAGACATGAAAAGTTGCAATCCTCATGTATCCTTAACCACACCCACCAATAAAAAACCTCACAAAAATCCAAAACACTAACAAACCTCACAAACCCTCGTCGGGTTAAACAAGCAGCAAGCCCAATCCACCCTCCTACCTGCATGGGGTGGCGACGGTCTTCTTTCTTTCATGGGCTAGAGCCTTGCCGTGGTACCCAGCGTGTGCCCGTCCACCTTAGCTTTTCATTTTTGAACGTGTTCAAATTATAATTACAAGTTTTTAAAAAACAAAAACAAATCTACTAACTAATAAAACATCAAAGAAAAAAAGAACATATTACAACATAAAACATGTAAGGGAAAAAAGTCAACAACACAAAAAATATGTAGTTAGTCAAATGATAAACCCAGTTAGTAAAGTATCTCATTCTAATATTCTATACACCCTCATTTATCTTAAAGCGACGTCAATAGCATTCAATAATTTGCCATACAAAATGGAATTATTTGATTTTAATGATGTAGCATTTTGGATCGAAAATTCAAAACTCAACTTATAAATTATTATTATTATTATTATTATTATTATTATTATTATTATTATTATTATTATTTTGGAGTTAATAGCCATTTTCGTCCCTGAGGTTTGGGCCAGTTTGCCACTGCAGTACAAAAGTTTTTTTTTTTTTTTTGCGATCTCTTACCTGTGGTTTGGATTTTTTTGCCAAATTCGTCCTTTTCACTAACCCAGTTAAAAAATCTCGTTAGTGTCAGGGGTAGGGTTGTCTTTTTACCACTTAAATGAGGGACAATATAGACATTTCATCCTATTATTAATTTTCCCTTTTTAATTAAAACCCTAACCATTCTCCACCCACCCTTCACACTTCTATGCACCACCTCCACCACCATAACCACCCTTGTTCCACCACCATAACCACCGTGACTCCAACACCACCACCTTGACTCCACCACATGTTATGAACATAAATTCTATATAAACAGAAATCAGAAATTCTTAAACAACAAAACCAAACATTCGATTGAGGGATGCAGAAACCACGCATCACCACCATGAAGACCACCATCACCGGTTCTAAAACCACCACCTCCACCATCTCTCTCTCTAAAAATCCAGCAGCACCGCTCAATCGAAGACTCCCACCACCACAGCTATCATCGGAACATACCTGCAACCCAAAAAAAATCTTAATCGAAGCAATGGGTGTGGCGGTGGGGGTGTGTGTGTGAGAGAATCGGATCTCTACACAATTTAAGCATTCATATCCTTATTTTCTAACATTTTATATATTGACACACATAGCTAGTCGGTCGGAATTTCCCCTTGTACAATCCATGCACAATGTTCTTTCTTTTCTAAAAATATTTTGTTGTGTTTTATTTTTTGAAAACTTCGTTTTCGAGCCAAAACCGGTTATAGTCTAGATTTTTCAAAAATACTAGTTCGCTATAACCTTGGCTCTGATACCACTTCTGTCACACCACGTCAATGGCGGAAACACACGTGGCGCGACGCTCGAAAGCATATCAAAGTCAAGATTAACACAAACTATATTTAATTAGAAAAGATCATTATATTAAGGTGTCGAGAAGGGATACCTGGTTTCAAACATTACTTAAAATCACAAACATTAAGTTTAAAGTGGGGCGTTCCGTTTATGTCCCAACCCGATGGTAACAATAGATGAAACCCCCAACCAGTGTCCGACATCCCAAATTCCACCGTACTAGCCGCATACCTGTTCAGCACTTAGTTACCTGAAAGATATGTTTAAAAAGACGTCAATATATAAAATATTGGTGAGTTCACAGGTTTTAGTTTCGTAAATACGACATTTTTACATTCTGTGCAAATCCAGCACATTTTTACATCCTGTGCAATCCAGCACATTTTTACATCCTGTGCAATCCAGCACATTTTTACATCCTGTGCAATCCAGCACATTTTGTGGCCTTTGTATGGAGTAGCTAGCTCCTACAAATTATGATGATAAGCAATCCCCTGAGCCCCATAACCAAACCAAGACTAATAAATATGCCCCGCTCCAAGTCGTTTCTCGGAAACCAACGACTTAAGTTCAGAATACGTGCACCTCTTGTCTTTACCGGGTTGACGCTATCAACCAGAGGTGGGCCTCGTCAGGCACCGATAGTACTATCCAAATATTCCTTTGGTTTCATTTACCTGAATTAATGGTTACAGTAGCGAGGACCCAACCCCGAGTGGCGACCAAAAACTCAAGTACTCATCATGCCACTTACCACATTTTAACCTTTGAAAACATTTCAATATGTGATAACTTTTGACAAACATATCTTTCCCCCAGTTAAAACAGTAAAATGGGGCCGTGAAACTCACCTTAGTTTCCATGCTTAGCTAGCAAATAAAATCCCAAAGCTTTGACCGACTTCCTCGTGCCCTAATTACCAATGAAGGACACCTTAAAGTCTATCATATATAAATCTAGCTTATTCTTCCGGTTAAAAGATAGTTTACTCAACTATCTTGACTCGTGTGTACTAACCCGAGTCCTTAAGTGTTTTAACTCGACAAACCGATCGTGACTTATCATAGTTCATGTGTTCACATACGAAATAGTACCCAAGTCGCGCACTTGTTACTATTCGTGTGCAAACTATGTTGGACTAATATCACGAAACGTATAACTCATCCCGAGCCATAGCTTGTCTCGTAAACCAGATAAATGTAGTTGCTTTGTATAGTTATTTTCGGAAAATATACCTTGATGAAATATAATATAGTTATTAAAATCCTTTTTAATAACATGTGTTATTTCTTTTCCCGAATCCGAGTATCTTACAAATCTCAAGACTTTGCTTTTTATGAACAGGTTTTCCAATTAAAACCGAACGTTTATACATCTTTTAATCCGACAACAAACATATTTTAGTTACCAAGTAACCTTTAAAAACTCGTCATACTTGACGCTTGGTAACAAAAGACTATATATTTGTTTGAAATATTTCTCGGAATAGACTATTATTGTTACAAATAATATTTGTCATAACGTCGTGATTTTGTATATGACTACACTTGTCAAACGTTTGGAAAGTTATTTATAAGAACGAACAATAATGTCACACTTGTCGCGCTTCGGATTTATAAAAATTTCGACAGAGTTTCCTCTGTTTTTGGTATAAACCAGACAACACAAGTTGTCTACAAATTCCCAAAATCAACACCTAAACAAAGACGACATTATATTTATCCGCATTTCTAATCCACGAGACTTTATACGTTGTGACTATTATATAACTCATACTGTCTATATAAATATATATATATATACGTGTAGTCCATCAATTTAGTCCAACAACAACGCAAGTCACGACTAATACACAATATTAGCTCATAATGCTTTTCGTTAATATTTTTATCGGTTCGTTAGCGAGTTAGTCGTTTATATTTATATATTTTAGAAATATATGTGCAAATAATAATGAAATAATCACTAATTAGTTATACCGAAACGCTTGACCGAAGTTCACTGAGTTGACCGGGTAGACCAACCCGAATCTGACCGGATCTACCCGAGAGCACCATACTTGACCCACGACTAGAACTTGAAGACGGCACGCAAACCGAGCCAGATCTGAATCTGACCCGGAAGCATAATCTTGACCCGAGCCCCGAGCCCCGAACCCAAAACTGACCGGACCCGAACCGCCGGACGCCACCACCGTGGCCGGACCACCGGTGCCGTGGCCGAACCACCACTGCCGTGGCCGGACCACCACCACCATGGCCGGACCACCACCGCCATCCCACGCCACCAAAACCCCCGTTCTGACCACTTGCGCGCCATCGGAGCCCAACCAAACCCACTCCGGCCCCCGCCTAAACTCGCAAACCACCGGAAACAGCTCGCCGGAATATGGCCGGAGAACGAAATTCCGTGAAAACTTGTGAGGAGTCCCCCAAAGACCCGATCTAAACGTTTGTACAAAGAAAACACAAAAACGAGCTTACCGGAAAAGTCGCCGGAATGGTACCAACGTTCAAACCGCTTCGTTTTAGGGAAAACGGCCTTCACCATCGCGTTCGGGGCGTCGAAATTAGTGGGGGTGGGGGTGTCACGCGCCGGAAAAAGCCGCCGGAGGGCCGCCGGAAAAAGCCGGACGGCCGCCGGAAGCCGCCGGACGGCCGCCGGACAGCCGCCGGAACGCCGCCGGCCGGCCTCCTCCGGTCGCCGGAAATCTAGAGAGAGAGAGAGTTGAGAGAGTTTTGGGGGTTAGAGAGAGAAAGAATTGTGGAAAATGAGGAAGATTGTGAGGGTTATGGGCTTATATAGGTGGGCTTTTGGATTGGGCTTCAAGCCCAATGTCGCGTACCAACTGCTCCGTTTTAGCCCGTTATCGCTTCTGGACTCGGTTTTTGTTCGTAGTCATAAATAACACCAGACCGAGCAATTCAATAATTATTTTCGTCACCCGACGCGTGAAGACGGCACACGCGTTAAAATCGCGTTAATCGGTTCGGTTGTGTTATCCTTCATTTAAATGATCCGATAACTTTCGAAATTCAACCGATAACATTATTTATAATAAATAATTATTCCGGAAGTTCGGTAACGGTTAAAGCCATGCGTTTCGACGTTCGAATCCCACGTCAGTTCCTCTCCGCGTTCTCCAAAACGCTGCGTTTTTGGCCGTTTACCACGCCGATTTCACATCCGTTCGCATCGATAGTAAATACGTGTCGTATTTTCATAGAATAAGCTTATGTTATTCCAGTTTGACAAATTTTTGCTGATGTCAGTTCGTTACGTTAAACACGCGAGGTCTTTCTTTAAAGGCATCAAGACTTCAACGAACTTTCAAAAGGACATCGTAGGACTCATATTAGCTCAACTAACCATAATTAACCTTAAACCATGTTAATCATTTCTAAAACATGATTAGAATCACGTTAATCGTTGTACGAAATTTGCCGGTTGTCACATTCTCCCCCCGTTAAGAGAATTCCGTCCCGGAATTCAGTTCAAGTCATCTGATACGTTAGTATCCTTGAACAGGGCGGGATGTTTGCGACTCACACAATTACCTCTTTTTCTACGTGAACCCAAGTTCGCACTTAGCGTTCTGACGAACACAATGCCATGAGTCGGCTACGGCCGAGCTCTTGGGTATCGCAATCCGGCACAAATATCGGTTTTCCCGAAATAGTAGAGCTTTGCGTCAACCTGAATCCTGTCGGTTGAGGAATTGACAATGCTTCCTCAAGCCAGACCTGCGGGATTCGTCAAGAGTCCCACTAAGCTCTTGCGATAGTTCGAGCTTGTTCGTTGCAAGGCCAATTTTTAACTGACATATCCGAGTCACTGGGGTACTAAGCGAAGTCACTCCATTACCGTTTTCGTGCTTAACAACACCCCTTCAGAGTATAACACTCAGCAAGGTCCCATACCAATTCGAAGTTCCTAAGGCTAACAACGCCTTGTTAGTACAACTTCTTGATTCGTTTGGCCACTTATTCAAGCAGATTTGAATCTACCCGATTCGTTGGTCATCTCTTGAACTCAAGCCAGTTCATGTGTATATCTCTATCTGTCATTCAATGTACTAGAGACGTACACGTATGCACTCCAGAGGACTTCGAGCAGTACACCCCGAATACTAGGGTGATAATTCCTATCACATAGGAAATTCTGGCGATGAAGTACACGAATTTGATTTGCCACCGTCACTAATCGTATCACACAGGACACTTCCGTCCAGGACAATAATTCATTCGTTCGAGAGTGGTAATCCATACTCATCTCCAATTGAGTATCCCCGACTTGCGTTCAAGGTTTGGCACACCCTGGGGCAGGATAACTACTAAAATCCGATATTGTGAACGTTGGCATCTAGTGTCTAGCCACGACTCTCCAAGAGTATAGATGGCTACCCGTATGCCTCATATTATAACTGCAAACGAGCAGGGGGATGAGAAGGTTCCAAACATCGATCGATCTTTGCCTGTGTCCCATCACAGCCACCGGACACCTCAGGCGACATGACCATTAGGTTCGCTTGTTCGAATTTCACTAATCGGGTGACCTTACCAGATCACAAAGCAGTCGACATTCTCGAGGACGCTCCAGGTTGTTTATAGTAACGGATGGTATTCCTGTGTCCTCACACTAACGAGATTTTTTAACTGGGTTAGTGAAAAGGACGAATTTGGCAAAAAAATCCAAACCACAGGTAAGAGATTGCAAAAAAAAAAACTTTTGTACTGGAGTGGCAAACTGGCCCAAACCACGGGGACGAAAATGGCTATTTACTCTATTATATTGCTAAAGTACAACATAAAACATCAAAGGAAAAAAAAATCACAAATTACAACACAAAAAACATCTTAGTTAGTCAAATGATCAACCCAGTTGGTAAAGTATTCTATGCATACTCATTTATTTTAAAGTGACGTTAATAGCGTTTAATGTTTGCCATACAAAATGTATTTGTTTGATTTTACAATTCAGATGATGTAGCATTTTGGATCGAAAATTTCAAAACTCAATTTATAAATTATTATTATTATTGTTGTTGTTTTTTTTAACGATCAACTAAAGTATTGCCAGGTACTATGTACGCGGCCCCCAATGGCTGAAAGGGGCCCCAGACGGCATCTAGTCCATACGGACAGAGCCCTTCGGCCCACCCGTCTCCTGTTCCAGGAAAAACCCGGCCCACAAACCCGTCCGAAGGCACGACGGTAGTGAACCAGTAAAACCTGGAGGGATCAGGAGTCGAACCCATGACCACAAGGGTCAAGGGTCTCTCCATCACTTCCCAATCACCTACCTCACCACAAGGGTGGGGGTATCCATCACATGCCTCTCGTGGGAATCGAACCCGGCTCCCCCAAAGAGAGAACCGGCCCTTTTATCACTAGGCCACATAATCAGGATTATTATTGTTGTTGTTAAATAAGTACACCCAAAATCTCTTATTTATCATTTATAACTAGTACACCCACTCTATACTATCTCTTAATAAATACAAAATATTAATTACCTAAACTACTCTTTAACTATCTCAATAAATACAAAACATTAATTACCAAAATCTCTTATTTATCATTTAACTAGTATTCATATCCTTATTCATTTATTAGTTTTTTTAATTTTTTCTAATAAATTAACTTTTTGTAACATAAGTTTTTTTAACTTTAATAGTTTTTATTTTTTTTTCTAATAAATGGACAAAACATCGACTTTTTTTCTAATAAATTAATTTTAATTTCTAGTTATAAGTTAGGAGTAAGTTGATGTTCTTGCCGATCCTCCACGTGTTCATAAGACCGTTGAACGGTAGAAATTAAAAAAAAAAGAAAAAAAATCAAAATTTCCAAATATATATAACTTCACCCCCTTCATTTTTTTACACCAAATCTCACAATAATTTTTAGACCAAATCACTCTTTCTAAAGGGTGTTGCTAAATACACTCCCTTTATATTATTTTTACTGATTACACCCCCCCCTTAAAGTTTTTAAATAAACATAATTAAACCTTATATTTTTTTATAGAATTTCCTCTTCTATATCCTGATCTAAGTTTGTCTCAAACTATAGTAATTAAATCATAAAGATTAAAACTAACAATATTTCAGATGGGGTTTTGTACCACCGAGATGATGACGAGATTCATGGGACGGTGATGCTTCAATTATGTGATGAAGATGATGTTCATGGGTGAGTAACTTAAAAAGGGTTGATTACACGAAGAAGTTGAGTTATTAAAATAATTTTTTTTAAAGTAGAATGATAGAATTTGATAACTTTTAAACTGATTTATTTAGAAGGGAGTGCAATTAGTAAAAAAGGGGAGTGCATTTAGCCAAGCCCTTTCTAAAAAGCGGTAATTTTTTTTTATAAATATCGTGGCGCAAGCGGCACAGATCATTACTGAGGAAGAAGGAAAGGAAGTCGACGAACCCTTGTACTCGGTAGCCTTGTTTAGGCGTAGGTTCCGAATGAGTCGACGACTGTTCTTATGTATAGTCGATGACGTGTCGAGTTTTGACCTATTTTTTACCTTACGATACGATGCTAGAGGTAAAAGGAGGTTCACCACCATACAAAAATGCATAGCGGCACCACGCCAACTGGCGTACGGGACTGCTGTAGATGCGTAGGACAAATACTTACAGATGTCCGACCTTACTCTATAATCGTTAAAAATATTCAACACCCGTTCGACGAAATTTTTTTTTGCCAAGTATCAAGAGACGGCAAGAGAGGACGTTGAACGGTTATTTGAGGTTCTACAAGCAAAATGGCACATCATTGATATTAAATTATTTTACTTTTTTAAAATTAGAATATTAATTAATTTAAAAAAAAAAAAAAAAAAAAAGAGGAAGACTCGTCATCCACACCCTTGGATCATCATGGAAGGATAGACCTACCCTACGCTCATGCGGCAGAAGAGGTGGAAGACCATTATCCATATTGGGCCTCCTCCACACCCTATAGCCTAAATTCAATTATTTTTTTAAGAATATGTAAACAAACTATGCTTTGCAAAAATAAAAATCCTAACGTAAAACAGTTTTAGGAAAATATATAGTGTTTATTTTACTTCTGTGAGCAATGCAATTAGTTGTAAAATTATATACCATATTGTTTCATTTATATAAAAAGCCATAAGTAAAATGAGACTGTATATAAAAATGAACGTATTCAAGTTTGAGTGAATAGTCGTTTCTTAATGCACACATATCATAGGGTTATAACTAAATTAATTAATTTTGGATGTAGGTTTTATTTATTTTTATTCAGATTTTTAAAAAAAAGGTTTTCTTTTCTTTTTTTTAAAAAAGTTTTCTTTTTTCAAAGTTGGTTTTATAAAAAGTAATTTTTTTATTCAGATTTAAAAACAAAATTATGTTTTGATAACGGACAACAAACTGATGTGCCAGCTACCTGGACACCCAACATCGTGAAAGCCTACGTTAACCCAACATGTTTTTTTTTTAACGGCCAACAAAATTTTTTAATATCACCATTTTAGTAAATAGTTTTTACACCAAAACTATTATGGGAAAAAAACTCAACTTTTGTTCATTATTCCATAACTAAATTGCATTGTAATTAATGGTCAAATGCAATTAATACATAATTAATTTTATAGGGTGGGTGTAAATGAAAAATAGGGTGGGTGTAAATAGAAAAACCCATAAGTTAATTTCTTCCTTGGTTAAACAATAAAATTTATTACCCAATATTTAATCATTATACCATGTGTCTACCGTTGATCTTAATTGAATTTTGAACATCTTAAACTAACCAAATCGGGTTATGTGGATTTAAATTTTTGAAACTCAGTTCAAATTAGATCCGAAAACGCTGATTCGAATTGAGTTCGAATAAATAAATAAAATGTGACAAGCAATATAAATAGTGATCCTTTATTGACAAACCACGATTTTTATTTTACAAACTTAGTGATCCTTTATTGACAAAGCAAACACATGGGCATAATTAATAGTTGGGTACAATTCCAACAAAACATACGAAAGAAACAAACTCGTCTCGACTTTTTGATGACTTTTTGCGGACTGCCACGTAAGCAATTAACGGAGCCGACCTCTGTTATTTTTGGTTCAATGAAATAAAATATTTGACAAGTTAGGACTGTTAAATTACAACTTTCAGGTTGAGATTATTGTCTTCCAACTCAATAAAATTATGATTATTTAATTCCATTTTCCCTAAAAACTAAACAAAGATCCCTGCAAAACATTATACATACTAGATGGTTGCCGTAAGCCGCGCGTTGCGGCGGCGACGCTTTAGTATTTAGTGCCAAAACTAGGCACGTAAGAGTCATTGTTCTTAATATTAAAAGTGACATTTTTTTTGGTTACAAAATATATCGAAATTTGAGGATTTAGTTTGAGAAGAATGGGTAAAATCCCCGCTGTATATGTTGTATCGTTTGGTCCGGAGGTCTTCGTTTTGAGGACCCTTCCTTGACGTTTTGAATGAAGGTGAATTTTCAAAAAAAAAATATACATACACATTTAGACACATGTGTATAATAAGTATAGAAACACATTGTGCAAATTTTGCATATGTATAACGTTATTTGTGATTGTTTTTATTGTGCAAGTTGATTGTATTTGTAGTACTTACACGTATACATAAGTATTTTGTCTATGAACATGTGCTTTTAACCGAATAATAATAGTGCAGCCAGTTATTTATTAAAGAATTTGGAGTTTCCGCAGGCGGTCAATTACTACACTCTTGTGTTTTAATATTTTGTCGTGCCTTTGAGCGGGTGGGGCTCGGGTTTCCGCGCATCGGGAGAAGGTGGGGGCTGCTGGAGGTCGAGTAGTCGATTCTTGGGCACGGCGCCCCGCAAGGGTGGTTGCCACACAGTTGTTCGCCGATAAAAAAAAAGTTTTAATTTTTAAAAAGAACAATAGAATTAGTAAGACCACCCGTAGTGGGGCGTGGTTTTTCAACTTTTTTCAAAAATAGCGCCCCCAACACCGGAACAGGGGGGCGCTATTTTGGTTTTTTGGGCCTTGGCGTTATAAAAATAACGCTGTGAAGAATTATTTGGTCCAATCATTGAATGCCATTTGGTGGCTTCAACGGTATTATTACCGTTATTTATTTTTGAACGGCTATTTTTTTTTTGAGGGATATATATATACATACAACACATAAATATTAAAACACTCAACAAAACATATATACATACAACACATAAAATTATAAAAGAATGGGTTCCCCCGCGTCATCATCTAATGTGAGAGAATATTATAGAGAGTTTCTAGGCGACGAGGGTTATTCCACAGACGAAGAGTTGGAGCAAGATGCCATTACGAGTGCGCTAGCGCTTTCGGCGCGGTATCTTGAAGAAACTAGTACGCCTACACCTCCAAAACAAACTAGGCAATACTACGAACGACGAAAAAAGGGCACACTTTAAAAAGGTCCAAGAGGCGGCGCGAAAGGACATAGAGAGGTGTTTTGGGGTTCTTCAACAGCGTTGGCATTACATAAGAAACCCTGCTCGTGCATGGACCACAGACAAGCTGCGAGATGCTATGTATGCATGTATAATCATGCATAATATGATATTAGAAGATGAAGGTAAAGCGATATGCCAAAATTACGTACCGGAAGCCGTTCAGGATCTACCGCAAGCTAATGTGCAAGAAAGAGTGCTCAACGCACATGAACTTCGCGACCATGAAGTACATGACGCGTTAGCTGCGGATTTGGTCCAACAAGCGTGGTCGGTTCGGTATATTCCAAACCCAGGAGGAAACGAAGAAGAAGAAGAAGAAGAAGAAGAAGAAGAAGAGGACGAAGACGAATATGAAGAATCCGAAGATGAAAATTAATATTAGTTGTAATTTTTTTTTAATATTACTTGTAATTTTTTTTAATATTAGTTGTGTTTTTATTATTATTTGTAATTTTTTTTATATTTTTTTGTCTTTTATTTTAATTATTTTGAATTAAAAGATTAAAAAAAAAATAAAAAATTCAACCAATCACAAACAGGGGCTTTATAAATAAAGCCCCACCACTACACCCCTTTTTCAGTTTCTCTCTCCACGCTGACTCAGCAGCCACATGGACCAATCACATTCAGGGGCTTTATAAATATAAAGCCCCACTACACATGGTCTAACAGGCTAACACAAATTATGGTGATCACATATTTATTAAGTTCAAGTGTTCTTCATTAATATACACACAACAAAATTGGGAAGGAAATTAAGAAGTAATATAACCGTATATAAAACATTATTGAATTAATTAATTAATACTAGCTATTTAACCAATTATTTTTAAATAAACTTATACAATAGTAGAAATTTGCTCAACCATCTTACCATCAAAACACTCCAATTCCTTCAAAGCCAAATTCCTCAACTTCTCAACTAATTCCATTTTAACCCCTTCACTTTCAACCTTTCCACTTAACACCCCTTGTATTTTCCCAACATAAACTCCATACCTTCTCAACCGTTCGATCTCCTCCGTAGTTCCACCGCCAATAATCGCACCGCACGCCGCCCCACAACCGTGGAGCTGCCGTTGTCCCCTCCATTGGTCGTACTCAACCTCGTACTGATCATCTCCATCGTTGATCATCTTCATCCCTTCAGCACCCACAGCTCTACTAATCTCAATAACAACCTACAATAAGTTGTACAAGAATATTTATTTATATTTAACTTACAAATATAAGACAACAAAATAGAAGGCAACAAGAAAACATGATGCAGCCTCTAGCCATTTTTTAATAGCAAACCTAAGACTAAGTCTTGCCTCTAGTCAATTTTTTAATACCAAATCTAAAACTAAGTCTTTTATTAAGGGTGTAAACGAGCCAAGTGTGTCAGGCTAGACTGGAGCTTAGCTCGACGTAGTTTTATGAAGCTCGAGCTCGGTTTAGCTTGAGATAAAAATTTATGAACAATTTTGAACGAAGCTAAAATCTCGTCTCGGGCTCGCTTTGAATCTTCAATACCTTAAACGAGCAAAAGCTCGGCCCGCAAATGTAAATCTTAAGGTATATTATATTATAAAAAAGTAATATAAATCAAATGTAAATCCTAAGGTATATTATATTATAAAAAAGTAATATAATTTTGTTTGAGCCCGTCTAGACTTGCTAACCTAAACAACCTTTAAAACTTTAGGACTAAAGCTCGAGTTCAGGTCCGATAATTAAATAAGTCATATTTTAGGCTCGAGCTCGGGCTCGATAATTAAATAAGTCATATTTCAGGCTCAAGCTCGGGCCTGGTAATTAAACAAGTCATATTTTAGGCTTGAGCTCGGACGCATTAGGTAGGGATCGGCTTGTTTAAGCTTTTTATCTATCCGATCCTGAAGCTCTCACACAACTAGTCTTTACCTTCAATATCTTTTCAGAATTGTCACCGTCAACCGACCCAGCCAATAACTCAAACCCATAGGGCAGTATCCCATCACCGGTCATCAACTCAACATTCGGGCCAAACCTATGCATGGTTTCTGACCCGGATCCAGGTTCAGACCCGGGAATAGCTCCAACCCGACCCGACAACACAAGGTTATCATGGGTATAAATAGTTGCATGCATGAGGTGAATAGCTGACGCAGCCACAATAGCATCTTCCCGTTGACCACCAACCAGCTCACACGCCGCCACACACAACGCAGACGCGGTGGCGATGGGCGGCGCAAATGTTAAGTCATGCATTGGTTCGAATACTGTTACGGGTTCACGGATAGGGATGGATTTTTTTAAGTGGGTATGGATATCGGTATATATAGAGTCCCAGTAAGATGGGTTTCGGGTCGGGTTGGTGATGGTTGTTGTGGGTGTGTTGTAAGCGGACAGTGGGCGGGTGGAAGATGGACGGCTGAGATTTGGCCGGAGATGAAGGTGGAGATGAAGTCCGGCCATCTGTTATTATTAAGTGGGACAAGGGAATAGAAGTGTGTGGAAAGTGGTGTATATGTGTCAGGTATAAATAGAGGTTTAAGACTGTGCTTGTTGTCTGTTAAAGGTAACGTCCAAGTCGTTGTTTAAACGCTGTCGTTTCACTGTCAATTTGTACTTTATGGTTTGGTGAAATTTCACCTTTTACTCCTTACATTTTCAAAATTACACTCTTGCTTTCCTATCGTTTGCTCGGTCATTTTTTGGATAGTCTCTAAAGTAAAGAGCAGTGGCGAAACTTGACCCGAAGGTTCGGGTGGTCGAAAGTCACTGGTTTCGGGGGGTCGAAACCCTTTATTTTCAAAATTTTCTATACGGATACTATATAATCGGAACTTATGCGCGAAAATCCGGGGGGGGGGGGGGTCAGCCGCCCCTCCCCGCCCCTACAAACCTGCGCCACTGGTAAATGGAGGTTAGTTTTCTTAGTTAAGTAGGTGTGAAATGACAAAATTATCCCTACCTTTAAAAAACAATATATTAAAGGATTTTTTTACATTAAAGAAACATAAATAAATTTCTTCTCCCCCCGTTTCTCTGTCCCCGACTGATTGAAAGGGATACTCTTCGTCTCTCCGTCACCACCATTCTCTTTATGTCACCCCCTCTTTGGAAAATGAGTGACTTGACCACCGCCGAGCTTCATCTTCGCCGGAGAAGATGAAATGCATCCCAACTTCTTCTCCGAAATGCAACTTGTTGAAATTTCTAGGCACCATCTAGACCCGAATAAAGGATGTATTTTGTCGTCAACCCGTTGGCCAAGTCATTGACCTTCATATCTGAATCCTTATATTCTACGGGGGTGGTTTGTGGTGGTCAGCCTATTATGGTGAAACGTTACAACGACAGGTAGCTGTAATGCGATTTTGTTTTTGAATATTTCGTAGCCAGAAAATGAATATGGATCGCCATGTGGCGGTGTGTCAAAGTTTATGAGAAATAAACGGAAGAGATAGCTTGTCCTTGCAGTTAAGTATAGTGATAGAGGGGAAAAATATAGTTAGTTAGTTTATAAGTTTTGATTTTAATTGCTAAAAATATAAAGCTTATATGAGTGTCAAGAAATGATGGAATATTAGTAATTAAGTAAGTAATTGCATCCTTAATTAATGATGTTTTATTTTATATGAATATGGATCAGCATACGACGGTGTGTCAAGGTTTATGAGAGATAAACGGAGGAGATAGCTTGTTGTTCCAGTTAAGTATAGTGATAGATAGGAAAAAGATAGTTAATTAGTTTATAACATTGGATTTTGATTGCTGAAAATAAAGCTTATACGAGTATTCAGAAAATGATGGAATATTGTAACACCCCAACCGATGGCGGAATCATCGAGGTGCCACGTAGTGACGATTGTTCAAAAGCTCATGGTACTAAAATGTAAATATTATTGAATAATCAAAATTGTCTTACATGGAAATGGAAAATACATTGTCTAAATGAAATGTAAATATTGAAATAACTGAATTAAAATAAGGCACTAAATGTTCCTCGCTAAAGCACTAGATCAAACTGCACCTGAAACATGTACAAAATAGATTTGGTCAACATATGAAATGTTGGTGAGCATTCCTAGTTTTGATATATATAGTAGGTTAAAAAGTTATACAATTCAAGTGCAAGCTACAGTGCAATTATGTAAACTATGTATCATACAAATGAGCGAAATCAACCCTGTGACTGTATAATGTACTGTATGAACTGTAGTGTACTTATCCAATAAATGGATAAAAGCTTAACACTGGCCACGGATTCTCCGATGAAAAAGGGGGAGAATCAATCTAGGCGGGTTGTCAATCCAAATAGCGCTATCCAATGTTAAGGTCGGCTTGTACAATGTTAATGATTTCACTAAGTACAAATGTAATCCACATGTATTGTCTAAGCATAAAGCACGTTGTAAGCAATGCACATAGTACTAGAATTGTATTGTGAAAATGTAAACTTGTATTTGAAATTTGTAATAGTGTACATGTAACACCCCAAAAATGTATAAAAGTAAAAAGGGGATAGGAAGTACTCACAGTTCACGTAATAACTTTGAAATTGGACTTGGACAACGAAATATGAATTGAGATTACTCCCAAATGATCAACCTAAAGTATTCGATAATGTGTAAGGGAAATAACTCTAGGATATATGTATTTCTAGGGCTTCGAATTTGGGGGTAAATGCTTATTTGATTAATTAATGAATTGTTTATTAAATATATGAAATTTAATAAATAAATAAATAAAAGTCTCTTTGTAAAATCTTAAGTTGAATATAATCATAACATAAGGTTTTAAGTATGAAAATAATTTTTATAAAATTATTTTCTTGGAAATAGAATATTTAATCTAATTATTTCAAATTGCCAAAATATGACTTTAATATCTAAAAATATTAAAATCAAAGAATTTGAGCATTAAAAATTGTATTTCTGTTCCAAATGTATAGAAATAATTTATGTAAAATTTTGGTGCAAAAATATTGAAAAATGGATTTATTATGATTTAATTATGATTAAAACTAACAAAAATTGATTAAAATATTAAATAAATGATTTTTCAGAAATAAAAATCATTTCTGAAAAGATTAATGTTATAAAAACTTAGGATAATTTTTGTGGAAAACTATAAGATCGTTTTGATATTTTAATGGATTTTTATAAGTATATTAGCATAAAATTGATTTAATTATTATAAATATTAAATAAATGAATTTCAGAAAAATAAAAATTGTAGATAAAGCTTTGACATCAGATTTGTTGAAAATAATTTTTTTAGAATTTATAAAATGGTTTTAATAATTAAAAACGAATTTACAAGATTTATTGCATAATATATATATATATATATATATATATATAATTGGTTTTAAAAAAAAGAAATACAAAAAAAAGTGGTGGCAGCCGGGTTCGAACCCGCGTCTGCAGTGTATCAAACCAACAACACAACCACTTGGTCTAGACCAGTGGTTGTGATTGTTCTCTGTTCTTTAAATATTAATATGTCATGCAAGTTAGTGTTCTTCCCCAAATTATGATTACGAGCCCTAGCATTTAGGCAAGGAGGACACCGGTGTGTGGGTAGGGATTCGAACTCGGGACCGCTACGTTAGGGTTGTATAAGGATTTCACTGAACTAACCCTTTAATAGATCATTTCTCTCCTTTAGTTTTTTTAATCGCCAACAAAACACCAATACTATTAATCATCAAAACCCTAGCAAGTAACTATCAAGCATGTGAAGATAAAAACTTCTCCAAACTTCCCACACCAAACCCGAATAACATGATCTAGCTTCGACCCACAAGAAAGACATAGTCTTAATCTCCCCCAATGTTCGTTGTGCAAAGCAAGTTTTTTTTCTCGAAAATAAATTCATTTTTTGTTTTCCAAATGAACCATAAAACCGTGAGGCATACCGCATAAAAGCCTTCTTCAATTTCTTTGAGCCCCCACAATATTATACGATTCTAAGAAATCTCTTAATACTAAAGGCATATATCGATTGTACCTTACACCCAGGGGCGAAGGTTTGTGAGGGCTAGGGATGCCCCGACCCTTACCGATTTTTTGGTCAGTAGTGTAATTTTTTGTTTATTTTGAAACTTTTAAAATATTTCGAGTTCAGTCCCACCGATTTGATTGTGCGTAAATATTCCCAGCCCCCATCGATTTTATTGTCAAAACAATTTATACGTATTGAGTTATAACAATATGCGGAGAACAAGACATTTATATAATTTTTATACTTGTTAAATATGATGGGACTTTTAGTCTAATTTAAAAGTTTAAAAAATATAAATTTTTAAACATAAAGGTAGGGGTGTTCAGAAAAACTGCAAACCAAATAAAAACCTAAAACCGAACCGTAACCGTAACCGAAAAAACCAATCCGAACAACGAATTTGGTGTTTGGTTTGGTTTTAACAGAAACCGAATTGCTTATTCGGTGTTTGGTTTGGTTTTTGGTTCTACATTTTTTTTATTTGGTTTATTTGGTTTATTTGGATAACCGAATAAACCGGTAAAATAATTAATTATTAAATAAAAATAATAATATTTAATAACTCATATATAATATATAAGCCCAAAATATTAAACCCAACCCAAAATAAATAAAGCCCACCAATTTATAGAGGTAATAATCTGAGTATAAACTAGTAAACTAGGGTTCATTTTACTATTTCTAATTTTTATGATGTTTCTGCTTGCGTGGTTTGATTTTTTGGTTTATATTTATTGCAAACTTTCTTTTCGGATTTTAGAACATATAGGTATGTAAGTTAGCGAAAAAAAACTTCATTTCAATTTGGTTTGTTTGGTTGAATTTGGTTTGGTTTTCATATTCCTAATTTGGTTTGGTTTGGTTTTTGGTTTGAGGTACAAAATTTTGAAAACCGAATAAACCGAATCGAATAAACCAAATAAACCGTAAACCGAACCGATGAACACCCCTACATAAAGGGGGCTTTTTAGTCAAATCTCAAAGTTATTAAAAAAACAAACGTGAGTATGAAATAGGGATGAATCTTGTTTGTTACTGTCTCCACAACTCAAAAAAAAAAAAAAATCTATTGACATTCATTTAATATAAAGCTTCCATTTTACATGCACAATCATCAACAAACACATCAAATGATTGGATGGTAGAATCAAACTAGGTAATCTTTTTTTTTGAGTTCTTGAATGTAGTTTGTAAACTAGGGTTGTTGTGGATGGATATTGAATCGATTTTTAGGTCTTCGTTTATATAAAACATAGTTTTACTTATATGTAAGAATCACTTTGAATGAGTGAAGAAAGGTTATGCATTTAGAGTTAGTGTTGCTTATTTGTTGACCTGACCTAACCCTAACTGAATCGTCAGCCCAAGCATATAACCCGAAACATAACAATAGGAAAAAAAAACTAGGTCTCGTGATTTTCGCCCCCCTCTACTTTTTTAAGCTTCGCCATTGCTTAGAGATAATTAAAAGTTAATTTATTTAAACTATCTTAGAGATCATTATCTCATTAGTATGAATTATTTGATTAGTGAAAAAAGTTAATTAGAAAAATTGTAGCCCCATTATAGGAATAAGTAGGAATAAACTTAAGGGGGACTTTTTAGTCAAATCTCAAAGTTATTAAAAAAAGAAACGTGAGTAAGAGTTGGGGATGAATCTTGTTTGTTACTGCCTCCACAATTAAAAAAAAAAACAAAAAAAATCTCAATTGACATACATCTATATCTATCTATATCTATATCTATATCTATCTATATATATATATATATATATTGCAAAGGGAGAAATCCTACATGTCATAATCTTATGCAATCTCTCATTTGAGAGATGCCACATAGGATGTGATGTGGCAAGTGTAAACCAATTAAAAAAAATAAATAAATAATCTTTAACTTAATCTATTAAATACTTAATCTACTAAATCTAAATATTAAACCTTTATTATTTTCTCTCTCATGTTTCCTCCCATAACTTTTAAACGTTAATATCTTTTATATACAAGATTTTTTAAAGAAAAAAAATTACACCAAATTAACGAGCGTTTTATTATCTTTTCAACGAGTACCATAGTGCTATATAAAAAACGGAGAAAAAAAACGACTATTTTTTGTAACCCGACAAGTATTGTGATGGGTTTGGGATTAGTTTAAAAAAAAATTGTGGGTTTGGGTCGGTCTGGGATTAGATGATACCCGACCCGATTACCCGAAACAACATACCCAAATACCCGAACTATATACCCGATCATATACCTATGAATTTTTTAACGCATCACATAACCCTTAGACTAATGCGTTCGATATTTCAATAATTAACTTTTTTTTCTTATTTCATGTTAGTTCTTTTAGAATGATCGATTACAAACTTCCGAATTCATTTGTAATGGCACTAGATTTATACCCCGGTGCATAGAGTCGTTTTTTTATATTTGAATATCATAACTTATGGCAGAGATTTGTTTAAAATAATAATAATAATAATAATAATAATAATAATAATAATAATAATAATATGTCATATTAGATATTTCAACCCGGGACGCTCCTGGGATAAAAACTAGTTTAATATAAAGCTTCCATTTTACGTGCTCAATCATCAACCAACATACCAAACGATTGGATGGTAGAGTCAAACTAGGTAATCTGTTTTTGAGTTCTTGAATGTAGTTTGTAAATTAGGGTTATTGAGGATGGATATTGAATCGATTTTTTAGGTCTTTGTTTCTATAAAAAATAGTTTTACTTATATGTAAGAATCGTACTTTGAATGAGTGAAGAAAGATTACGCATTTAGAGTTAGTATTGCTTATTTGTTGACCCGATCCTAACTGAATCACCGACCCGAGCATATAACCCGAAACATAATGATAGGAAGAAACAACGTCTCGTGATTTTCGCCCCCCACCACCACCACTACTTTTTTAAGCTTCGCCATTGCTTAGAGATAATTAAAAGTTAATTTATTTAAACTATCTTAGATATCATTATCTCATTAGTTTGAATTATTTGATTAGTTAAAAAAGTTTAATTAGATAAATTATAGTCCCATTATAGGAATAAGTAGAGAACCTGTGCTCTGCGGCGGAGACGTGATGAAAATTTGGTGAGTATCGGGGCACCTAATATACTATAGATTGTTAAACCTTATAAGTACATATTTATATATAACATGTCAGTCTTTCTGAATTTTAAAAATATTATCTCAATTGCTCTATCTATTGGTATAATGCATCTTCTTTCAACCTTTTTTTAATAAATTTATGTTTTGTTAATGCTACCCTCAGGTCTTAATCATAACTGATTATTGTTCATCGCATACTATTTTTAGAGATATGGAAAGATATAGTGTGACATTTGAAATTCAAGCAAACTACTTTACATATTTAAAATTGACATATTTTTCACTATGCATTGCAACACAAATGAACTACAAGAAGGAAAAAAAAACATTTACCGGTGTGACAGACATGCATTATCCAGTAGTGAGTTTCTTGGTACATCTTTGAAAAGAACATGATGTGTATTTTAAAAAGGAAAAAAAAAACAGTGTGCACCATAAAGAAAAACATGTGGATGAACTTTTTTTTACATGAAAGAACACTTGATAACATGTATGTGTTATTCATAATGAATTTACAAACACTTTTTCGTGATTTCTTAATTGTATTCATTTCTTTACAGGACTCTTACAAGCAAGAAGACTTCAGGTTAAACCTAAACAGTCTCATCAAAGGCCATTACCTACAGAAGCCAAAACATCCAAAAAGTTCATATAAATATAATCTTATTCATTTCTTTACGGGTGGGTCCCAATTATTTGACATAGGAAAATGAAGACGTCATCTTGGGTTCGATTTACTTTATAAGAACATAAACAAATGACTTGCAACATTCGGCAACGGCTGCAAGTCTTTACTTTACTTGAAAAGAAACATGTCAATGTATTATAGATATAGATTAATGGTAATTGGAGGCTATGGTAAAAGAATGTGCACAAGTAGATTTTGCATGAAGGGTAGAAAGGAAAAAAATTACATGACATTTGGGTTTTAAACATGAGATTTTTCCTATGTCATTTTAAAAATTCATGTAAAATGACATTTGTAGACATCTTTCTTCCTTTATAATATAGTATAGAGGTATAGATATCACAGTGGCCTGATAGAGATAAACTAGATTAGGCTTTGAGGGATTATACATAGAGGCTTACGGGTTTCAGTTTTATTATAGTGAAACATAGTAGAAATCAGATTTCACCATAATCTGAAATCCTCTCTCTCTCTCTTCTTTCCTTCGCAACCACCACTGCCGCCCTATCATTATTTGCAGCCTGTGCACCATCGCCTTTACTGCCTGCATTACAACGACCACTACCAGTTGACAAGTTTGACCATTATTGTTGGAATGATTTTGCATGGTGATAAATGAGTAGAAACCGAAAGTGTTTGCTTGTTGAGAATACTTGTAGATGCAAGTTTGTGTCACCCGAAGTTGTTGAATCGATGTGTCTTGCGATTCAGAGTCTGCTTTAATCGGGTTGAGGTATATTACTAAATAACCTATGGCTGTGTTCGTTTCTATTTGTTTGTTGCATCTAGACTCGTAATGGACGATCTAAAGTTTGGTTTGGATCGGTCACACTTTTTCTGCTGCTTAATTGAATCACAAAAAAAAATATGTATTTTTTTTTAATCATGTTCATTTTGATTGGAAACTCTACTTAACTAACCATTTATTTTTATAATATACAAATGATTAGTTAAAATAGTTGCTATGTTTCTTTTATATAAAAACGTATCCAATAAAAACAAAACATCTCAACCAAATGAAGAAACATTGTGGTTTGGAGTAGGGCCGTCTTTGGGTGGTTCGAAGAGGCCAACCGGACAGGGTCCATAAATTTTGAGGGCATAATTTTTTAAAAAAATTCCTATATATATGTATATATTTTTTATATAACTCATTTAACACTTAAACTTAAGCCTAAGGGACCTATTTTTTACCGGTTAAGATAGGGTACATGAATTTTTAGAGATTTTTCAGGGACGACCCTGGTTTGGAGTAGAAACGTGAGAATTCGTCTCTGGCCACGTAATTGCTGTAGAATTCCAAAAGAAAAGGCACAAATTACTCGGACACGTCACATGATATCATTTAGTTGGTTATACATGCCAATGGGGTGGTGGCCCATTGGTAAAGACAAAACCTTTAAAATATCTACGTTGTGGGAGGTCTTGGATTCAAATCTTAAATACTACAAGGATTAAAGAGAAATTAACCTTTAAAAAAAATTAGTTGGTTATATCATTGATTAAATTTCATCAAGAAATGCTAAAAAGCGTAATTTTCACAAAAATTCTTTAAAAGTAAATTTTGGACTCGTGTTAACGTTTGATTGAATGAAAACTTATAGAGTCGTTAAAGTTATTTCAAATTTCATCACAAAGTCGCATAGTAAATTCTTTGATCAAAGTGGTCATTTACGTGATTAAAAACTATGGTTCAAGTTATCCTATAGAGTGTACAAAAAAAATTTCAACGAACAAGACAATGACGAGCATATGTAAGTTAATCTTAGAGGTAGCAAGATGGGTGGGTCAGACGGGTTGAAGAACACATCTAAATGGATTAAAAATATCATTTTATAGTATAGATGGGTTAGGTTAACCTGAATGAGAAGGATGAGAAAGATAAAAAAACGCAATAGATTATGAGATATAACATGAATATCTATATATATATATATATATATATATATATATTGCAAAGGGATTAATCCTACATGTCATACTCTTATGCAATCTCTCCTTTATTAGATGCCACATAGGATGTGATGTGTCAAATGTAAACCAATTAAAAAAAAGAAATAAATATCATTTAACATAATCTATTATAATCTTTAACCTAATCTATTAAATATCTAATCTACTAAATTTAAATATTAAAACTTTACTATTTTTTCTCTCATGTTTCCTCCTATAACTTTTAAACGTTAATATCTTTTATATACGAGATTTTTTAAAGAAAAAAATTACACCAAATTAACGAGCGTTTTATTATCTTTCCAACGAGTACCATAGTGCTATATAAAAAACGGAGAAAAAAATGATTATTTTTTGTAACCCGACAGGTATTGTGTCGGGTTTGGGATTAAAAAAATTGTGGGTTTGGGTCGGGTCTGGGATTAGGTGATACCCGACCCGATTACTTGAAACAACATACCCAAATACCCGAACTATATACCCAATCATATACCATGAATTTTTTAACGCATCACATAACCCTTAGACTAATGCGTTCGATATTTCAATAATTAACTTTTTTTCTTATTTCATGTTAGTTCTTTTTAGTATGATCGATTACAAACTTCCGAATTCATTTGTAATGGCACTAGATTTATACCCCGACGCAGAGATTCGTTTTTTTTATATTTGAATATAATAACTTATGGCAGAGATTTGTTTAAAATAATAATAATAATAATAATAATAATAATAATATGTTTTATTATGTCATATTACATATTTTAACCCGGGACGTTTCCGGGATAAAAACTAGTTTACATATATAAGTCAAAAAAGTGATGCTACCCCATTTTAAACTATACATTTACTGTTACAATCACGTTATCATTATCACATGTTTACCATCATATCAATTTATTTTAATTAAAATAAGAAAAGCTGTAGGTTTTCCACATCAGGAGGAGGTTTAATAATATAAATGTATACATGTAGCCATGTAGGTTTACAATTAATATGACTATGAATATACTTGGCGATAATGTTCTATTTTATATGATTGCGTGGTGCATTCATCATAATTTAATAACTCGAACATCCTTTTCTTTGTTTGGCGGACATGGTCTATTGTTTCAACATCAGGTGATTAATAGTCCAACACTTGTAGCACAGTTGGTTAAGGACCTAAAGTTTTTTATGGGAGACTTGGGTTCAATTCCCACTAGCTACATTTGAAGGACATTGGTGGAGGGGAAATGAGGGAAGACCCGGCCATTAGCTTGGGTTCGAGTCCTGATCCTGACCGGTTTTACCGACTATATCATCGTCGTGCCTTCGGGTGGATGAGTGGTCGGGTTTTTCCAGGAATTGGTAGCCCGGGTACTCTCGAGTACCTGATTCGAAGAGTGCTCGGAATTGATTCGTTGGCCGTTAAAAAAAAAATAAAAAAATAGTCCCCATCAATAATAATGCTTGACAATTAAAAGTTATACAAGTCAATAACTAAACGCAATTACATTATTTTACATAAAAGTGAACGGTAAAACTATCCAATAATTGAAAAGTTTTATCATAAAACCAATGTTTAATTTTTTATAAATAATATATTAGTTACCAACTCTTCTTATACATAACTAAGCTTGTTAGTTTTTATCTGGCTACAAATAATGATTTGATTTATTAGCTTAATTGACTTCAATTCACCGACCATTGAACATTTGAACCATCCTTCTCGATAACTAACTAATCTTTTTTTTTTTTTTTGTGACTATTTGTGATTGATTCATTGAATATGTTATTTATGAAATTTAAAGGTAAAACCACTTTATTTGATTATAATGGTTAACTATGAATTCTTTTGTCGCTCGATGCAGCGACAACACTGGATTTCCTTTTGCATAGATTGTGAGTAGTACATAGGTTGCTACTGGCTCTCAAATACTATTTTGGCTGTGGTTGTTGATGTTGCAAAAGGCGGCGCGCAAAAACTTGTCCGTTTGCTAGCATTCAGAGTACACAAGGGTTGCTGCTGACTTTCGTCGCAAAGTCATCCTGCAACCATAAAACATTAAATAATTTGCAGAATAAAAAACGGCCTAACATACGTATGTAAGAGCTAATACAACCCTGAATAGGCCTGCGCAGTGCTTGTCTACTGTACTTGTGTTATTCGCGCCTTACACCTAGGTGATAGATGTGAGAATAAAGTAAAAATTAGATGCTTTTATAATGTTGAACTCAAAGGAAAAGACTAACCACTCGCTGTCACAATCAAATAAATCTGCAAAGCGCATTGTATTACCAGGTTTGTGATGGCTATCTTGTCACTTTTGTTTTATTGTCTGAATTTGCGATATATAATCGATTCCTCCTGATGTTCATTCTAAATGAAATTGACCTTATAAAGGCAAACCGTGGACATGCACAACATATCTATTGCAAAATAGAAGCATAACTAATTCGGTTTAGGGTGTTTGCGGACTAATATATGTAACTTAGATGTCTGTCAATCAAAAAATAATATTTATAAAAAAAAATATCAAATAGTGATTTCATTGCATATTCAAAGAACACCATGTTTTTAATTTTAAAATACCAATTCTTTGACCTCAGAGTCAAACATCATCATCATCATACTCAGTTAATCCCACCAATAGCAAAAGCTAAGGTAGGGTCTGAGGAGGGTAAGATGTAGACAGCCTTACCTCTACCTTGTCGGAATAGAGAGGCTGCTTCCAGTGAGACCCCCGGCTCAATAGTGGTTTTGTATCAAGCCTTAGACAATAAGGCACATAACACTTAGCAATCGGGACAAACCTGATTGGTGCATGTACCCCCTTGTCTTTTGCTATCAACGTCACCACCTGATGCATGATTAACCGTCCGTCATTTTTAACGTTATTTTCATGAAATTAGTAAAATAACGTTTAAATTAGTGCAACTTTACTTTTGCCCCCTGAGGACCACACATATATACATTATATGCGCACAGCCGTGAGCGGGGCGTTGACCTCAGAGTCAAAAAAAAAATGAAGACCAGTTGTGTTCAAACATTACAGCAGCCTAAATTCAAGAGGAATCTAGAAAGTGTCAATTGTTGATGACCCATCTCATTTATCAGCTCTTCTTTGGTTATTTTTTATTAGGTAACCAACCAAGTTGACTTTTGAGGTCCTAATTTGACATCTCAATCAAAATGATGATGGTCATATTGTTACTAATCCAACAATGTCATTATCTTAGTTTACATATACCTTAAACCGCTTATTGTTGTTACCGACTTTCTATAAAATACATGACAATATGTAATAGACTCAAAGTGGAAAACTATTATGTTCGATTAAAAAAAGTCAAAATGTATCACCGGTTAGCATTTAAATTGGATACTTCAAGAATCTAGGCACATTTGCCACTGCATCTTCCATCTAGGGTCTCCTTCCATAGATGGAAGTGACTCCCCACAACGGTACAGAATCCACCTCAAACACACTTCGCACTATTAGATCGCTTTTAATAGACTATTAGTGAGACAATATTACTTCGTAATAATACGATTCACACTAATTGTTTATGAAAAAAAGCATCTAGTTTTGGACAAAGTGTCTTAGGTGAATCCCCCCAAAATTATTGAACGTTAATAACTTTTATATACGAGATTTTTTTGTAAAAAAACTACACCAAATTAACGAGTGTTTTATTATCTTTCTAACGAATACCATAGTGCTATACAAAAAACGAAAAAAGGAAACGACTTTTTGTGAAATTTTGTTCATGCAGGAAAAAAAACACAATTTGTTCAGATAATTTATTAATCATGTCTAGGCAAGTTACTAATCATGTTCAAACTAGTAAATATGGATTTTATTTTCATCCAGAGCAAAATAGGTTAAAACCAATTTTTTTTCCAAAAAAAAAACCATACATTCAAAACCACCGTCTCAATCACGCCTTGCAATGGTTGCTTTTGGCTCTGCTCCTCATCCAAACATACATCTTTTTTTTAATATAAATTTTCATTCCTATTCACATGATTAAAATTGTTGTTTTCTCATATTGTAGTACATTAATTTATATGTTACATCATAACACATATTTTATCACTTCATATTAGAATTTGTCTATCCCGGAAAGCTTCCGGCCGGGATATAATCTAGTATAAAAATATTTATGTTTCATTATAATCATATCATGTATACCGGGTAGTCTTATGGACAGAGTCGCCTCATGTTGGGCTCAGTAAATGGACTTGGGTCAAACAGAGTTCACCAAATGGGCTTGACCCAGTTTTCTATCAAAAGCGACAACCCTTTGACTTTCTCCTTTTCTCTATTTCTATTTCTCTCTCATTGCGAATCACTTTTTATATGCATACATGTTACATAAACACAACATATATAGGGGTTAGTTTCAGAACAAAGTGTGTTTTGTTCAAAAAGCGAAAGTAATGGATTGGAAAATGTTACGTGTATGTTGTTGGTTATATAGGCGAGGGGTATTTGTTTACACACGCAAAAGATGACACGCTTATGAAATAACGATGTTGGTTATAATGACGAGCCCAGAGCTGATTATGAGGATTCAAATGCCTTGTACAAGCCAAAAAAAGGCCCATAGGTCCTAATGAAATATAGTTTTTATTACAATTTACGTTATAGTAATAAACGTAGCAAAATCATAGTATTAGACAATATTTCAAAACCGGACCGGACATTGAACCAGAAGTCTTACCAGCTCACTGGTCGGATCGGTTAGACTGGATTTAAGAAGCGGATAATGGCACAAGAATTTAGAAATATAGACAATTTAAAAAACACAACAAAATATTTCAAAATTTCTAGAAAAATAAAAAAAACAAAGCAATAATCAAATATAACCAAGCTTAAACTTATTAATAATCTGAATTTGATTTATCAATTGATGTTTCTTTTGAATATTATCTATATCAAGTTCAACCTAATTAAGAACAAACAAATAGCTTAGTAGCATAGTTGATGTTTGCTAATTTTATCCATTCCTAGTGTCTTGGGTTCGACTCTTCATGCACTGTATAATGAATTGTTTATATTTATTTAAGTCTTATATCAATCATTGTGCAACCACCTATTCGACAATAGCTTGAACCTCAGCGGTGTTTTGTGGGACTCAAACCTCAGATCAACTTCCTAACGCTTTTTCATCATGATTACAACACCATGCAGCCTCGCGATTGTAAGGATCAAGAAAATGTTGGTTTCCTAGGCCCTATGGCTCTTTATTGCAACATCGGTCATCAAATTCATGAAAGCACAAATTTATCGAGTCACATGTGAGTTATGTGTCAACTAATCTTGCCAAAACACAAATTGGACTTTACTAATAAACTATAAATTCTTTTACTAGGTAAAACGTTTATATAATTTAGTTCTTTATTAAAAAATAGATATAGTTTTTTCTTGTCAATGCTGTCAAATTCTTTTTGATAAAATCAATGGTGTTATTTACTATAAAAACATTGGTGTCGTTTGAAAATTTTCTATTTCATGTTTTATATAAATCACGAAATTGATGTAGTGTGAACTCATATGACATATTATATGACTCGGCCTCTAATTTTTAACGGATTAGTTCGTTCATCTATTATCTATTATTAATATATATAAAAGAAAATGCCTTTGATGACGTGGCATTATTAATTAATATATATAAAAGAAAATGCCTTTGATGACGTGGCATTCAATGAGGTAACACTCCACGCTTTGAATGTGCCACGTGGCTTCATGTGAGATTTTTTTTTTTTTTTTAAAACTTATCTTTTCCTCCTTTCATCACAAACCCTAAAAAACCTTCCAATGTCTGTCGGCTGCTGTCTCTTCTCGAGGAGAACTTGAGTTGCATAGAGATCTCTTTATTCATTCGCTGCAATTATAAATGTTTACAAATATGTGTATTTTGTCTCTTTCAATTTTAATACGTGTATTTATAAGCATTGGCTTACGAGCCTTTGCTTCCAATGGTGATTAGTTTGATTTCAATCGTTTATTTATTTTCATATTTATTTTAGAGGTTGTAGTTTCAAGTTGTTCTATGTGATTCTAATCTGCATCTGCATCTGAAAAGATATGTTGCTATCGTTGTTGGTATTGATTTTTTCTTGATGAATGGTATAGATGTAACTCTTTCTCTAAAGAGTTACTCTTCAACAGTATTGAATCCTTTGTGACAGAAACCAACACGAACAAATGATAGCCTTTATACTATTGTAATAGATCAAAAACGTTATAATGTAATTGGTTTATGCAGATAAGCAGGTTGCACAGACTATATTAACATTGGGAAGACAACTTTGTTGAAGTTGGGTGGTAATGAAGGTGACCAACTTCTTTATTTCATAAGCCCTTTTGTATTTTGCATTTGTTTGTATGGCAATCACGCTCCTTTAGATAGAACGATTAAATTTTGATAAAGACCTGTTACAAATTGGTCAGAAATATGTCTGACAATTGCTATATGCTACATGGTATAGAAAACCTAATCTCTATTGTTAGACCACACGTAGTGGTACAGAAAAAAAAACGCCCCGTCCACTTGGGCTAATTTGATTGGCTCCCAAAAAAGAAGCAGTATCATGTAGCAGTCATATTATGATTGTTTTGGAGTAATTTATTCTCGAATATTATTAGTGATATTAGAAAATTATTATGTTTGCATGGTGCTTCTCACCTGCCACAACTCCTCATGGCTGATAAGTGGACCAAACTGTATTCTAGAGAATACGCAGCGTACCCTGCTCCATAGCTTCGTGTTGCTAAGTTTTGGCCTACCACATGATCGTCTCTCGCTCCCACCTTCAAAACTCCTATTCCAAACACTGTTTTTTTTTCTTTTCCTTATATTCAGATGTGTTTTTGTGTAACATGCCTGTAGACAATGTGTATGGAGACCGCAACCTCATCTGTACTCTTCAGCCACCACAGGAGTATGAAGAGAAAGCTGAAGCTACTGCTTAAGTGAGCTATGAATCGTCACATTTGCTTCAAGGTTCATGTCAGTGAACGCAATGAGAATTAATGATCTGTATGACTGAGTTTACGATTGGTATGTTTTCTACTTTTATCATTTTTATTAAGTCATATTAGATTTTTCAAAATAGTACGAGATTTTTTCCAAATAACGAGAATTTATTTTCTGTGAAATTTGAAGTATGTGATAATGATATTAGATAGATGATTAATATTATGGGATTGGGTCGGTCCATCACAATGTATCAATTGGTAGCTTAACTGTTAGCATTTATAATTGTTGTCACTTACATGAATTGCAACGGTGTGAAACCCTTCAAAAGCACCCTTGGTTGAAATTTTGTGGCCACCAAAGTTTCAAATCCTTATTGATGTTCAAGATGCTGCCACACATCAGTTGCTTACGTAGCCTGGTGTGTTATTACACTACAAAAGTTGCTACCTAGCCTCATTTGCTACCGCACTATAAAGTTAGTACCCAACACATATTGCTACGGATGTTAAATCACCTATTCAATTTTGAGGATCATTTTCAAGCAACTTTTCTTCAACACATGCAAAACTGATGTGGTTTTATGCATTTAAACACTTATGAGGCGTTACCTGTTAAACCCTAGGGAGTCATCCCCCAACCCTATGCCAGGGTGGTAAAACCTAGACCCCCCAAGGTACAAGGGGGTGGTGCCCTTTTGGAACCTCCATGGTCCGCAGGTTACACCACTTAATAAGTATTGATATCTCCCTATCTGTTGTCTTTAGTTTTAATTTACTATTTAATAGGAATGCATTGTTGTTAGACTTCAATTTGTGTTACTGGAATCATTCAAGATGGTTAGTGTGAGAGATTACAGAGATGTGATAAGTTTTTCAATGGTTGCAACTTCCAACTTAAGTGATTGTTTAGTTGATTAGGTTAGGAACTATAGGAGTCACTAGAAAGTGAGACATTAGAGAGATGTGATGAGTTTTTGAATAGTTGCAACTTACTTAAGTGATTGTTTCGCTGATTAGTAATTAGGTTTTAGGTTAGGGAATCTGAGTTATTACTGATTATAATACTATGGACATGCATTGATTGAGTGAGAGGGTTTGGAGAAATGTGATTATGTTTATGTACTTTGAGACTTTGAGTAGATCTTTGCTAGCAATAAGTTTGAATTCAGCTGTATTGATGTTAAATAACTATATGTAAATGACTATTGGTAATTAGTAAGTTCAGTTTTGGTTCATAATGGTTCGAATTAGAAGTTTTTGTAGTTTGTTGGTTGTTGAGGGTTGACAATAGGTGTAGAAAAGTATTGACAGTTATGAAATATTGTGAGTTTTAGTGTTTTTGGTAGATTTATGTAGATGGAAATAAAAATGCATACATTGGACATCCTAAATTCTAATACTTGAACTATAGCCTGTCTATCCTAAGACGCTCAATATATTATATAAAATAATTAAAAAAATCTCTCAACCCCGGGACACTCCCGGGTAATCAGCTAGTTTAATTTAATAATAAGCAAAGTTTCCTCACCGTTTTACTAAAGAACGTTTTTTAACTAGAGAAACTACCTACCCCTTCATCATAGAGATCAATCTTGCCACCGACACACACGTTTGGCATTTGTCATCCACTCATCTCCCATTGTCCATTACCTATGCTGTGACCCTGAAAAGATGACAGTCCATGTAGGGCTAAACTGTCCTCAAGAAGATCTATTCAAGATCCAATATGGGAATCCAATAAAAGCCCACCGTACAATAAGAAGGTATATCATATCTATATTGTACACACATGCCATAAATTCATGCAATGGGGTTTGCTTGTTACTTGTTAGAATAGACTACATTTTGTTTATTATGGACCCCCTAGAATCTCCATAGAGATACATTATGTCATTTTAAAGTCAAACCAATAACTTACCAAATTAAATACATTGCCTTTTTCTTTAATTGCATTTCACTATTTTTTTTATTATAAAATTTAGAGTTAATTACACGAATGATCTATATGATGTGTATATTTTGTTGATAAAATTGATTTCTTTTTTAATTGGTAATCGTTGTGTGGTAAGTTGTATTGTGTTTAGCGTTGTCAATAATAAAGGCTAAAAATAATCATCACCCTCACATTGATGACCACAAGACAGAGACGATGATGTTTACCATGGCATTGTGGATGACCCACTCGCAAATGTAGTCATGTATATGGGTTTGGAGAAAACATGAAGGGTTTAGAAGAGTGATTTGCTTTTGTAAGAGATGCATCTTCGGAATAGGGTAACGAGGGAGCAAAGAAGAGATGGATAGAGAGGAGACATGGGGTGGCCGCCGAAGAAGAAATGAACTATGGTATGAACTTGTAAAATACATATGTTGAAAGAAAATTAGTTTCATAAATAAAATAAGGAATAATTAGTATGAAGAATATAACGTAACGTACATCAATAATGTATATTGATTTTGGGTTTGCCCCACATTGAAGCCAGCGTGAATCCAGTTAAGACAACTTAGTCTCATCAGATGTGGGGTGGTGAACATGCGATTAGCTGGTCACATGATCATCTAAAAAAAAGAATGTCACGGTTCAAAAAAATTGATGTGAGAAGTACATAAGTGTGCACACAATCCCACACACATATTAAATGGATTTGTCATGAGATTTAGATGCAAATGAACAAAACTCAATGTATTGGTATCAACTATTTTTCGTCGAACGCCTTTTGAACTAGTGACATCAGGTACTTTTTCTTCTACCAGTGGTGCGGGTTTAAGTTCCACAAAGTGAACACTATGTGAATTTTAAAAGTAGATTTTACGGGGCGTGTGTTTTGCCATTAAAAACGAAAATATCTTTTATCTTAATTTGTTCCTTAAAATCCATACTACTCTCTATCATTAAACTTCTTTCAAGGGATGGATTACATAAGACAATTATGAATTGGAAGTGCAATGCAATATTGCTTAAATAAGTTGCTAGCAATGTCTGTCTTTCTTCTTTCATAGTTGTTGCATCGGGTACTAATACAATTCCGTTAGCATACGGGAGAAGATGAGCACATGAAGAAAATCTATAATGGAGATGAAGTCATGTAGAAGGAAAGATAAAGTTCATGATATTTGAAATGAATAGGTTTTATAGAAGGGAAAATGGCCAAAATAGCCCGTTGACCGTGCGATTTGCCTAAATGGCCCTCTCCCCCCTCTTTGGAGAGAGGGGTCACGGTTCCCAACACGTCTGAGGCGTCTCCCGAGAGGCTTCCCATTTCAGCCAACAGAGGACCGCCACGTGTCGTTGTTGATCCCGAGACAGACCTGAGACGTGAGACAGACCTGAGACGTCTCAGAGACGCCTCCGGTGACGTCTCGGAAGACGTCTCCGGTGAAGACGAAGAACAAGAAAAAAACAGTAAACTTCGTCGGAGAAGACGAAGAAACAAGAATCAGTACACCAGCAGAGTCACCGGACCGGTGACCGGAACCGGAACCGGCGCCGCCGCCCTTCTGTTTCCGGCGAACCCTCCCATACAGTCACCAAGTATGGTGACTGTCACCGGTGACCATCTCAGGCCGCCGCCACCTTATCTTTTCCGGTAAGTTACTTCTCCCCGGTTAAGCCCTCTCTTCGTTTATTATAATAATCAGACAGTCACCGGTTTAGGGTGACTGTCGTGCGCCTGCTATAACCCCAAACCATTCTTCCTGATTTGTATATCGGATAACACAACCCCAAACATCTGTTGTGTTATTTTCTGTTTAAGACAAAAGGGAAAGGGAAAGAAACATAAATGAAGATGTGTTGCATCTGAATTTTATTGAAAAGAAAAAGCTGAGGGAATGCCCTTTTGCAGCACAGCCATGTACACATGAGTTCTGATGTGTGTTCAGGAGAGAGAGAAAGAGGGTTCAGGAGAGAGAAAGGTCTGTCTCGGGATCAACAACGACACGTGGCGGTCCTCTGTTGGCTGAAATGGGAAGCCTCTCGGAGACGGTTCAGGCTCGTTGGGAGCCGTGTCCCGTCTCTCCAAAGAGGGTGGAGAGGGCTATTTGTGCAAAACGCCCGGTCAACGGGCTATTTTGGTCATTTTCCCTTTATAGAATTATTTTAGCCAATGATCTTCCCTTAAAAATTGTCGTAGACATCCTGTTTAACAAAATAGCCAGCATCCAAAGTAGTTAGTCATTACTCATTCTTATCGTGTTTGAGGTATATGTGTGCAATGCTCATAGATAAATGTCATTATCATGCTACATGCACAGAGTGAAAAAAAGAGTCAAATTTCCCTTCATAAATCACCTTTTGATAGCTGAAGAAACAACGAGTATAACGGTGATTATGGGTAATCACCGTGGGGTTACTACTCTTGTTTGCTCAGGAACAATTAAACACTAGAGTTTAAGTGGTTCGGTCGTGTATGACCTACATCCACTGTATTACTTGAGAGGTGCAAAGTATTACAATGACTACTCTAACTCTTGTGTACAATAATGATTTTCCGATCCTGTTAAAAAGACCTATACTTGTTACCTATAATTGTTTATATTCTTATACATATTATTGATCTGTTGAGTCTGTAACAGTTTTGTTTTGATAATAAAGTCTTTTAGAAGTTTTTCTTTCTTTATTATCATGTCAGATTCATCATCATTTGACATGGTATCAGAGCTATGCTCTGGTCATTAATCTGAGTCTGCTTCCGTTTGTTGTTAGTTCTTGTGTCTGGCTCTTGAAGATCAGATCTGATTCTATAGATCTGATTCTTCTATCTGTATTGATCTACAGATCTGTTATATTTTTTGATCTGGTCTGTAGATCTGGTTCTCTGGTCGATTGTGCTTGATTCTGGTTGGGATCTGGAGCTTGTGGCTGTGGATTAGAGCTATCTGGATCTGGCTCTTGCTGAAGGATTCGGTGGACTGTTTGCTAAACAAGGATTCTTGGATTATCTCTATTGCTCTCTGGTTCGAAACCCTAAGTGAAGGTTTCGAACTACGAGTTTTCTGGTGAGATCGTTCCATCTTATTCTTTTTTAATTCTTGTTGTCAATAACTAGTCTATAACAGTTGTGTCTCATTCAGTCTGTGTGTCTAGGCATATCTTGGCCGGGTTAGGGGGACCGGTTTGTTGTATACAGGGAGAGCCATACCCTGTCTTTCTGTGCATCTTACGTGTTGCATTTAATTGAGTTGGTCATTGTTGTGTACTGTGAGTCCAGTATTGTGTTACAACTGTGTGACTGCTTGTTGTGTTTTTATCCTGTAAGTACTTAGTTGAGTATTTTGATCTAGGAAACCAGACTCCCAAGTTAAGACATGTCCAGGCACCATTGAGTGATGACCCTGGAATCTTGATCACTGGCTTGGTTTCGTCTGTAGAGTACTTGTGTGTGGTTTTCTTTTAGTTCATTTTCTTGATACTCTCTGTACTTGTGTTTGATTGTGTTTGATTGTTTGCTTATCTTGTGTTCACCATGACTGATGATACTAGTATTGATACTAGTGAGGGTCATATTATAGCACCAACCTTGGTAAGTAAATTGGATGCTAGTGACCCTCTATATCTTCACCCTAGTGATTCTGCTAACTTGAATATTGTAAATATCAAACTAAAAGGAACTGAGAATTACAATGTTTGGGCTAATGCCATGATTCTTGCATTACAAGTTAAAAATAAACTTGGTTTTATAAATGGAGATTGTATTAAATCTGATACTGATCTTGTGTTAGAAAAACAGTGGGATAGGTGTAACTCTATAGTTTTAACTTGGATTTTAAACTCTGTTTCTGAAGAGTTATACCTAGGACAGGTCTATTCCAAACTTGCCTCTGAAGTTTGGAAGGACTTGAAAGAAACTTATAACAAAGTTGATGGATCAGTGGTCTTTGACTTGCATCTAAAAATTAACTCATTTAAACAAAATGGTTTATCTGTTGCTGATTATTATCACAAGTTAAATGTGATGTGGAAACAACTAGACCAGATACTTCAACTGCCTTCCTGTACCTGTAGTGCCTCAAAAGAATTTAATAACTATAGTCATATGATAAAGTTGATGCAGTTTTTAATGGGTTTAGATGATGGATATCAAACTGTTAGGACAAATTTACTTACAAAAGATTCCTTACCAACAGTAAAGGAAGCTTTTGCAGTAATATCTAGGGAAGAGTCTCATAAAAACTCTTCTAGTAGTTCTAGCCATACAGTAAACTTTTTTGCAAAAACTAATCAGCCAATTGAGGCTAATAAGAAAAACTCCAAGGGGGCAAACCAATCTCTCAAATGCACTCACTGTAATAAGTCTGGTCATTTGGTTGACAAGTGCTTTGAGATAATTGGTTATCCCTCTTGGATGAGTGATGAGCCGGTCGTTACGGGTCATGCAAAACCTAATTAACCTAGGTAGATAGGGTAAATAGGGTATCAATCCAAGGAGCGTGTGGTTAGTAATTATCGCTTAGTTAAGTTTGTAAATGTTGTTTATGAAGGTGCTAGCTAATTATGAAGTATGCAATTTATCATTTAAGAATTAGTTGAAAAGTTGTTGATTAATATGGAACTTAGATTAAATTTGAAAGAAGCAAAATAATAATACTTGTAACAATAAGATGGAAATGATTACACTAAGGATTTGGGCAATTGAACACTAAGGCATTCAACAAGTAGGCATAATTGGATAAACAATGACAATGTAATTGGTACTAACGGATTGATTGTTCAATAAACTTAGGTATCAAGTTTTATCAACATTCACAATGGACTAAACTATACTTCATCATTTAGAACATACTATCCTATGATAGTGTTGATGCAAGGAACCATGTTCATATCATTTAGAAATTGGCACAAGATCAATTAACTAGAAATGATTTCAACATCAGATTAATCACTAATCAACACTGGTAATTCAAGTACATGCAAACATTAATCAAAAGTTTAAACAATGAAATGCCCAAATGTTAAAGCCCTAGTTATCAAAAACTTACATCCCTAGTGTAATACAAGAAGTTTAGCCAAGCATGGCTATGGTGTTCATCATCTTCAAAAAATGTGATCTTCAATCTTCAAAGGAATTGTGTAATAATCTTGGAGAATAATTGTATGATGATTTTAGAGAATGGTATGTTATATCCATTTCTTTGATGAATGATAATGATAATAAATAAAATTCATGACCCCCCAAGAATCTCTAGTCAAAAAGAAAACTCCTCAAAGCATTTGATGGTTGCATTAAATTATGTGTTGACCACTTGTCATATGGCACCGTCAGAGACGGCATGACTGCCGACAGGTACGGCGATGGCGTCAGAGACAGTATGTTTGCCGTCAAAGACGGTCAGAACCTTCATTGTACTTTTCATGGCCTTCTTTTTCCCAATGCTTCTCAACTCCAATATTTTGCTCTAGCATTGTGTAAAATTCACTCAATAAGCGCTTTTACCCTGAAACATCAAATCAAATCAAAGTGCTATATCCCACCTCAAATAATCAAATAAAAACATCTTTTTAGATTTAATAGAGGCGAGGTTTCCAACCACGCATCACATCCCCACACTTATCTTTTGCTTGCCCTCAAGCAAGTCACTAAACTTTACCCAATCAACAATTCAAACCAATTCCAACATCTTTATTGATTCTCAAAAAAAACGGTCCCTAGTCATACCCTAACTCACAAGACTTACACCTATCAGTAGATTTACATTCCAAGGTTTTAAATATTACTAAAAAATTTTGCCTAGCCACATCCAACTAGATCCGACTTCACATTTTTGCACACCCCTCACAATGGTTCACTCTACTCGGTTTAATATCTGGACTAGCGTGTAATGCGCTAGTATTTCATATTAATCACTCAAAACCGATTATAAAGCATGTTAGTATAGGCTTGCAACTCAATCGCTTTTCACCAGATTACTCAAAAGCGAACACAAGTCAAAAGGTCTTTAAAGGGTTATAATGGGGCTGGGCGAAGGGTATGGAATGAGATATTTAAAAGTGACTATGGTGATGAAAATTCGACTTTTATTACAAAAACACAGCTACATAAACATAAGGCAGTATTGCGCCTCTTATTCAACACTAACTAAAGCATAGGTTTTTTTTTTTTTTTTTTTTTTTTTTTTTTTTAATGAGAACTTTCATTTGTTTGTAGCAGATTTGTTCTTATGCTTTCCAATTTTTTTTTTTTTATGCAAACAACTATTTACAAACAAAACAAAATCCTACAATCGAATTTTCATCACTTGGGTTTAACATTGAAAAGGCTAACGGGTCAAACGGGTTGAAATGGGTGGTCAAATGAGAGGTTTAGGCTCAAACTTGTTCAACTAAGGTAGATTTTTTTTTTTTTTTTTTTTTTTTTTTTTTTTTTTTTTTGGGTCAAGGATATCAAAATGGTGTTAAAATAAAAAGGCCAAACCTAATGCCTTAATCATTCTTGTGTCACAATTGATCTAAGGTGGCAAGCGTATCAAGAGTTGCAAGTTCTACCTTATGCGATTATAATGGCGCACTAAATTCAAATGAACACAACATGCCAATAGATGTGGAATTTTTTTGGGTGTTTGCATGTTGTGGTGGCTCAATAATCTCTCATGAACATGAAGGGGAGAATGGGTTGCCGATATGCAAAAATGTTATACTCTTCCCTAGTCTTTTCTAACTAGGCAATCTACATTTTTCAAAAACTCTCCTTGGAAAAACACATCAAGGAACTTAAAGAATTATGACCATGATTAGGGGTCGGATTTTGTGATCCAATACCATGGTGAAAGAAACGGTTTTCTTAAAGTTTAAGCTTGAGGGTCTTTAAAAATTTTCATTTAAATGGCTATTCCCCCATCCCCACACTTAGAGTCCAACATTGTCCTCAATGTGTAGTGTTTAAATGGTGGATTTCATAATGTTAAAATTTTTCCCCTCTCCCCACACTTAAAGTCCACATTGTCCTCAATGTGTAGGGAAAGTTTCAAATTGTTTACGGGAATGAGATAAAGCCAAACCAAAGAATTCACCCCAATCAACAATATACAGTTTACAATCCACTTATTAAATCTAAGTAAATGATCAAAAATAAAGAGATGGAAATAGATGCACCTGGTTGTTCTTCATTCTTCAATTCCATGTGTTCTTCAACAAAATAGTTTCACTTCCATCATAAATAAACCTGCAACTCGCAAGTGTGTAGAAGCAAGCTTCTCACAAAAACATTAAGAGTTATCGGTTTTACTTTTGGTTGAAAAGCATTACCAAGTAATCTTTTAGTTAATTTTGATCAGTGGACAAAATATACACTAACTAAGATAGATCCTTTAAACCTCCCGGTAGCCCGGTTATGAGGACGAGTGAGGTCTCGTGAGGGTTATATAGGAAACACACCCACAACGTTTATTTATCTACCAAACAAAATAAAAAACGGACAAAAAGAAAAAAAAATACAAAAATATACAAAAACTAACAAGTACCTCTTACTCACGGTGGTCGAAGTGAACATTTTCCTACCGAGTTACCAAGATAAGCTTGGTAGTTTACATGTCGTGTCCAAAGATGCTTGACTAGTATCGGCATGTAAAGATCATATGTTTTGCGAGTCCGCTTCAAAACAACTTGCCCAAAATCGTGAAAGCCAACCTTCCTAACCTTAGGCACCAAACTCACTAGCTCTTCTTGAGGAACCGTGCCTTCAGCAAGGTTTAAACATTCATTTTCTTGTGTAGGAAGACTTGGAACCTCTTCTTTAGCCATGGTGGATTCAATCTTTAAATCTTCAACCACATGAGGGATTGGTGCGGTATTCATCTCCACAACCTCCTCCTCAACTTGTGACAAAATCCACTCTTGTTTTGCTTGACATTTTTCATGAGGTGATAAGGCGATATAAGCCTTATCATTTCTTCTTTCATAGCTTAGAATGTCGTACTTATAATTCAGCCATTTTAGCCGACATTCTCGTGATTGATGAGGTTTTGCTAATTCTTTTTCGACTTTAGAAAGTTGCACTTTCCTCGTAATCTTGTCAAGTCTGCTTTGATCTGCCTGAAGTTGCCGCTTATGTTCGGCGTTCACTAGTGTTTGGTATTGTTGAAAGGTTGGAGGAGGGGCAAGCTCTTCATAGTACAAGACCGGGGTGTTCTCCCATATTTCATAAGCAATTAAATACCTTCTTGCTGCCTCCTTTTTCAATGCAAGCTTTAGACAATATTCAAAAGTGTGGCGCGGATCCCCACAAACTGTACATGTATCGCGATATGCATACATGGTCAAAACTTGAGCTTCTTTTACCTGCGAAAGAAAGATCCTGCACAGACAACTAGAAAACCCAAAGTGAAATCTAATAAAATTAAAAAAAAAAACTAAAAATAAAAACAAAGATTTTTTTTTATTTTTTATTTTTTGAATTTTAAAACAACTAAATATACACACAAACAAACACGCAATGAAACACTAAGCGCACTAGCTCCCCGGCAACGGCGCCATTTGATGAGCCGGTCGTTACGGGTCATGCAAAACCTAATTAACCTAGGTAGATAGGGTAAATAGGGTATCAATCCAAGGAGCGTGTGGTTAGTAATTATCGCTTAGTTAAGTTTGTAAATGTTGTTTATGAAGGTGCTAGCTAATTATGAAGTATGCAATTTATCATTTAAGAATTAGTTGAAAAGTTGTTGATTAATATGGAACTTAGATTAAATTTGAAAGAAGCAAAATAATAATACTTGTAACAATAAGATGGAAATGATTACACTAAGGATTTGGGCAATTGAACACTAAGGCATTCAACAAGTAGGCATAATTGGATAAACAATGACAATGTAATTGGTACTAACGGATTGATTGTTCAATAAACTTAGGTATCAAGTTTTATCAACATTCACAATGGACTAAACTATACTTCATCATTTAGAACATACTATCCTATGATAGTGTTGATGCAAGGAACCATGTTCATATCATTTAGAAATTGGCACAAGATCAATTAACTAGAAATGATTTCAACATCAGATTAATCACTAATCAACACTGGTAATTCAAGTACATGCAAACATTAATCAAAAGTTTAAACAATGAAATGCCCAAATGTTAAAGCCCTAGTTATCAAAAACTTACATCCCTAGTGTAATACAAGAAGTTTAGCCAAGCATGGCTATGGTGTTCATCATCTTCAAAAAATGTGATCTTCAATCTTCAAAGGAATTGTGTAATAATCTTGGAGAATAATTGTATGATGATTTTAGAGAATGGTATGTTATATCCATTTCTTTGATGAATGATAATGATAATAAATAAAATTCATGACCCCCCAAGAATCTCTAGTCAAAAAGAAAACTCCTCAAAGCATTTGATGGTTGCATTAAATTATGTGTTGACCACTTGTCATTTGGCACCGTCAGAGACGGCATGACTGCCGACAGGTACGGCGATGGCGTCAGAGACAGTATGTTTGCCGTCAAAGACGGTCAGAACCTTCATTGTACTTTTCATGGCCTTCTTTTTCCCAATGCTTCTCAACTCCAATATTTTGCTCTAGCATTGTGTAAAATTCACTCAATAAGCGCTTTTACCCTGAAACATCAAATCAAATCAAAGTGCTATATCCCACCTCAAATAATCAAATAAAAACATCTTTTTAGATTTAATAGAGGCGAGGTTTCCAACCACGCATCAATGAGATCTAGAGGCAATTCAGGAAAAAGGGCAGTTGGAACTAACACTGGTTCAAACAATGCTAATGTATCTGTTCCCTCTTTAACTAGTGATCAATTGTCTAGGCTACTGAGTTTGTTGAATGATAAGCCAAGTGATGGTGCCCCTAATTGCAATGTGTCAGGTAGTCCTTTTTGTGCTACTTCTGTGTGTTCTAGAATAGTTTGTTTTATTAGCAGTAATGGTAAACTAAGGGGTATTGGGTGGATAATTGATTCAGGAGCAAATGAACACATGGTTAACAATGAAAATTGTCTTAGTAGTTATGTAGATGTGTCTGAGTTAAACATTAAAGTTAAACATCCAAATGGAACTTTTGCACTTGTAACTAAAATTGGAACTCTTCATATTACTGATGGAGTTGTTTTACAAGATGTGCTTGTTGTTCCTGAATACTCTATTAACCTGTTGTCTGTTCACAAACTTGCAAGAGATAATAAACTTTTTATAGGGTTTGATGAAGATACTTGTTATGTTCAGGATTTGTTAACCAGGAAAACCCTGGTGACTGGTAAACAAATGGATGGTTTGTACATGTGTGGAAATGCTTGTGTTGCTAACAAGGTGTGTATTGATGATAAAAAGATGTTTTGTTTATGGCATGCTAGACTAGGACATCCGTCTGATCAAGTTGTTAATCTGTTAAAAACAAAGTTTAACATATCTAAAATTGATAACTGTGATCCATGTGAAATATGTCATAGGGCTAAGCAACATAGAGAACCTTTTCCTTTAAGTCAACATAAAACTACAAGGTTAGGAGATATTGTTCACCTTGATGTATGGGGCCCTTATAGGATCCCAGACAGAGATGGACATAAGTACTTCCTAACCATCGTAGATGACTACACCAGAGCTGTTTGGGTGTGTATGATGAAATCTAAAACTGAAGTTTTTGATCATATAGTTAACTTTCTTAACATTATAGCAACTCAGTTTGAGAAAACTGTAAAAGTGTTTAGATCAGATAACGGCACTGAATTTGTCAATAAACAGTTTAAAGGTTTGTGTAATAAAAAAGGCATCATTCATCAAACAACTTGTGCATACACACCACAACAAAACGGGATTGTAGAACGAAAACACAGACACTTACTTAACATTGCTAGGGCATTATTATTTCAAAGTCATGTTCCTATACGTTTTTGGTCTGAATGTGTATTGACAGCAGCTTATTTGATAAATAGGATACCTTCGTCTGTGCTGAATGGGAAGACACCGTATGAGTTGATGTTTGGATTTGAACCTTTCCTTGACCACCTTAGGATTTTTGGTTGTCTGTGTTTCTGTACGGTCTTAACTAATGTAGATAAGTTAGAAAGTAAATCTGAAAAATGTGTTTTCTTAGGTTACTCTTTTGAGAAAAAGGGTTATAAAGTGTTCAGTCTTGATAGTAAAACTGTGTTTTTTTCTAGAGACGTTAAATTTTTTGAAAGTTTTTTTTCCGTTTAAAGAAAAACTAGTGTTTGATCAGTTTGATTGCAACACTGAAAAACATATTACAAATCTTAACTTTTTTGACTGTTTTGAAAACACAGAATCAGAAACCCAAGGTGTAAATGATCCCGATGATGAGGGAAAGGGATTTTCTGATGCCGGGACAGAAAATGTAGATTTAGGAACACAATTGACCCAGCAATCAGGGTCTGCAGACTCTAGTGTTGTAGGTAAGGCTTCCAACAAGCAACCTAATACTAGTAGTTCTGATCCTGATACGGCAGGGCTTGTGAGTACTGAACTTGATAATAATTCTAATTCTGAGGGTGATACACTTGGTGTATCTGATTCCATTATTAGAAAATCCAGTCGGGGAACTCATCTTCCCAATAGGTTTAATGATTTTATAGTAGAAGGTAAGGTAAAATATGGGTTAGAAAGTGTCCTTAACTATTCTAATTTGTCATTAAGTAATAGGTGTTTTGCTGTCACACTTAACAAAAGTGTTGAGCCTAGGTCTTACTTTGAGGCTTCTAGGGATCCTAATTGGGTCCAAGCCATGAATGAAGAATTGGAAGCTCTTCATAGGAACCACACTTGGGACATAGTCGATTTACCCAAGGGTAGGAGTAAGATAGGTTGTAAATGGATTTTTAAGATAAAATACAAAGCTAGTGGTGAAATTGAGAGATTTAAAGCTAGGTTGGTAGCTAAAGGTTTCAGTCAAAAAGAGGGTATTGATTTTGACGAAACCTTCTCACCTGTGGTGAAATTAGTTACTATTAGGTGTGTAATTTCATTAGCTGTTGAAAAAGATTGGAAAATTTTCCAACTTGACATTAATAATGCGTTCTTATATGGGGATTTAAAGGAAGATGTATATATGTCTATTCCTGAAGGGTTTGGTAATGTTGACAATAATAACAAAGTATGCAAACTTAATAAGTCCCTATATGGGCTTAAACAAGCCCCGAGAATGTGGAATGCTAAACTTGTGTCTACTTTGTGTGATATTGGGTTTGTTCAAAGCAAGTTTGATGTGTCTATGTTTGTTAAAAATCATCATTCTGTGTTTATAGTGCTTTTAGTGTATGTTGACGATATCATAATGACTGGGAACTCTGTCTCTGAAATAGAAAAGGTTAAATCTGCCATAAAAACCAAGTTTTTAATTAAGGATCTTGGTACATTAAAATATTTCTTAGGTATAGAGGTCATTCATGATAGTCATGGTATATGCTTAACCCAACGAAAATATTGCATAGAGTTGTTAGCCGAGTATGGTATGACAGGCTGTAAGCCTGTGGGAAATCCCATTGAACCAAGTCACACCGTTAACAATATGATGTGTAGTGATGAAAAATTTCTGGAAAACATTACTGGTTATCAGAAATTGGTAGGTAAATTGATTTATTTATCCCATACACGTCCTGACATTGCTTACACTGTTCATTTCCTAAGTCAATACATGCATAAACCCAAAAGTTGTCATCTAAAGATTGCAATGAGACTACTTAGATATTTGAAAAGTGCCCCTGGAAAAGGCATCTTATTTTCGAAATCCGGGTCTCTTAGTCTTAAAGTTTTTTCTGACTCCGATTGGGGTAAGTGTCTAGAGTCTAGGAGGTCAGTTACGGGCTTTTGTGTCTTTTTAGGTAACAATTTGATAACCTGGAAGAGTAAGAAACAATCTACCGTGTCACGTTCTTCTGCTGAGGCAGAATTTCGTGCAATGTGTGCCGGTGCATGCGAAGTAATTTGGTTAAAAGATATTTTAAGTGAACTGCAGGTGGTTGTTCAAACACCTGTGGAACTTTGGTGTGATAACAATGTTGCGATTGCTATTGCAGCCAACCCAGTGTGTCATGAAAAAACGAAACATTTTGGTATCGATCTTTATTTTTTAAGAGATCTAGTTGCTAATGGTGTAATTAAAACTGTAAAAGTTGCCTCTCAAAGTCAACTGGCAGACGTTTTTACCAAAGGGTTGCTGGTTTATCAACATATTGATCTGTGTAATCAACTTCACATGTTTGACCCATTTAATCCAGGAAAATCAAATTGAGGGGGGGTGTTAAAAAGACCTATACTTGTTACCTATAATTGTTTATATTCTTATACATATTATTGATCTGTTGAGTCTGTAACAGTTTTGTTTTGATAATAAAGTCTTTTAGAAGTTTTTCTTTCTTTATTATCATGTCAGATTCATCATCATTTGACAGATCCCTTGCAAAGGAGATGAAGTCCTCTATTTATAGTAGAGGTCGTGGGCTTGAGGAAAGGCCCACAAGAGGTCTCGGCTAGCCCGGGCTTTGCCCAGGCCCATATGCCTTTGGCCCATGAAATAGGTGGGAAAAAGTAGATCCATGCTGCTGACGTCATCGGCAGTTGGGGTTGTCCTGCTTGGCAGACACGTGGCGGACTGTGATTGACCGTCGCCTGTATGTCGATCTGACACAGCATGGTTGACTTACCTGCTGGTGTCTGACGTGACGTCTGGCAGGCCTGTGTCGTACTGTAGAGGCAGCATGGTGAAAGCATGGGAGCAGTCAAGTCGCTATTCACATCAGTGGTTGTTGGACCACTACAGACACGTGTCACTATCTGGCTGGCGACATGTCTGCGCCGCTGCAGGTGAATCTTCTTAATCCTTGATCTTCCGTACCTCGTACCAAAAGCTGGTGATGGGCAAATATTCCGCGCGTGGGCGGATGCGCGTATCTTTTCCTGAAGTGGTGATATGGATAAGGTTGATCCATGTGCAAATTGACCTCTCCCGCGGAGTAAGTTCCGCGGTCTTGGAATGTTCCTTGTTACTGGCCGCAGTTGTCGACAGGATTGTTATAAAGAGGGATAGGGATGTCGCCTCCACGAAGATTGGCTCTCTATCCCTTCAACAGCAAATGTGGTTCTGAAACTATTTTTTCATGAATGTATAGCTTTTAAAGAAATGCTTTAGTTGTCCGTTTTCTGAAATTTTTACCTAATCGAAGGTTTTATATGACTATAGGTTAAATGAGTAGTAATTTAAAAAAGACAGTGTAAATGTTTAGAAATAAAATGCTTATGTTATAAACAGAGATTAAGTTTTATCATACTTTTATAATAAATATATGATAAAGAATATGAGAGAGACTGAGAGAGAAAAGCCATTATTTTTCTAAAACTTAAAACTTTCAAACAAACAAGAGCATAGCTTGAGTGAAACTATGATTCTCTATTCATTAATCGTCAAACAAAACACACCATCACTTTTTAAATATTTAAACCTAGTTTCTAAATCATGATCACCTAAACTAAAAGTTGAATTAAAGTTGTTTGTAATTTTATATATCTAACCTTTAAAATATTATATGATATTGTGAAAATTGGAACAATTGGTGTTGGCATGGAACATCTATTTGCACGACCATGTGCAACCCACGTTTAGGTCTTATGCTAGCACATAAGCCTCAAATTTCATGACCCTACAACACAATACATTAAGACACTATTTAAGTGATACAAACTTATGACCTAAATCGAAAATTGACACAATATATTCAAAGCCGAGTTTTATATGAAATTTCGTATTTTGGTGTAAAGAATTAAAATAGCATATGTTAAATGTAATACATAATTTGAACTTCTAAACAACTCGACTATCCAAGTACATATATAGGTAAAAGGTCAACGACGCTCGTGATCTAATATAATGCTGGTGACCATGGGTAGACTTAGCATAGAGCTAGGGGCTGCGCCCGCAACCCCTCAAATTTTCGTGCATAGTGGATTTTTTTTTTTTACGTTTTTTTTTTAAATGTTACCCGTAAAATAAATTTTACGTTACTACTAAAGTAAATCTTACGTTAGCCCAAAGTAAATTTTACGTTACTCTAATAAATATTGCGTTACGTAAGTTGAAAAATATTATCAAACTTACACTAAACATCACTTTCTAAACCCCAAATCCATATCTATTACTAAACCCAACCCAATTCCTAAAACCCCAAATCCATATCTATTACTAAACCCAACCCAATTCCTAAAACCCCAAATCCAAACCAAACCCCCTTGACCCAAACAAGTAAGCCCAAACCAGGCCCACTCCAATCCCCTAACACCTAAAAAATGTCTGCATTCCTTAGATGGCGAGAGGCAATGAGGTGGTTTTTCCGCAAGTTGAGGTTGCGGAAACCTGCAACCACTTTTTGTATAAAAATCTGCAACCTCAGGTTGCGGATATAACCACATCATCACCACCAACTTTCCACTTCACTGGTCCACCTTATCCTTTCCCACCAAAATCCATATTGAACGCTGACTTGTAAAAAGTGGAATCTACATCACCCATTTCCGCAACCCGAGGTTGCGGAAACACCTAAAACCTAAATTCGATTCTGACACACACCCAAGGCCCAAAATTATCTGAATTGCCCATAAAAAAGCAAAGAGATAGTGAAACTTTATCTATTATCAAGATTTTATTTTTTATTTCGTTTACATTATATGAAACTACGACGACTTTTTTTTTAAACATTACTCCTCAATTTTTTTTCTAAATCTGCCACTGCTGGTGACCCGGCCTGTCACCAATTTCAGAGGAAACCCACCGTTTAAAATCTCACTGTGATAAAACCTCTGGCTCGCACATGACATTTTGTCATGAGCGAGACTCCAACCGACACTCTCTCACAAGAACAGTCCTTAGGTTTTGTGACCTTAATCACCAGAAAAATCCAAGATTCTTACTGACAATGTAGAATCATGAGATACGAAATTATACTTTAGAAAACACTAAGAGGGTGTTTGGGATTGAGTTTGGAGATGCAAAAGTGTTTTTAGTCAAAAGTGTTTATTGGCTTATGACTTTTTGAAAAGGAGTTTTAAAAAAAAAAAGTGTTTGGATTAGCTTTTGGGATGAGAAACGTCAAAAAGTCAATAAAATGTTGTTTTTTTAAGTGTTTCGCTTAACTTATTGTGAATATTGGTTGTATGGGTGGTATATTTGTAATTTTTTATCCAAAAGCCAAAAGCCAGGATTTCTAACTGGTTGTTTTGAAACTCAATCCCAAACACCCTCTAAACACGTATACTAATACATATATAGGAGTGTTTAGTGTAACTTACTTTTCCGTTAAGTAAATAAAAAAAAGGCCCTGTCTATTTCAACCCCCCCCCCCTTCTATTTTCACCCCCTGAAAGCGCCTCGCTTAGGCCTAAGCGAGACACTTTCTTTACTTTTTAACTACCTCAGTACGAGGTCAGAAAAAGCTGATTTTTGACTCGAAGCGCTTCGCTTAGGCCTAAGCAAGGCGCTTCGGATCAAAAAAATTTTTTTTTTTTTGGTCTTTTGAGTTTTTTTTTTTTTTTTTTTTTTTTTTTGCAGTCAGACGTTTTTCAAAAGAACATTTTTTATGTCAATGGGAGGGTAAACAAAATCGTCAATCCGACTGTTGATTTCTTTCTGCAACAAGGAACAAAATGTCAGCCTTTTCCTGCCACCTTTCAATCTCACTGTCCAACAACTGAATTTTACTTGCTTGCATGAAAAGTTTATTTTAATTGTCCGTTTGACAAACGCCTGGCTAACCTGTCCAGTTATCAATCTCACTGTCCAACAAACTGAATTTTACTTGCTTGCATGAAAAGTTTATTTTAACGATGATCCATGGTCAACGATAGCGGTCAACGATGAAGACAACCTGAAAGTGGATACCATGGATCAGAGAGATTTAAGCTAATCAAACTCATATCTCAAGCCGGTGCAAGTTATGTTGTAGCATCTTTGATCATCTTCTTGTAATTACTTTCAAGTTTCTTTATAATCATTGAAGACAACTTTTCAGTTGTTATCCGAGAGATAGCGGTCAACGATGAAGACAACCTGAAAACAACCGGATGGTTGGTATCTATAGGTAAGAACATTGTGGATGGGGATTGTTTATCTTCCCATTGATTTCAAGTATGTTGCCTTCATCGTTGACACACAAGACGAATGTTGCAACATGAGTTCGACCAAGATGACACACGAAGCTTTAGACTCCAACCGGATCCAAGTATTGTCGCATTTAATGAAATTTAACGCGCATACCGCATTCATTGACTATACGTGGTTGATGATGTCAAGTTTAAGTCATTGACAATGATTAGGGTTATTACTTTGTTTTTTAAATTTTTTTAACTTTTTATAATTATTAAATTAAAAAAAATAAAAAAACCAACTCAAAACATCAAAACAACTACCAAAATAAATTACCCCCTCGAAGCGCTCGCTTAGGCCTAAGCGAGGCGCTTCGAATTTAAAAATCAGCTTTTTCTGCCCCTCGTACTGACCTCCTCGGAATGAGTTCAAAGCGTCTCGCTTAGGCCTAAGACTATCAGGAGTGGGGGCGGGAGAGGGGCGGGAAGGGGGGGGGGGAACACCGCCGCCGTAGGGCGGGAAAAAGCTGGCGTGGGGCGGAGGGCGGGAGGGGCTTCACCGGCGTGGGGGGAGTGTGTGGGACACGTGGCGAGCATTGGTTGGGCCAGCTTTTTTTTTTTTTTTTTTAACTTTAACACTATATAATATTATTTTCTTCCCCCCTCTCTTCCCCCCTTCCACTCCCCACAATTATTTTCCCCCCCTCAAGGGTCCCACAAGTGCCACATGGCGCTTCATCCCCCACTTTCCCGCCCCCCCACTCCTTATAGTCTAAGCGAGGCGCTTTGAATGGGTGAAAATAAAATGTGGGGGGTTTAAATATAACCACCCAAAAAAAACATAACACAGTGCCTGGAACAAATAAATAAATTGTCGACAACACAAAATTTGATTTAGTGTCGGTGCCTCTTTTTCCAATATATTCCCACATAACTACCCGACCCATTTAGTTGACACTTCACAACCCACTCATCTTAAGTTGTCTGAAGACAAGGTCCATCTGTTATCAACCCAAGTCAAAAGGTCAGAGGGTACAGATCTTCAATAAGAGCTTTAAAAAGATTGCATTTTGCAACTCAATCATCCCCTGTTTCTTGATATCTTGATTCACTTGAGTGGTTTACTACATGGGTCTGTCCTTAAATTAGCTTAAATTGGTTCTACAAGAAAAAAAAAGGTTGAATTATCAATGGGTTGGAAGAACAGAGGAGGAACAGAGTTTAATTCAAGAAACTCGGTTTCAAGAAAATTGACGGTTGTTTTGTGTATCTGTTGCTTTTTTGCTGGACTGTTGTTCACCGACAGGTTGATTTTATTTAAAAAAGATTTTTTTTTTTTGATGTTATATATTCATATTATTTGTATCATTTAGGTTCTTGAATCTTGAAATGACTTGTTTTGACCTTTTTTTTGTAATTTTTTTTTATCTTAATTCATAAAGCTTTGATTGACTGTTGATGTTTGTGGGAACTGGTAATTGGGTTAGTTTGAATTATGCTAATATAAGTTAAATAATGTGTTTTTAGTTAAAAAAAAAATGCTATTTTTAGTTCAAATTATGCTACTTTTAGTTGAAATTATGCTGTTTCTGTTGATTTCTTAGGTGAATTTAATGTTCTTGAAAATTTACTACTGTGATCTTCCAAGATAAATGGTTAATAAAGAATTTGCAGCCTTTAAGAGAAAGGAATGTAGTTATTTTAAATAATTTGTTATATACCATGAGTTAAAGGAATTTAGCCCGAACATCGAAAACCAGTGGCGGATCTAGAAATGAATTTCAGTAGTAACGTTTTTCATTTTTCATTTTAGTAGCAACGTTTTCCAAATTTCGTAAAAAAAAACCAAATTTTCCACTACGCGCGCGAAGTTGAGCGGCAACGGGCGCAGCACCTAGTTATACACTAGGTCCGCCCCTGTCGAAACCTAAGATCAATTTGTGAAATTTCATCAACTGATGTGTTTGTGGTGATATAGAATGTGGGCCGAGCCCGAAGCTACAGGTATATCTAAACCAACTGGAATTGAAGCCGAAAAGCTCAGGTTATTAGCAGATGGATGTGACACAACATCTGTGAGTGATTATGACATTATGTATATAAGCATAACCTATTTCGTTTTAAATTTAGAACATAATATTATTTTTTTGGGATTTTTTGCTTTTGATTAGAAGGATCTAAGGAGGGATTCTAGAGACGTGATCGGGGAAGTTTCAAAAACGCGTGATGTCATCCAGTAAGTTCGCATTGTTTACGTTTTTGTAAATACTCTTTGTTACATAAAAAGGGTCCATCTTAAAGTAGTGTTGCTTACAGAACATTAGACAAAACAATTTCAAACTTGGAGATGGAATTAGCAGCTGCTAGAGCCATGCAAGATTCTATAGTTTCTGGGACTCCAATATCTGATGATTTAAGGCTCCCTGAGCCCGTTAGAAAAAGAAAATATTTAATGGTTATTGGTATTAATACTGCTTTTAGCAGCCGAAGGAGACGGGACTCTGTTCGTGCTACATGGATGCCTCAAGGTTGTCACTTGTACAAACTATACGGGTCGGGAGGGTTGGGTATAGACATGCAGGTTTTGATACAAAAAGGTGATTTTTAGGTTTGGGTCGGGTTGGTTTGACCCAAAACACTTTTTGTGCAAAACATTAAGTTTTTATAAACAGTCATCATGTCATATATAATTGCAAAAGTTATATCATTTTAGTGATAATCTTTTTTTAATTCACTGATTCTTTATACCGTTAGCGAAGAAACATAACCTGGACCGACTGGCTTCATAAATAATTGATTGAAGATTATCATCTTTAACTTGTAATATATTTTATTGAAATTTCTAAATTCTTTTTGTATTATTTTTTAGGTGATAAGCTCAAAAAGCTCGAGGAAGAAAAGGGTATTGTGATGCGATTTGTGATAGGTCACAGGTAAGCAATAAGGATATAACTGTCATATTAATATATTTATGTTTTATATATAAACTTTTATACTCATATAGTCATATTCCATGAACCATCTTGATGCAGTGCTACATCAGGTGGTATTCTTGACAGAGCTATTGAAGCCGAAGAAAAGAAGCATGGAGATTTTTTGAGGCTGGAGCACATCGAGGGTTACCTCGAATTATCAGCAAAAACAAAAACGTATTTTACTACGGCAGTTGCTCTGTGGGATGCTGATTTCTATGTCAAAGTTGATGATGATGTACATGTTAATATAGGTAATACGTTATAATATATCATATAATCATGAGATCGTTACGCATATGTAAACTATTGGTCGTTTTTCTAAAATTATATTGATAAATAAATGCAGGTACACTTGGAGCAACGTTAAGTAGATATCAGTCAAAACCTCGTGTGTATGTTGGATGCATGAAATCTGGTCCTGTTCTTGCTCACAAGTAAGCCAAATCCCTACTATCAAACTGTTCTACTGCTCAAATTATGGTTTTGTAGTCGTTCTTTTAATTGAATATGGTGTTTATGTACATGACTTATACGTCGAAAAATATTGGGTCAGTTGGGATCGGTAACGGGTCTAAAAAGTAGTAAAGTTTAGGGCAAGTCAACACACCTCGCTTCACAGGTTTCGATCCGTACAAAAAGTTATCTATTTTGGTCCAAACATGTTATGACACATTACCTGACCCTTCATTCTGCCACGTCTACGTTTATCTTGTATCTAACTCTTTCTTTACTCATTTGACCCGTTATCAATAACCTATAAACACGACTTGACCCGTATTCACCGAGTTGAAATTCCCACCTCCGGTTGCTAACTTTTCCCTTTGGAAAGCAGAGGAGTGCGATATCATGAACCTGAGCACTGGAAATTCGGTGAAGAAGGAAACAAGTATTTCCGTCACGCCACAGGACAATTATACGCCATTTCAAAAGATTTAGCTACTTATATATCAATAAACCAGTAAGTACCATTTTATCACACTCTACATCATTTCTTGTGTTTTCCATCTCATTTTTGGAGCGTTTTAGACACGTGCTACACAAATACGCCAACGAGGACGTTTCACTTGGATCATGGTTCATTGGACTGGACGTCGAGCACATTGATGATCGGCGGTTGTGCTGTGGCACACCACCAGGTATAAAATCTGTAAAATTGTTATCGTTTATGTTTATTAGTGATGGTCAAGTCGTTAACTTATGATATGGATTTTGCTGTGTAGATTGCGAGTGGAAGGCTCAAGCAGGGAACATATGTGTAGCTTCATTTGATTGGAGTTGCAGCGGGATATGCAAGTCTGCTGATCGGATGAAGGAGGTTCACAAGAGGTGTGGAGAAGACAAGACTGCAGTGTGGAATGCATCTTTTTGACACTATGTTCATACATCTGTAAAAATATTGAGAGATATGTAGAACACGAAGGTAGAGGTCGCAGGCACAGAGGTTCGGCTCTATTTTAGCTGTACCCCTTGTTGTAGCGACCTATATAGAGTTCAGAGAATATGAACTTAGAGCAACCATTTCGGTGCTCCTTTATGGTAGAAAAGAGAATTCACGTTAGCGCAACTAGTTTTAAAGTCAAGGCATCGCTCACACACACATCACCATCCGCCAGCGTTGCACCTTCACTGCTACGCCAAACTAGAAGGAGATGAAGGCTTGTTGTCACTTAGAGGTGCACAAAATCGGTTTCTTTTTTCAAAAATAAGTTCGGGTCTTAACAGGTTTCGGTTTTAGTCAAAGATAGTCAACGTAAGAGTTTTTCGCCAATTGTTTAACATATAGTAATATTCAGAATAGAGATATTAGAAGGTTTATTTGATCACTTGTGCCTCTATAAATATGTATAATTTAAAAAAGATTGATGGTATTTTAATTTCATCTAAAATTAATTATGATATTTACAGTTATGTTGTAAAACAGCTAATAGAGACATTAACCAAACCACTCTTGGGATGATGATAAGCTAAATAAGCTTTTAATCAAGGTAGACCGAATACTACATGTACCGTTGTCTCGGTAGGAATAATGAGTCAACCGTCGTTTCCTGCAAAAACATGCCAAGTGAGCGAATAGGCTATAGCATGTTAGAGAGGCTTTCTATGGAAATGGAGATAAAAAGGAACAAACAAATTAAGAATGCATCTGATAACTCGATGTCTACCAAAACAGACTCCATCGAGCAGTTGCATTGAGCGCTCAAGAATATGTATAATGTATCACCTAGGTGATGCTTACTTGCTTAACATGCTCATGTTGTTTGCTTCATGGAATCTGTCTGTATTCTCAATGCGCATGAGCTACGGATTAAAAATAATCGCTGGATGGAACCTTTAAATCAATAACACTAGTGTCTGAAACAAGAGCCATTGTAACCAAAAAGGTCAATCATATTTCAAGCAAGCTAAAGGAATAATCATTTGATGTCTAACTACATAAATAATCAGATGATTTTATTAAGCAAAGCAGTAAAAGAATTGACCAGCTGCAAAGCTTTAGGACTGAGGGTTGGAGAGGTGCGCCAGGCCAAGGCAGTAGTGCAAGACCAAGGCGACGCTCAAAGACCCCAATAGCAAGCTATTGTGATGGGCCTTTCCCCATAAAAAATAAGATTAATATCGAGTGGGCCGATGGCCCACGTATCAGATATTAAACTGATAAGAACAGATACTACACTTGATCTTAGCCAAAAGGCCGAGAAAGGTATGCTTCTTAACTTCTTGGGTCGCTTGTTATATAGCTATTCTTAGGCCGCTGTTTATATAGGCATTCCCTTCATCTTTGGTTCTTCACTCAGTCGATGTGGGATGGTGAGTGACTTTTGTCCTTTGGGTTTTCCTATCTCATAACTTTAAACCACAAGTAATGCGGATTAATATTTAATAAAACTAGCCTTTAATTATCATTAAGCGATGCAGATTAACGCCTAGTTAAGTTTAAAGATCACAAAGTGTCCGCTAACTGACTGACACTTGATCAACACTCCAAATCCCTTCCTAGAGGTACCTGACTTGATTTATTCTATTATCTATAACAGGAACCATCCATAACTTCACCCTGAAACTTACTGTTTCCTTAATATTGTGTTATGGCTAAAGGAAGGCTTAGCGGGATGCATACAAATTATGAACTTAATATTTTCCTAGGAAAACTGAATCAGTTTTTGTGCTTTGATATCCTCTATTAGCTAGTACACCCCGATTATGATTCAAGTATTAGCAGGTTCAGATTAAGAAGATCCAAGGTGTTCATTCACCTGATTTTCCGTTGTAGTGACAGTTACGGAATTTAGGGATTGTAAGAAATGGCATAACGCTCATAGAGTCTTCATTAGTGGTTTTTTTCTATTTCTTTAAAATTTTAATCTCGTTTCCTTTAAGTGCTAGAGAATATCAAGCATGGTAAGAAAACATAACATACCTATTTAAGTTATATAAACAACTGGAGGAAGCAATTTGTCTCTAGACATGTAACGAAGGCGTAATTCTATAGAGTTGCAGTCAGACCGGCTATGCTGTATGGGTCGGAGTGTTGGGCCATCAAGAAGACTCAAGCTCGCAAGATGGATGTAGCAGAAATGAGGATGCTTAGGTGGATGTGTGGGTACACAAGACTAGACCGAATAAGAAATGACATTGTTAGGGGAAGGCTAGGTTTGGCTAAGATTTCAGAGAAGATAAAGGAGTGGAGATTGAGATGGTTTGGGCATGTGAGGAGGAGGCAGATGTCAGCGACAGTCAGAGTGGTGGAGGAGCTGACTGTTGACGGTAGGAGGAGTAGAGGTAGACCCAAGTTGACATGGGATAAGCGTATTGAACAGGATTTGATAGAGTTGCACCTCTCTGAGGACATGGTCCAAGATAGGAGTTCGTGGAGACGTAGAATTGAGGCTAAGGATTCTTAGGGACTGTTTCATATATACCTTGCTTTAATACATGACACTTTCTATGTTACTATATGTGTTATATTGTTCTTATGGCATATACACCTTTGTTTATAATACATGACACTTTCAATGTTTATATAAATTCAGTATCTCTCCATTAGTTTTTAGTGTTGTTTACTGGTAGTTTTCTGTTTGTCGAGCCGGGGGTCTCTCTGGAAGCAGCCTCTCTATCCGCAAGGATAGGGGTAAGGTTTGCCTACATCCCACCCTCCCCAGACCCTACTCTTAGCTGTGCTAAATTGTGGGATTTACTGGGTAAGGTTGTTGTACATGTAACGAAGGCGTGCAAGTTCCAATGACAACACCTGCATGTTAAGCAGTGATATAATCATATTAGTGCAACAAATACACAAAGTTGATAACTTTGTTTCAAGTTCCAATATTGACCCAATTAACACAATGTTGTGTCAATAAAATGGAAACACACATAAAGAAGTAAAGCAGGTGGTTACGGACGCCAATAATATGACCCTAACCTCTTCACAAAAACAAAAAACATTTTTCACAGTTGTCTCGTAACCTTGTCTTTACTTCTGTTTACATCAATAGCACCAAATGCCTACAAAAATTACATTATTAAACAAAAGACTAAAACTGCAGGATAACCATGCTCAGGAAAATAATTCAGTACCTTCTCAACAATATTTATACTGAAATAGTTAGAATGCTCCTGAAAATATTTAGTGATCACTATAAAGAAAAAAAGTCTAATGAAAATCATACCTACTAGTTAAACTCACTTGCTGGTACAAAATTTCCAATGCGGGCAATAAAATCTATCAGTGCTACCTATGTTGTATATGACGACGTCATTGGTGATTTACTCCCTAAGGTGGATGCAATGACACCAAGTCTCTTGAGATGGGTCTCTCCATGTCCTCGAAAGGTCGAGTGAATACAAGAGGTAAACAATAAGTTTTTATTATAACACATGATAATGCACAGTCAAAACATATATGTGACTCAAAAGTTGCATAGTTTATGTGAAGAAAAGATAAATTTTTAATAGAAGTCAAAAGGCAACCAGCAGCATCAATGAATTTGTACACTTATTCCACTGATCCCAAACATCTGTTTATAAATTGCTTTAAATAGAGTTGAATGTAACTGGGATCTCCAATTCTATATTGCTTTAAAAAGTGTGAAGGAAAGAAGATTCCTAAAGCGCAATAAGCTTTAACTTTGGTTTGGAGGGTGCGCCAGGCCAAGGCGGTAGTGCAACACCAAAGCGACGCTCAAAGACCCAATAGCAAGCTATTGTGATAAGTCTTTCCCCATAAAAAATAAGATTAATATCGAGTGAGCCGATGACCCACGTATCAGATATTAAACTGATAAGAACAGATACTACACTTGATCTTAGCCAAAAGGCCGAGAAAGGTATGCTTTTCTCCTTCTTGGGCCGTTGTTTATATATGCAGTCCCTTCATCATTGTGTTCTTCACTCAGCCGATGTGGGATGATGAGTGACTTTTCTCCTTTGTTTTTTCATCTCTCAGAACTTAATAGCAAAATAATGTGGATAAATATCTAATAAAACTAGCCTTTAAAGATCATAAAGTAATGCTGATTATTTCTAATAAACTGTAAACATCATAAAGTGGTCACTCTTTATAACGGCATTTTAATAAAGTTTCAAGCATGATACTGTGTAGTTGTTGAGTGGGATGCATACAAATTACACTGCCTCAGTACAAACTGAAAACTGTAAGCTCTAGGAAGACCGAATTAATTTTTGTGCTTGGATTTTATAAGAACCCTTATCTACCTGGCTAATTCCAGCTATGTTTAACTTAAACTGGTAACCTCTAGTAGTGAGTGCATACCAATCATGATTTTAACATATATCCATCATACTCATGGAAATCAAAAAAATTGAAAGAAACTACATGTGGTTCATAGTGTATCTAAGTGCTAGAGAAAATTAAACATGACAAACATAAAAAAAACGTAACATACCTACTTGGTTTGTAAGAACAGCTTGTGGAAGGTGTGTTCCAATTACGAGTCTACCACACCTACATATCTTATAAAGAAGTAAAACGGATGGTATTAAACGGGTGCATGTACCCGCTTACGGTGTGCGCATGTAATATATATACGTGTGAGCCCTAGAGGGGGAAAAAGTTTTGTTCATTAATGCCTGTTTGTATTTGTTTACATTCATTTGTGTTCGCTTTTACCCGACACCTAAATTTACCAAATAAACACAAACGAACACGAGCACGTTCATTTCCTTGACAAACGAACTTGAACAAAAATCTCGTTCAGTAATTGTTCATGAACAGTTCGTAAATATGTTATTTCCTTAACAAGCGAACACGAATAGAAAATTATGTTCGGTAAGTATTCATGAACAATTCGTAAAAACGTTATTTTCTTAATAAACGAACACGAACAAGTTCTTATCCGTGTTCATTTGGTTCATTTACAACCCTACAGTTTGATACGCATATTAAAATTAGTAAGATACGTGAGATCTTGTTCAGGTTGTTTATGATTTATAATAAGACTTCAAAGATAATCTATTAAACAAAAGTACAAATACAAATAAATATGAATCTAAAATAAATATTAATAGTTAGTAATGATTAATGAAAAAATATTAAGGAAAAAAATCATGAAATTGGCTTTGACTTTGGGTTTTTTTATTAAAATAGTCAGCTCTCATCTTTCAAAAGAGAGGTCTCAAGGTATACGAGGCATATCAGGCGTCTCTAAGAGGCTTCAGCGATGGACCAACAGCTAAGCGACACATGTCCATTTATTTTCATTTTTTATTCCCAGGCGTCTCAAAGACGTCTCCCTATATTTTTTATTTATTGGTTTCCTTGTTAATCTATTAGCTTAGAAATTATTACTAGAACCCCTATGTGACTCTTCTCTCGACACTATAGAGAAAACAGTTTTAACTGATGGCAGTGGATCTTACATCAAAAGGTTTGACCTTGTTGATAAACATCATCTAATCCCATAACAAATTGCATTAACTTTATCAAACTATTAAAATCATTAAATTTTCCAGCAGCAGCACAAGAACAAGTAGTCAATTGGTCAATTGAATCCAACTGCTTTCACATTGTATTTAATTTGTGATAATACTCTGACACTGAACTTCCGCTTTTAGTTAATGAATTTATCTTTTGATGCAAGCTAAATACAACAGATCCATCCACTTTATCATAGGTTTCCCTTAAATCTAGCCAAACATCCCTAGTCAATTTTGAAAACACTTGTCCTTGAAATAATTCCTCACTAACATAATTCATCAACCAAGTAACCACAACGGAATTACATCTATCCCATTGTTTACCTAAGACTTCATTAGTGGCAGACCTAACAATTGTGCCATCAATGAAGCCAAACTTGTTTTTAGCTTCTAGAGCAAGTTTCACAGAACTAGACTAAACATAATTGTTTTCTGTTCCTTTCAACTTAATACTAATGATAGACAAAGTACTAGTGTCACTTAGGTGAATGTATAGAGGATCACCAATATCTAATTTACTAATTAAAGTATTGATGTTCTCTGAACCACCACCAACAGTAGCAGCGTCACCCATGGTAATACCAAATACACAGACCAGAAACAACCACAAACAAATCAGAAAGAACAAAAAAGTTAGCAACAACTAACACAAACAAGAAAATAAGAACAATAAGATCCTAATAAGAACGAAACTGTGTCGGTGTTCAGATAGTGGGTTCATCACTCAAAGGTGCCCACCCAGATCTTAACACAGGAGTTAACTATATATATATATATATATATATATATATATATATATATATATATATATAATACTCAATACCAAACAAGAACAAAGAATACCAAACAATCAACAAACAAGAGCACACAAGATCAATCAACAAGACAAACACGGACAAAATACAATACCGGTCCACCCTAACCCGATCAGGACGCCTAGACACAAGAAGAGACAAAGGATGAGAAGACTTACAACGGCTCCAAGCAGCAAGCCAGCAACAATAACAAGCTATACTAACTAAAAGAAGGTTACAAAAAGAACTTACAGATTGCACAACTTTCCAGCCCAAACACCAACCAGGTCTAAGATCCAAAGTCAATGCCAGCAATAGTTGACCAAACCCTAGATCTACAAATAATACCAGACGACAAATAATAGACAAGATCTAGGCAGATCAGATCTACTATTACACAATAAGGTCAAGATTTATTGATGAAGATCAAAACCCTAATCCAGACATAGACAAAAGACCACAAGACAACCAAGACAATATAAACAGCGGAAGACACAAATATCACAGAATCAGGAGCATAAAGCTCTGATACCATGTAGAAATTTATAGATCTGACTTGTAATCAACAAAACAAAACATAACAATATTCAACCAACATCAACAACACCATAACCAGAGATATAGCGACAAAACGATAACCAAAATCTATTATTAACCCAAACCTGAAAAGTACCCCCCAAACCCTAAGTTTCAGCAAATCACTGAAACCAAATAAAAGAGTGCAAAGTCTGAATGAGATATGCTGATTATGAAGATCAGCTAATTGTTAAGACCAAACGAAGGGAACAAACCCTATACAAAGATACAAACTCAGAGAGAAATAAAGAAAATAATACAAGACTAATGATGTGATCAAGAGAGAGAAACCCTATTTATATCCAGCTCGAGAAGCTTCTCCAAAGATGCCATTTCTACGATCAAGATGCATTCAATCCAACGGCCAAGATTAAACACGAACAACATGTGAACTATTTCAACAACTAAACATAAAATGACCCAATCCAATGAACCAGGCCAAAGGCCAATGGGCTACATCTTATATCATTAGCCCAATAAGGAGAACCATTGATCCATAGGCCCAATATAAGTATTAGTTGAGCCCAACAGTTAGTAATTATATATATATATATATATATTAAAAAGCAAAATGCGATTTGTGAGTGAACCGAAACTGTACCTGTTTGTGCATGTTGTCACAGCACTTTGTGCAACTATCTTCTGCGTGCTTTTTACAGCCTTTCCCGATAGCCTGTTTCGGCGGTGAAATTACGGTTATACCCTTCTTTCAAACAAAACAAAAGCTGTATTTTCTCTCTATGATCTGCAGAGAGAACATGGACTGGTGATTTTTCTTTCCAGTTAGTATTGTTTGGTCGACGTCGGTTACAGGTTGTCATTGAATAAGGTTGTTGGTACCGATCCTTATGGTCGGAAACCGTTGTCGGTACTGAAGTTTCCGGTAGTTCTCATGGTAGCGGTTTTTTGGGGGCTTTGAACCCAATTGCTGGATGTTTTTGGCTCTGGTAACCATCACGAAAACAAAAGGAAGGAGTTTTGAGGTTTCTAAAAGCCATAAACGATGATTTCTCTCCTGAATCTTCTACGTTTTTCGTTTTGAGATCTATTGTGGCTGCTATGGTGGTGGTTTTGGCTGGGTTTTTTTAAGAGGTATGGAGGAATGGTGGTGGTGTTGGCTAGGTTAGATAGAGGGGAAGGAGATATGGTGGTGACTGGATTTTTATAGAGAGAGTGGTGGTGGTGGTTGCTGGGTGTAGGGATGAGCATACAAGGCCGAATACCGATCCCGCCCGTCCCGATCCCGATACCGTACCAAACCGATACCGAACCGAGGGGTTTCGGGATCGGTATCGGTACCCATATTTATGGATTTTCGGTTTCGGTATTATCGGTATCGGTATGGTATCGGTATTTTAAGGTAAAATACCGATTTCATACCGGTACCGTACCGATACCGTACCGTACCATATGTGTTCGGTATCGGTATTGGTTTTTTGGACTTTTCGGTATCGGTATTGTCATGATCAGTATCGGTTCGGTACCGATACCGTCCCGAGCTCATCCCTAGCTGGGTTTGTTATAGAGAGAGAAAAGAGGGGTGGTAGTTCTATGTTTTTTTTAATATAAACTGATAATTTTCATTAACCAAGTAAATTACATAAGGATGTTAGGTAGGCGGACAACAAGATGCGCCGCCACCCCTTTTTGAATAGAAAAACCCAACCTGCTAAGAACAAAACCTCGCCCTTGGGGGTGGAAAAGTTGTTGTGCCTTACTCATTGAACCCGAGCCAAAAACCGCACCACCTACGGTGCCAAGGAACCGAACGTGTCGAAGGCCAAGGGAACGAAAACATGCTGATTATCCTCACATGTTTTAGCATGCTTTTTCACTTTCTTGGATTCAGCTCTCATGACCGCTTGCCCGGCCATAAACCCACTATCCCAAAACCCAGCAAGGGAGGACACTCCAGTAAGATCAACACTGGTAGGTTGATCATCATTATATACTATTTATTAGGGCTGGCAAATCGTGTCTTAACAGGTTTAACAGGTCTCTGATGACGCGAACAAATCAAGTTCTAAACATGAACATGTCTCATGTTTATAACACAGTTTTATGTTTTATGTACCAAAAAGGAGAAATGAAGGATCTTTGCCTCTTAATTCTAATTATTTAAAAAAAAGTAAAAAATCACATAGTGTATAATTCAGTTAACAGGTCTTATCGTGTCGTATACAGGTTACCCATTGCCAGCCCTACTATTTATAGCCCTGCTCTTTGAATAGTGACTCTTCTTCTCCTTTGAACCTTTTTAGTCTATATATAGATGATGTTTCTGAATTAGTACTATATGTTGGGATGGCACAGTGGCGTCTGCTTAGCTTTGTTATGTGGCTTTGTGGGTGTTCGATACCCGCACCTTATGTAACAACCGGCAAAAATAAGGTAATTCCGTACAAATTAATTAATATATGATTAACGTAATTAAATGCAATTATGTGTGATTTAATTATCAAGGCCTTAGGAGATAGCAATTTCCAAATAGTGCATAGGAATGCATACGTTTAATGGTAAAACATGATTGGATCATGTGCGAATATACTATCCGGTATGGACGTTGGCAATTACCCGGTAATAATTAAGTAAACGAAAAGGATCCCGGACACCCAGGATATAAAATAAAGGGTATTTTCATGAAATATAATGAGTTTTGGAACTCCAAAACCATAAGTGAAATCGTCTTGTACAAATCTCCCGGTAACGAATAAAATGCGCGTACCGCACCCGATACGCGTATAACTCATAATTTCACCCGGCAAAGGCCTAAATAACCAATCAACGCTTAAATTAGACTATATTTAAGGGTTATTAAAGGTATTTTTAATGTCCGAATAACGCGTGATTAAAACCCGAAAAATACCCGAACGACACCCGAACGACGGGGGATTAAACATAACAAATATTGGGTAAATATTTGAAGTTGTGGACCCCACCTAGACCCACAAAGGGGCCGGCCTAAAGGGCCTTGTAACTTCCTTGCTTGTGTTTTAATAATAATACCCTAGTAAATCTAGAACTAAGCATGCACTACATGAGACAAAAGATGTAAGAATACATTAGTACAAAAGCATGCAACCCCTTGTCCCCTTGTAAGAGAATTTCGGCCAATAGGCCATGATAATCCAAGACAAGACAAAACATATCATAGCCTAAGTATGCATGCATGAGTGGGAAATCTTGTATAAAAATCCAAGTATAAGATTAAGTATAATTATCAAAGATTTTGGAAAGATTACAAACCTTCCCTTGTCTCTTCAAAACCCACGGCCATCACCCCATCCCCACATCCATCCAAGATCATTTTGTACTTCATAAATCTCTTGAATCTTTAGTAATAATCACAAGATCCATGGAAGATTACATGTGATAAGGCTATAAATAACATGTGTTAGAGATTTGGATATCAAAGCAAAACAACTCTTCTTCTTCTTGTTCTTGGCCGTAGGTTATCCCACCCCCACACACATTCTTCTTTCAAGTTTTTACATCTCCAAATCACTCAAAACAATCCATCATCCAAACCCCTATTGTGTGTTTCAAGCTTGGAGCTTAACCATTAAGGAAGAACACACTAAACCCCTCTCAAAATCCAAGGTTTTGTCTTCCCTAGCCTTGTGCTAGTAGTAAGCTTCTTAACCTTGTTTTTGATTAATATTATTCATGTATGTGTTCTTAGAAGCAAGTTGTACATGAAGGGTTTAAAAGGTGGTTTGAACATAATCTTTAATAGGTTTTACTTGTGTAAAATAGATGATTAAAGATATGTAAGTAAAACATGGATTTGATGATGATAAAGTGGTGTTTTGTAAATATATAAAGTTTACACTTAAACTAAGTAGGATGATGATTTGGCTAAGATTTGTGGAATGAACTTGAATGTATTAAAAAGTAGTGTTAATCATCTTAATATGATCATCTAAGTTATAATATATGATGGAACATGTTAGAAGTTCATGGATAAAGAAGATGAAAAATTTAAGTTACTTACTTAGAAGAATGATATTTTGTTAAAATGGGCAAATACATAAAACACACATACAAGTAGTCTTATATATGGAATATAAGGCTAATAAAAGTGTTTTGATACAAAAATAACTTACTAATAAAAAGTTGAATCTTCAAAGTCTACTATTTTGAGTGAAAAATGTTAACTTTGGAAGTTAGAGTGGAAAAATGCAACATTTGAAAGTTAAGGGACTAATATTGTAACTTTGAAAGTTAGAGGACTAAAATGGATATTTTAGAAACTATTAGTCCAAAAATGCAAGAATGGAAAGTTTGGTGTCAAAAGTGTGAGTAATAAAGTTCTAAGGATGATTTTGGTAAATACTAGTAGATATACTTGGGTATTTTTGTATAAAAGTGTATTTTTGGAAGTTATAAAAATATGGATTGTATTAACATAAGGATTTTTATAAAATAGAGATTTTATAAAAATATTAAACAAACTTGAGAAACTTAAACAAAAATGAATACTTTTATATAAATGGGAATATAAAAGTATTGGAAACATTTTTGTAGTTAAGTTAACAAGTTGGGTTAAAAATACATAAGTATTTTAAACCTTCCAAGTAACATGTGTTAGGAGGAAGAAATATGGATAATATTTCTATAAAACACATGTTGGGAAAAACTTGGAAAAAATTAACTATTCGAGCTAAGATATCGAACTAAGACGCGTTAACGAACCGTACACGGACAAAACATGAGAAAAATGCCATTGCGGCAAGATAAGAAAATATATATTTTTAAGAAGTAAAGTATATATACATCATGGGTGAAAACCAATAAACACTTTCCTAAGTGTTAAAGGAATTATTCGTGGGAGAAAAACATGACATAAACAAATAAGACGTTAAACAAACGTATATACTTAACAAGAAAATTACGCATTTATATATATGTACGCTCGTCTCGGCAAAATTCTAGTATATCTACTTAATGGGAAAGTAGATATGTGGGAAGGAAAGCCGCAACGAGTAGACAACGATATATATATGTGTATGCCGCGCCGACAAGATCCTAGTATATTTATTTGAATGGGAAAATAAATATACGGTATGGTGAGTTGAATCGGGTGTTAAGAATATACAATCGAACGACAAGATCTTAGTATATTTGTTTAAATGGGAAAACAAATGTGCGGCAAAGTGAGTCGGGTCGAGTGTTGAAATATATATTATATCGAGCGATGCGATCTTAAGTATAATTATTTAAATGGGAAAATAATTATATGTTAAGTGAAGTCGAGTCGATGATAATAAGATACAAGTTAAGGAAATATTAACAAGAGTAATATATAACTTGTAACACAAAGGGTAATCTAACGCCAACGAAACCTAGGATACACGCTTAATTAAACGGGATTTGGAATAACTTGTGGTCGGGAGTTGGGTGTACAACTTGCCAAGGCACATGCACTATAGGAATAGTGACTTATACGTCTAGGACGTTTGTAGGTGCGAGACCCTCTTTGCTATCCGCCTAGTACGCCAGACAGAGTTTCAGGTGAGTTTCACGGCCCCATTTTAAACTATTTTCACGTTTTTCGGGGGAAAGATATGTTAGGGAAAATGTTTGACGGATTTGTTACTTGAGGTGTGACCGCCACTCGGGGTTGAGTCCTCGCCTCTATAATCATTTATTCAGGGAAATGAAACCGGAGGAATATTGAATAGTACTATTGGTGCCTGACAAGGCCCACCCCTAATCGATAGCGTCGATTATGCATTAGGTTATGCCTGGGGTGCATATATTCTGAACTTAAGTCGTGGGAAACCGAGTAACGACTTGGATGCGGGGCATATTTATTATACGTCTTGGTTTGATTATAGTCTCAAGTAGATTTATAGGAATTTGCAACTCCTATATATTGTCATAACATGGTATTTCCCAAGTACTCAAGTTTTGGAAACTAAAAACCTGTGAACTCACCAATATATTTATATTGACGAAACTTTTAAACATATCTTTCAGGTAATTAGATGAAGACGAACCGGGGCAAGCTGGGTCGTGGAATCCTCCAATGCGGCGTCAAACATTTTGCGGGGTTTCACCTTTATTTCCCAAGGCATTGGGATATATTTGAGAAACCTCTATGTTGTCTTAAAAACAATTTACTTTTATGTAATATTTGAAACAAGATTTGACGCCTTAATGAATGACCCATTTTCTTAAATTACTTGTGTTTAGCAATAACCTTGACTTTATGCTTTGAACCGTCGCGCCACGTGTTTCCGCCATTGTCGTGGTGTGACACCTTACATCCTCCGTTTTATTTATTTTTACACGCTGCCACGTTTCCTCTATTTCATAACGTGGCCTTCTTTCCCTTTTTTAGATCTTCTTTCTCCCGTTCGTCCCCTGCATCTCTGGCTCTTTTTTTTTCTTAGCTTTTTTTCCTTCGATTTCGAATTTGGCTTTGGTATATACTCTTCCTATGTTCACAGGCTTTTCTCTCTTCTCGTGCTTTGTTTCTCTTTTTCCTTGAAAATTGTATGCACGCCAGTTGCTCAACTGAATGCTTACACCTCGGTTGCTTTCTTTACGGTCCTGATTTCGGAAGATTCATGCTTACAGCTATGTTGTTATTGTGGATGTGTGATTATGTTGTGCAGGTTTACTAATTGTTGATATATTAATTGTTGATATGTGATTATGTTATGTGAATAATGTTATTTTGTTATGTGGCTTTAATCTTTTCACTTTAGATTCTAAATCTTTGTTTGATTGTTTCTCCCCTGCTTTGAATCTGATTGTGAGTATACTATTATTTCGGCGGAGTGTATCAGCTAATTATATGATTCTGGTTAGTAAGAGATAAGTTGAGGTACAATCAGTATTGCAAAACAGAGTTTGAAGTCTAGAGCCGAACTTTTAGTAGCCAAATACTACTTTCTAAAAGTTATATATCGTAAAGATTAAAGTTGATTCTTTTCCACTTTTTTAACAGCCAAGAGCTACAATAGGGTCAGATCCACTCAAAGTTATAAGTGAAGTAGCAGTATCAATGGACGCGCTTGGCGCGACTTAAAAGTCCGATCTAAGTTTAGGTTAATATATACCTCTTTCATGACATATGATTAATACTTGAATTGTTTTTGGCTTCTTTTGTGTGGATACATGCTCTTTTGTTGCTTTGTGTTCAGCTTTGTTTTATCAGTGTGTTTAATTGTCTCTTGCTTATTTTTTTTTTGTTATTAGACTACATGCTGATGGGTCTGTGGATTTGATGAAGATGTTGCTATGTGTTGATTAACTGCATTTTTTTAGCCAACTTTATATTGTTTATCAGCTTCGTCTTATCAGTATTAGAACAAGAAAAACATATTATTTCTGAATGAGTTTTGGTTACAATGATATGGGAATATATAACCTATTACAAAAGTAAATATAGAATCATAATCAAGTCAATGCCATATACTTAGCCATATAATCTGCTTCCTCAATTCAATGCCATATATTCAGCCATATAATCTGCCTTAATCATAGACTGTAATTTTGGTCTAATATCCCCCCGCAAGTTGAGGCGGGGAACGACCTGCAACTTGGACCGTAGAGATTGGAAACGTTGTGAAGATAACGGCTTAGTAAACACATCTGCAATCTGATCACTTGTAGAGATAAACTTGACATGTAGATTACCCCGAGCCACCTGTTCATGAACGAAGTGATAGTCTACTTCGACATGTTTCGTACGTGCATGGAATACCGGATTAGCAGAGAGGTAGGTTGCTCCCAAATTATCACACCAAAGAGTAGGCGATAGCCGTGTAGTGACACCAAGTTCACGAAGGAGAGCCTTCAACCAAATTAATTCTGCAACAGTGTCAACAAGAGCTTTATATTCTGACTCGGTAGAGGAACGTGAAACAGTTCGTTGTTTCCGTGCTGTCCAAGAGATAAGATTCGATCCAAGATATACAGCAAATCCCCCCGTGGATCGATGGTCAACAGGACAACCAGCCCAATCAGAGTCTGAGTATGCTTGTACTGAAGAGAACATAGAGTTGTTCCAGTCAGCATCCGTGAACGCATGAAGAAGAGAACCCGAGTTATGGCATATACGTAGACCCAAATCAGTAGTGCCTTTCAAATACCGTATGATACGCTTGACTGCTGCCCATTGGTTTTCTGTGGGTGCATGAACTGACAAACTTTGTTGACTGAAAAAGCAATGTCTGGACGTGATAAAGTGGCATATTGCAATGCTCCAACAATCTGACGATATTTGGTTGGATCAGATAACAATGGGCTATCATCAGGAAGTAGAATCTAGGAGGTACTCATCGGTGAGCTGACAGGCTTGCAATCAGACAAGCCGGACCTTTGTAGAATGTCCCATATATATTTTTGCTGAGACAAAATGAGATCAAGACCATGGCGAACAACCTCAATACGCAAAAAATAGTGGAGAGGCCCAAGATCCTTGATAGCAAACATGGAGCTGAGACTTTGAATAATATGACTGATAGCCGGGTCATTGTTTCCGGTAATAATAATATCATCGACATAAATAAGGACATACACAAGAGTACCACGAGAGTTAAGTATGAACAGAGAGGGATCCGTCTTTGAACCATGAAAGCCATGTTGTTGCAGTGCAGTGGTCAACCTAGTAAACCAGGCCCTGGGCGCTTGCTTCAGGCCATATAGAGACTTATGAAGAAGGCAAACATGATTTGGTTTGCCAGGGTCGATAAAACTCGGTGGTTGTTTCATGTAGACAGTTTCCTGCAAGTCACCATGAAGAAACGCATTTTGTACGTCCAACTGTCTCAACGACCATTTATGAGTAACCGCAAGAGATAGAACTACTCTAATGGTGGTAGCTTTCACGACGGGACTGAACATCTCATGATAGTCAATACCAGATTGTTGATGAAACCCTTTAGCTACAAGACGAGCTTTGTACCGAGTAACTTTTCCCTGTGCATCTGTTTTTAACATGTACACCCACTTACAATTAACCAGATTAGTATTCTTAACATATGGGACTAACGACCATGTTCCATTCTTATGAAGTGCTTGAAACTCCTCAGCCATGGCATGACGCCACTATGGGGATTTGTTAGCGACGGCAAAGGAGGTGGGTTCAGGTGGGTGTTTTGAGGAAGTGCTGGTAAAATAGGCAGAGGGGTTATAATGATCAGGACGTTTGGGATTAGGTCGTAGGTGAGCAGGGCGAGGTCGGACAGGATGGTAGTTGCTAGGCTGTGCCGCCGAGGGTATGGTGTTGGGTTGGGTGACTTTGACAGGTACTGTATCAGGCTGGTGAGGACTGTTATGGGCTGGATAACTAGCAGTTGAGCTGGTAGGTGCTGACACATTAACAGGATGAGCTGATTGGGGTGCTGGATGGTCTGGGCTGTTTATAAGTGGGCTGGTATGGGCTGGTTCAGGGCCAGAAGGGCTGCTAAAGAATGGGTTAGGGGCTGGTTCAGGGAATGTTGAATCTGTGGGTGAAGTGGTTGTGGTTGCTGGTGGGTCTGGAAAAATTGACGTGTAGGCTGGTTGGGATTGTATGGGTGGTGGTGTAGGTTTGTCGTTTGCGAAATGGTAGGACATGTTCATTAAACCGAACATGACGTGCTACATAGACACGCTCGGTTACCGGGTCAAAGCACCGATAGCCATGATGGTCAGGGCTATAGCCAAGAAGTACACAAGGTGTGGAGCGGAAGTCTATTTTGTGATGGTTGTAAGGACAAAGGTACGGGAAACACCGACACCCAAAAACTCGAAGAAAAGAGTAATCAGGTTTTTGAGTAAAAATGTGTTGGTAAGGGGATTTGTTGGAAGAGACCCGGGATAGTAAACGATTAATAAGGTAGGTGGCGGTGTCAAAGGCAAAGTGCCAAAAGCGTTGTGGAAGATTAGCATGGGCAAGAAGAGCAAGCCCAGTTTCCACAACATGCCGATTTCGGCGTTCAACAATGCCGTTTTGCTCACTGGTATGAGGACAAGAACGACGATGAATAATGCCAAGAGAAGTAAAAAATTGTGTAAGGTTTCGGAATTCGCCTCCCCAATCAGTTTGGACACTTTTTAATTTTGTGTTAAATTATCTTTCAGCCATTGATACAAAATTTTTGAAGGTGTTATAGACATCGGATTTAAGTTTTAGTGGATAAAACCACATGTAATGTGAGTGATGATCAACACAAAGTAGGAAGAAGCGATAACCATCAATAGATAACTTGGGTGAAGGACCCCAAACATCACAATAAACCAAATCTAAAACATTATTACTATGAAAAGTAGAAAGTTTCAAAGGTAGTTTAGATGACTTTCCCATCTGACAGGAAGTACAAAGACAAGACGAAAATTTTGTTGAAACGGGTAAAGAATAACTAGAAATAAGAGACTGCAAAACACGACGATGTGGGTGCCCAAGATGATGATGCCAGATGGTGGAGGTTCTTTGATGGCAGTGAAAGCAACTTTAGGGATGGACTTGAGTTGGGGAAAGCGAATGGTGTAGAGACCCTGTTCACTTGGACCCCTAAGAAGGGTAGTGCGTGTAGACTCGTCCTTCACAACAAAAAAGGAAGAGTGAAATTCAAAGAAAACATCATTATCAGAACAAAAATTTTGTACATAAAGTAGATTTTATTTAAGTTCGGGAACATGAAGAATATTGGAAAGGTTAAATGTTTTATGTGGTGTAAAAATTTTAGAAGAACCAATATGGAAAATGGGAAGAGGTGTACCGTCGTCAACATGGAGAGAGTCATTACCTTGATATGCCTCAGAGTTGTCAAGACTGGATAAGTCCGGAGAAGCATGGCTGTTAGCACCAGTGTCGGGTTTCCAAGTGGCTTCATGTTGCGATCCCACATCCGAAAATTTGCAAAATTTGCTTGAGGGGGCTGCCTAGATGACCCTGGTTGATTGGGACATTGAGAAGGTATATGACCAATACCACACCTGTTGCAATGTCCAAAGACTATATTTTGGGTCGAAGCCCAAGAGAACTGACGGTTAGTTATGGATGTGTCACGTCCCCTATAATTGTTTGAGTTTCCACGTGAGCCCCCACGAGAGTTTCCTCGCCTATTACCACGATTATTAAAGCTACGAGGGGTATAATAGGCCTGAGGTTGAGGGGTGCAGGATTGGTTAGACATAGTGGGGTTTGGTATTGGGTTTAATTGATACCCAAGTTGGGTTGCAAGTAGCTGTAAACTTTGAAGTTGGGACTGAATAGTGTTAACAGAAGCAGGGGAGTTACTGGTGGTGGTTTTATAGGCCTGCGGAACAACAGAAGGTGGGGTTTCGGTGTTTTTGTTGATCATGTAATCATGATCAGTGAGTAAGCCATGTAATTCTTGAAATTGCACAGGTGGAGAACGGGCAAGAAGATTACCTTTGAGGCCATTATACTCCTCACGAAGACCGGATATGGTAAGCATGACCAAATCTTTATCCTTAAAGTGTTCTCCAATATTTGCAAGGGTTGTGGCATACTCCTGAGCGCGACTCAAATAGTCAGCGGGTTTCTCATCTCCTTTCATTGTCAGCTTGAGAAGCTGGGTTTTCAGGGTGTACTCATGCGAGGTTGTTTATGGTGCATAGGCACGTTCAAGGGACTTCCAAACCTTGTTGGAAGTGGTCCCCTGAACATGCTAAAAAGAAGCTTATGAAACAGTAGATATAATCAGCATTCGGACATGGGCATCATTGGCAATCCAGCGAGCATAGTTGGGATTATCTGCTGCTGCATCACCCGTGGACATCTTGGGTGAGGGACAGGGTATAGTACCATCAATGTAGCCGAAAAGAGAATTTGAAACAAGAAACGGTTCTACCATCGCCTTCCAATACCCATAGTTGTTACGGTTAAGGGTGAAGGCAAATTTGTGGGAATTATGATTTGTCTTTTCTTGAATGGTAAATAGGGCAAGAGTTGCCATTGAAATCGGCAGAAGGTTAAGGCTGTGAAAAAAAAATCAGTTGCAGTAGGGTTAGGGTACAGTGTTGTGGTGGCTGCAGGGTTGGGCACGACACTGTTAAGTGGCCGGTGGCAGCAGGGTTAGGCCAGAAAAAATAATAGGTTAATTAACCTAGCTGTGATACCATATTAGAACAGGAAAAACATATTATTTCTGAATGAGTTTTGGTTACAATGATATGGGAATATATAACCTATTACAAAAGTAAACATAGAAACATAATCAAGTCAATGCCATATACTTAGCCATATAATCTGCCTCCTTAATTCAATGCCACATATTCAGCCATATAATCTGCCTTAATCATATACTGTAATCTTGGTCTAATAGTTTGAAGGTTTCTTATGGTCGTTGTATTGATGACTTCGTTATATTCTGCGCTCTATTTTATGCCTCACGTTTTACAGTCTTTAGGTTAATAAATGTGTTATCCGATGTTTTCTCGCCTCACTACCAACAACCTTTGCGTTGCTTTTGATACATCTGCACGCTTTTAGGAAGCACGCTCTAAGCGTAGGCGGCTTGGAACTGGCGCCTCAACTTCTTCATCATTAGTTGGGTCTTCATCGCCCGTCTCATGCCCTACGCGTCGCCAAGCATCTTATCGATCTTCCATGTTGCGTTCCTGAAGACCTTTATTCGTGACTTTACAGTCGCCTCAATATGTGGAATTAGGCGTTAGTTGATAATAGGCTTTAGTTGATAATAGGCGTTACTTGATAATAGTTGTTAGTTGATAATAGACGTTAGTTGATAATAAGCTTTATTTGATAATAGTCTTTATTTGATAATAGGCGTTAGTTGATAATAGGCGTTTGTTGGTGAATTTTCACTTTATATATTGATTGACGTGTTTTCTCAAAACCCCTTAGGGTATTGCCTTTTGGTCGATTTATATTGAGGCGAACAAAAACGTGAGTTTTGTTGTTTAAAAACAAAGTTTTTATTAATTCTTAAGTAAAGAAATCTGTTTTTAAGATGGAATCAAGCACCTTTAGTGTATAAGCATTACGCGTTAGTTGATTTATGTGTTAGTTGATAATAGGCGTTACTTGATAATAGATGTTAGTTGATAACAGGCGTTACTTGATAATAGGTGTTAGTTGATAATAGGCGTTAGTTGCTAATAGTTGTAAGTTGATTTAGGCGTTGGTTGATAATAGGCGTTTGTTGCTTTAGCCGTTAGTTGATAATAATAATAATAGTAATTTACAGCTTTAAATAATAGTTTATGGTATTAGTATGCAGTTTGTTTATGTACGAAATAAAACTAAAGAGTAGCCGAGCGGAAAGGTTTCAGGTTTAAATAGAAGAGGTAAATCGTGAGCTAAGGAGAAGCGTTACTAGACCGGATCTAACGTGTAACTATAAGAGGGGCGTTACTTGATAATAGGCGTTACTAGACCAATAGTTTCAGATCCTCGGACATGTTTCCGGCAAGCCGTTTTCTTTTACATGTTACCTATTTGGTTAGATCGGCTTTCGCTGAACCTTAATTCCATGACTAATGTTGATTTCTCTGTTACCACAGAATTGAACAATTATTGTGGCGAAGAGAGGAAACAGTGGAGGTGGTCATGACAACTGATTATGATGGTTGTCTTCTCTCTATATCTCGAATGAAGCACTTTTTGTTCACATGTGCCAAAAAATCCGCGGGTATATCAAGTAGTCTTTTAGTTTAACCTTGATTGCTTTTATACATTCAAAAATTGTATGATGTTGGTTCTTACAGTTAGTACAGTTGATGCTTATATTGCTTTTTAATGAAATTTGTATGTCCCTGCACTTTGACTTAGACATGGAGTACCTAGACTACTTTAGATGTAGTCCTTTTGTATGTATGTAAATGAGTTTCGATTAGATCATAAGTTTGGTATTCACCAAAAAATATGTTGTCTGGTAGTTTTTCTTTTCATTTTCAATAATGACCTATCTGGTTTTTTTTTTTTTTTTTTTTTTTTTTTTTTTTTTTGTGTTTTTGAATCTTCGAATTCAACAAGCAACAGGAAGAGACTAAACATATGGCAAGTTTAACACAATACAGGTTTAGCCGATACGCATACCGATCATGCCACTCGTGTAACGCGCGAGGATGAAGCATACTAGTTGAATTAACGTGAGAGTACTGAATCATACCTTTTCCCAATTCTCTTTGTTCAATTGATGTTTTAAGGTTTATGTTTTTAAAAAAACAAGGTTTGTTCAGGCTTTCTAATGTGGTTAGAGGTGACGGTAATTAGGTGGTTTAGTTTATTACGTTATTTTGGTAGGATAAAAACTTTTGGTGGGTAACTTTTGACTAAAATGGTTTGTGGTTTGTACTGACCAACTTTTGCACGTTTACTACTCATGTGGTAATTCGTGAATTTTGGGGTTTTTTATGTTTAGAATCACTAATATTTTAGGTTATTCTTATTAGTTAAAAACACTATATTTTGCATATTATGTTATGGATATTAGTGGTATATATTAATGTTATTTTGTTGTTTAGGAACTAAGATAGTAAACATAGTTGATAAGGGTTTCTTTTTAAAAAAAAAACTGTTTTTAAAACAATAATGTTATTTTTTTAGTAAATGGTTTGACATTTCTTAAAAATTCATTGTAATCTCTTATTAATAACAGTTTTTGTAATTATGGAAATAATTTAATTTTTAACAACCAACCGTGATATTTAATATTATTGATAAAACATTAATTCTTATTTTCGGTTAGTAAATGATTTGACTTTTTTAAAAATCATATTAATTTCTTATTAATGTCAATGTTTGTAATTATGGAAATAATTTATGTTGTAGACAACCATCTGTGATTTTTTAAAAAAATTTCTTTTTGAAAACAATAATTGTTTTTTCGGTTAGTATATGGTTTGACTTTTTTTAAAAAATTCATATTAATTTCTTATTAATGCCATTTTTTTTAATTATGGAATAATATTTTATGTTTTACAAACCATACTTGACAAACAATCAAAAGTAAATTTTTGGTAAATTGAAATCGTGCAATTTTAGCAAATAAAGAATCAAGGTTTGACTTTGTTTTTTAAAATTCAAACACAATCTTTGAATGCAAAATAGATTCAGTTTTTTTTTACTTCTAACAATTTCTAAGTTTTTATTAACTGTAATATTTTAAATTTTTTTCAACAGAAAAAATAACAATTACTAAACCCAATCAAACAAATTTAACAAACAATTAAAATAAATTTGGTAGATTGCCATCTTTAAATTTTAGAAACAAACATTCAAATTTTAGAAATAAACAATCAACCTGTTTTTTGGTAAATTTAAAACATTGAAAGATTGAAATTAACCATTCAATAATTGTTTTTAAACATTAATTTGTAGTTTTTTGGTTTATAAATTTAACATTTTAGTTAATTTTTTTTTGATACTTTTAGCAATGTTTGACTTCTTTAACCACCTTAATTGTTTGACACGGTTTGACTTTTTTTAGTCAATAGATACTAACAAACAATAAATTATATTTAAAAAAATATACCTATACAACTTAAAAATCTACGGATTATATATGTTTAAGTTTATTTTAGGTATATTGAAATCTTTACATTTTATACCTATACATTTTAAAAATCGTCTATAATTTAAATAAAAAAATCGAATTTTTAATTATAGCAACATTTTAATCTAAATTTATTATAGCAACATTTTAAGCTAAATTAATTTTGATTTCCATTTTATATTACTTGTGTTTTTTCATTTAACTTATGGTTTTTTTAAGGTAATGACAAAGGAACACTGTTATCTAATATATCTAACGGTAAACGAATTTCATATATTTTACATCTTTATTTATATGCTAATGGTATTATGCAAGTAATTTATTTTTCTTCACAGTTCTCTCGAATGAAGAAAAAATTAAGAATGCGGTCGAGTGTCGCAAATTTAGAAAATTACAACTAGATGCCAAGAGATGCAAGGTCAATAATCCTACAAATGATGGAATACAAAATGTACCACCAAGTGGAGTATTTAACTGCGACTCCATTGAATCTTCACACCGTTTCAATGTGTCTAAAGATGTGGTGTATAAAGAAATATTTAGTGATATTTGAATACAATGTGTATTGGTTTCTTTTAAATCTTCATAAAATATTTCTGCTACATTTTTTATATGTTTTACCCCTCAAAATAATTGTACGTTGGTGAACCGCGTGTAACGCGGGCAAAGATCTAGTATATAATAAACCAAAACATTTTTAATGACATGTCATAATATTATGCAGTATCTCTTTTGAGAGATGCCACATAGGATGTGATGTGGCAACTTTAGACCAATTAAAAAAAATATGGTTTAAATATGATTTAACATAATCTATTAAATACCTAATCTACTAATATAAATATTAAAACTTTATTATTCATGTTTCATCTCATAACTTTTAAATGTTAATATCTTTTATATACGAGATTTTTTAAAGAAAAAAATTACACCAAATTAACGAGCGTTTTATTATCTTTCCAACGAGTACCATAGTGCTATATAAAAAAACGGAGAAAAAAAACGACTATTTTTTGTAACCCGACAGCTATTGTGTCGGGTTTGGAATTAGTTTAAAAAAAATTGTGGGTTTTGGTCGGGTCCAATTACCCTTTTTTTATATTAGAATATAATAACTTACGGTAGAGATTTGTTTAAAATAATAATAATAATAATAATAATAATAATATTCATTAATCATATATTGGCAGAAGTCATTTTTATAGTTTAAATACTTTTAATTTTATTCACTTTATTTAGATTTCTCAACCCGGGACGCTCCCGGGGTATAAACTAGTTTTAAAGATAAACCAATGGTGTATCGATTATTATAAAATTTAAAACTAAACAGAAGGATCGTGTAATAAAAGAAATTGAATACTTGAAATGTAGGCTTTGCATCGGTACGAGTCTAAAATTAGTAAAAAAGATGGTAGCTTGACCCACGTCCCTTCTCTAACTAAGAAAATTTAAACGGTAAAAAACATTTACTTGCGATTCACAATATGAACCCGTTTTATATAAGCGTGTAATAAAGTCACACGCTAATGTCAACATCGGACCATTGTCTAGCGACTCCCTGTAGTGGTTTACCACGTCCCGGTCCTTTTTCTCTTTGTTTTCCTTTGCGTTTGCCTTTGGTTGGTGGCGTAGGTTGGGTTTCGGGGAATTATCTCATCATCGGTTTCATCCTCCGAGTCTACGGGTTGAGATGCTCTAAGAGGTGTAGTGGGTTGGGATGTTCCAAGAGGTGTAGCGGGTTGTGGTTGTGGAGAAAATTGTTGGGTATTTTGAAAGGCTTGAATTTGTTGCATATAGCTTTGCATTTGCATATATTGGATCGGGTTTAATTGTGCAAAGGCTACCGGGTTTTGAAGCATTTGGGCTACCGCCGGCATTGGTGTAACGGTTTGCGAGATGGGTGGATCGACTACCGGCATGTAACCCGGTGTGGTGAAAGGATGAGTGGGGTTAGGTTGATTTGGGTTTTGGTTGAATTGGTGGAAGAGATCCATGAGATTTTTTTTTATAAAATGTGGGTAGTTTATAAAATAAAAGGTATAAAATGTAGAGATGAGGTGTAGAAAATGGTTGATTTGGTGGTATATATATAGATTGAATTTTTAGAAAAAATAAAAAAATTAATATTATAGCCGTTGGGTGACTGTTGCAACGTTCGTAAAAAAAAAAACAAGAAAATTTTTGATTGGCTCGTCCTTTATGTTACAGGAGAGACGGATGGGACGGGGGGAAAGGGGGACGGGGCAGGGGGCGGTGTGGAGGTGGAGGACGGGGCAAATTCAGAGGGACGGGGGCTCTCTCGTCTGCGTACCGTATAACCGTAGATAGTTGGATGCTTCATGCTGATAATTACATTGCGTCAATTTAGGAGCACAGCAAGTAGGCCGTCTTTGTTAAAAGTCCATTCAAATTAAGCATTTCCTGGTCTTACACTATTACCAAATTAAGGCTGTATTAATTAAAAAAACACCTAATTCAAATATTTTATATTACTAGTTATTAGTCATAAAAAGGTGTTTGAAAAATCTTTTAATTCCGATTTATGTTTTACATTTTCTTAATAGTCAAACAATTATATCAAATCATAGATTATGTTATTTTGAGCTAAAAATTTTATGTATATTTCAAAAAGGTTTAATTGAATCAAAATATATTAACTTGATATGTATCGTACATAATAACTGTGTGTAACATACTAAAATTATTATTTTTAAATGCATTGAACTAAAAATATATGTCGCCCTATGTAACAGATGACTTGAATAAATGAACAATAAGGGGTGACCGGTATTTTTTTATTTTGGGTATGTTTGGCAAGGAGCTTTTAAGAGCTTTTAGGAGCTTCAAGCTTTAAGCTTTTAAGAAAAAACTCATACTTAATAAAAAGCTTTGTTTGGTTGAAGGAGCTGGAAGCTTTTAGGTTGAAGAAAAAGCTCTATAGTGAAAAGCTACTAGTACTAGCGTTTAAGAAAAAGCTCCTACTAGCTACAAGCTTTTAATGAGTAAAAGACACAAATACCCATTCTATTTTAAAAATAAAATAAAAACCTTCCTTACAAGCTTTTAATTATGTCCATTTTGGTCATTTTATATATTTTATTAAAAGCTCCAGCTACTCTGCCAAACACCAAAATATATTTAAAAAGCTTCCAGCTTACAGCTATCAGCTTGCAGCTACCAGCTTGCAGCTTCCAGCTTTCAGCTACCAGCCACCAGCTAGTTTTGTCAAACATACCCTTTATTGTAATTATTATTTACACAAACTAAAACGTACTATTGTTAATGTTATTATATTGCACATGGTTACAAAGTCAAAACGTGTAAAATTCCATACATACAAAACCAATTCATCTTTTGGAAAGCACAACTAAACTGAAATATAAATTATAATTTATATAATCATAGAACTCCCCATGATAAAAACATATACATCATATAAATATATATGCAAGCTGCAGCACATCTCCATTGACCATAATTCTTTTAATTCACACGCAGTTGTTGAGGTCCATTAATAGTTTTTAATACACCTTTTCTTTTCTACGTGTATTTTATGTGTGCGTGTCTATATATATATCCACACACATCTATATGATCATAAATCCATCAATAAACAAACACAAACAAAAACAAAAGCACAAACACAATCTAGCCATACATATTATAATTTACAGATGGCCTCTATGCTCAATTTCTTGAACTGCTTTTCAGAGACATCACCGACCGGAAAGTTTGTATGTGAAGGCGATGTGTGTGTTTTAAGGAAAGACAGATCGGCTAGAGGCTGTGGTTTAAACAAGAGCCAGAAGAAACAAGGAAGCTTTAGGATTCCGTTTGTTCACAGATCATCAGTAAAATCAACGGCTAGTAATTAATTAATCATGGATTCTTTGTATTTGTTCTAGATCTTCATTCGTATATAGATAATATATAGATAATCAGATATACAGAAAGCTTGTGTATATAGATCATCTATGAATACAACCATCAAATTTATTTGCATCATTTGTGGATTATTTACCTGAATCTAATTCGATTTCTTTGCTGATAAAATTGTTTATTTGTATATAAGATATATGTGTGAATGTGAATTAAAGTTAGTTATGATGTTCTTGAATTGCAAATGAATTTATTTGTGAATGTGAAACAATTGATCACTTTTGTTCAAAAGTATTTTGAAGAGGAAAAAACTTACCCGGCTGATCGGGTAGGTTTGAACCCTTCAAGAAAAGATGAGGATGAGAGTGTTCTTCGTCTTCTCTTACCTCCTCATATTTAAAAGTTAAAACTATATTATTATTTCCTTCAAAAACATATTAAATTATAGTAGAGTGTTCGCGCGATGCAATCTTCAAGACCGAAGCTATCTTTAGAATTTTCTCTGGGATCAATTGCATACAAGACCGAAATTGGGACAATTGTTGACTAAGCTCTTTCTAGATTTTTTTTGACGAAATTTAACACAAATTGTCAAACAACTTAATTGCACACATGATTTAGGGGGTGTTTGGGATTGATTATTAAAAACAGATTATGCGTTTTGGAAAAGCAGGGGTGGAGCTGCTTATAGATTATTGCGTTTTGGTAGCCTAAAAAACTGATTATCTGGGTTTTCAAAACGCAATCCAAACACTAAAAACTGATTATTTGCGTTTTCAAAACGCAATAATCTAAAAATCAGATTCAAAACGCAATCCCAAACACCCTTTAGTCTCAAACTTGAATTTATCAACTTTTAACCCCACGATTTGTCTAAACCCTATTAGCCAAGGACATAAAGTATACTATCCATACTTTTTAATAAAATAGAAAAAAAATCATTCATCATTCTAATTAGCAATTACAACATTCTCAAATATTTTAACACAACCAAAATAGGATGTTACACAAACTTAAGATACACGTAAGGTGTGATATAAAGGTGTCCCTCTTTGTTTTTTGAACGGCAAATTAGGATCACTGAGGGACCACTGAAGCATCATCGTGCCACCAGCGGAATCATCCGATTATATCCATCTCTACTAGGTAATAATGTTTATATACTAATTCATGAGGAAACCCACTAAATCTGGGAAAAAGCCCCTTATAGGAATCGAACCCCGAACCAAATGGTTCCTAAGCCTTATCCCTCTTTGCGAGGTTAAATGTTCGAGTCTCATGATGCCCATAGCGCTCCGACGCAATGTATAGCGCCCAAATGGGTCAACGTGGCAGTGAAATCATGCCCACAACACATAGCCTAAGTCACTATCAACATTCAACACATACAAAATACACTAAAAACTGAAATTAAAAATTAGTTGTTACATGTTAAGCGTACGAAGAATGTAAAGTGTAGAGAAAACGGACGTGACGCTAATGTTAGTGCCGCCATCTCCAACGGCTCATTGTTAAAATTAAACCCTCTTCAACACCCAAAACCCAACCAGCACCTTCCATCCATCCATCACCAATGGAAAAGCTACGAACAATCATAAACCAAACAGCATACACCCCCAAATCCCAACAACTCTCCACTCTCTCTCCTCTCCATCTCTCTCTCATCCCTCTCCTCTTCCTATCCTCATCTCTCTACAGAACCATCATCTCCTTCCGTCACACTCTCTACCACTTCAACTTCATCCATAAACACAGGTACATTCACCATAAACTATAACCGCAAAAGGGTATCTTTTTTTTCTTAATTTAATCCTTATTTGTGTAGGGTTTGATGGGTTTTCATATGGCTGTTGAAGGTTACCGGTGCCGGTTATCAGTGTTGGCAATTTAACGTGGGGTGGTAATGGGAAGACTCCTATGGTTGAGTTTGTTGCTAATTTGTTAGTTTATGATGTTGGGATTTCGCCTCTTATTCTTACCAGGGTATGTTGTTTTATTGTTTTAGTACTTTGACTTTTGTGGTCAAACATGTTAGTATGTGCGTCTGAATTTTTGGTTCAAGTCGGGTCGGGTCGGGTCATATAGATAATGATAATTTGTGTTCGCAACCGGTGAAAATAAAAGGTAAAATGTATGTAAATTCAATGTTAAAGTTAAACTACATATAAAGCTTATTTGTTTCTAAATATTGAGTAAATGATGCTATAAACAGACTGGAAATATTAAAAACTATATATTTATTTGGGCCTCGGGTACGAAAAGCAGTGCGCTTTTGCGCTTGGCGCTTTTCGTCTCGGTTTAGACCTTGTCAAGCTTCTCGCTTTTTAAAACCAAGTTTTTTTTTTTTTTTAATTAAACTAATTTTCATGAATTGATCTTTCCTAAGTTAAAAAATCTCCTGGGTAGCTTAAAAAAACATATAATATACGTTAGATATAAAATAGAATAAAAATCACACCTTATATGTTTGTAGTGTAATGTAGCTTGCAGCTTTTTATTGCCGTTTTCGATGTTTATTCATTTTCGTATTAAGAAGTTGTTACCAATTAGGTTTGACCGCATTGCTAGTTCCCGTGATTCTGCGAAACATGTTGTTTGTTTATAAAGCTGTATCTGTAACGAATGAGAGTTTTTTTTTTTTTTTTTTTTTTTGCAATTGATGGTTATGAAAATGCAGGACGTTTAAGACTATTTGCAAAGGTTTTGAGTTATGTTATTGTGGTTGGTAGGGTTACGGTGGTGCTGATGAAGCTAAAATGCTTCAAAGGCATTTCGATGGGACGTCTGTGAAGATTGGTGTGGGTGCAAATCGAGCAGCTACAGCTGCTTCTTTTCTTCATAGACATGGTTTTATTAATCCTCCTGATATAGCATGTTTTGAGGAAGTGGTACCGAAAATCCGAGTTGTTTCTGATAAAATCGGAGTTGCAATTCTTGATGATGGGATGCAGGTAACAACACTTCCTTCTTCTCACTATAAAGTAGATGTGACAATTTTGACCCGTTTCTATTGAGCAGTTCTATACAGGTTATGTAGTATCTCTAACGGGTCAAAACTAAAAAAGGAAATGGGTTATGACCCAATTTGCCACTAATATAAACTAATACCTTTTAGGGATTTAGCAATCTAGGCATGCGCATGCATACAACCTATAAATCATTTTTTCAGTATTATTAATCTTTATGGATCAATTCTCAGTTGCAGATATTTGGAAATAGACGTGTGTTTTCTATGCAACGAATCGAAGTTTCATGTGTGTATATATGTTTTTTTTTTTTTTTTTTTTTTTAACAGCATATAAGCCTGGCACGTGATCTGGAAATTGTAATGGTGAATGCATTAGCTCCTTGGGGAAACCATCATTTACTACCCTATGGACCGTTACGTGAACCTTTGACTTCATTTTGCCGTGCTGATGCTGCTGTAATCCATCATGCTGACATGGTATGGCGAATCTTATCACTTGAATGAAACTTTAGAACGTTGGTATATATGCATTAGATTCTTTTGTAGATGAACCTGATGAAATTTTGTTTTTCAACAATTGCAGGTACCGGATGAGAGTCTTTCTGAAATTGAATCAAAGATTCATAATGTGAATCGAATTCTTCCTATATATCTATCTGCAATGTCTCCCTCACACTTCTTTAAGGCACCAAATACCTCATGTCGATTACCATTAGGAGTTATATATGAAAAAACCGTTTTATGTGTTTCTGCAATTGGTTCTCCGAATTCATTCGTGCAGAAGATTGAGAAGGTACCATTTGTTCTCTCTCTCTCTCTCTCTCTCTCTCTCTCTCTCTTTAAAATATTTATATCTTTTTCAGAGATGGTAAATTGGGTTTATTTACTTTCACAAGGCTCGAATTGAGGTGTGCTTGATCTAAAATGGGTCAAAGCAAAAAATCTAACCAACGATAATATGGGTCAAAATTCATCCAATTGTTTCTAGTGCGTACAACCCTTTAAATTGTTCTATTAAAAAAAACTCGATAATTGTTGTAGTAATATACTTTTTGGTGATTTAATGAGACGCTGTTATCTAACGTGATCTTATCTAACGCTTTTAAGTGTTAATGAAATCAGAATAGACAGAGAAGTGTTTGTGAGTCAACCCCACCCAAGTATCCGATACGAGAAGAAAGTTGTGATATAAGTATATTACCAAAATAGCCCTAGGTAATATGAAAAGATGACTTATAAGAATACCACCATGTTTAGCAGGATTATAAATCTTGATTAGTAAAATCATACTTGATAAGATTACTTACTTAAAGGCTAAAAGAATGTGTTAAATAAAAAAAATAAAAAAAATAAAAAAAAAGAACTCTGGATTTCACATGGTTTGAACAAAATAAAATAGCAGCATAATAATCTCACAAGTATTTGAAAAGTTGAAAGCGGGGCTCTCGAACTATGGATCTTGTTAATTCTTTTTATGCTAAACTGCAGATGGGTCCGTTATATGTTGATCGGCTAGACTATAGTGACCATCATCAGTTTCAAGACAAGGTACGGTTATATATTCATACAATTCATTTATGTTCTAACAACTAGAATCTGCTTATAAATTCATGTGGTATAATACTCAAATTAGGACATCAAGATGATCAAAGCAAGACTTGAAAATCTCAAGAACAAGTTTGGTTTGGAACCTGTCATTGTCGTGACAGAAAAGGTTTGTTATTGATCTTCATGAATCTGCTTCTAGTTGGCAATATTCCATAATACCATGAAATCATGGTTTCAAAAAGCGTGAGGCGCTGAAATAGTGCGAGATTCACGTACGTGAGGCGATGCTCTATATACAAACAAAATTGCGTCTCTAGTCTCTTTTACATATCGGCCTTTTAATCAAGTAAACTATTAACATGATTTCATTCTTTTGGTTGTTTTTACATATCAGCCTACTTTAAATTCTTATGTTTGACAAATTTTGACCCATGAATTGATTTACGTGAAGCGCCGTTAAGTCTGCCTCGTGTCTTGAGCGCGCTTTTTGAATCCAAGGTTTATTGGATTCTTTTTACAAAATCTTGAAGATTATTGTTTTAATCTGGTTGGTTGCAGGACTACGATCGAGATAGCAAGGTTCTAGAAGGGTTGGATCCTTTTGAGGTTTTGGTGTTATGTTGTAAACTGCATATTTTAAATCATAATGGTTGCTCACAAGATAGCTTCAAGAAGCTACTGACTCGGTCCTTGGGCAAAATACATTGTTAACTTGATGTGTTTAATGGAGTATTAGTGTATTACATTGTGAAATAGATTGAAACCTTTGCCGAGAAACATGCGCTTTTTAGTGATTTGATATTATGGCGTTACGGGTAAACTACTAGTTTTACATAGTGCTAAAAGAGTAAAAGAAACACTCACACGTTACATTAATAAAGCGATATAAACACTTTATTATATTCAGATTTTCTGATGCAAAACACGTAAGTTATGTAACCGTTTATTGTCAAGAAGCTTTTGGCACAATGGCGGTATTGGTGAATTTCCCTCAATCAAGTGGTGAAGGTTCAAGTTCAAACCTATTGCGAGTATTTTGGTGGATTTTGATCGGTGTTAAGTTAGCGACGTGTATCGCCGTTGTAGAAAAGTAACCGGAATTATTTATAGTAAAAAGAATATACATTTTACTATTTAAAGCAAAAATCTAATTGAGTTTAACAAATAACACCATTATCGTACCATTAGTATTACCGTGAGTCCATGACTCACTTTGGTTGGGCTTGACTGATTAAAAGAAAGCCCACTGCACTTATTAGATGAAAAATGTTACAAAAAAATGCGGTGAACGTGGATCGAACACGTGACCTTCAGATCTTCAGTCTGACGCTCTCCCAACTGAGCTATCCCCGCAAGTTGATTAATCCTTTATTTCATTTTTTAATAACCTGTATCATCCAACTAAAGCATACCCACTTTTATATCTGTATATCAACTATAGTATTTTTTTTACTATTTATATTGAGAGTATAAACAGTGAGTTCACACAGTCAAACTCTAAACATTAAATAAGGATTTAAAAGCAAGGAATTTTGGTAACAAATCCGGTTTATAGAACCTTCCAATGGTTGATTGATTTTTTAATACATTTCCAATTCTAATTTTTTAGTATTTTGGTTTTATTCCGTAAATTGAAATCACCATTCACCTATCAAGTTTATGAAAATTACCCCTCAATCCTCTAACTTTATGAAAATTACCCTACTACTTTCTAACTTAACAAAAAAAAAAAAAACCATACTTATCGAACATCTCTTTAACACTCAAACTTTTGACATATGACTTTTTCTACCCCAAACCATGCTATAAAAGATTATTCTCTAACTTTGTAAGTGTCACTTTAATCACCTTAAGTTTTTAATGTTTCGAGTTACCCTAAAACAATTTTCTTACATTTTTAATTTTTATGGATATGTCGGTGTAAATTCGAGTTTGCTTACGCTTTAACGTAATTTTTATTTGAATACGGGTCATGTCAATTACAGAGTGTTTTCTTTTTATGTATTTTTGAGTTCAACTACGTTTTGATGTAAATTTTGTTTGAAAATAAATTGGGTCAAATGTGATACGTCTCGATTCAACGGTAAAAAATTGAGTCAGCGCATGTTTCGACATAAATTTAGTTCGGATTCAAGCATGATTGATTTTATTTTATACGCGGAGACAGGGTAAAAAAATTACCAAAAATAAATTTAACATTTGCCTTCATTATGGCAACAAAATCGTGGTAATAATAAAACATATATAACACAGCCTCCATTTGCGGCGGCTCTTTCCAATAACGACGATTAATCTACACGCATCTTCGTCAAACCTTCCATATTCCTCATTCAATCTCTTCTCTCCACCAGACCAGACTCTTCTTCAATCAGGTACTACTCTTACATTAGGTTAAACCTTCACTCGTTCTCATTTATACGTTTATATTTTGTTCAAGTCATATCGATGCATCGTTTTTTTTGTTATTAAATTGAAAATATTTGCTCAATAACAGTATATATAAAGTTGAAGCTAGCGGCGATGTTTGGCGTTTTCCGGCGAAAGCTCGTTGGCGGAACCTCTTCTGCTTCGGTAAGCCTTGATTTCATGCTCAATGACTTGTTATTTATTTGTTTATGTTTTATTTGTGTTGTGTTTTAGTTTATTAACGGTTATAAGACTTAAGGTGTTTAAGTTTGAGATGGAGTTTATTATAATATAAAGTTTTGAGAGTTTTTAACCCTAAAACATTAATAATATATTAATATAATATAATATAAATAAAAAACATGAATTTTGGCAGTTTCTAGCTAAAAATATCAAATGTAAAACCTGATTTGAGCAGGACTAGGTTTAGTTAGAAGGAAATTGAAGCTGGATGATGTATTAATAGATTTGGCGTAGTATATTATGCACATAGAGAGTTTTATAGAAGTATACGAAAAGGATAGTCACTTGATATTGTTTTACTTTGTTTTGGACAGATTGTAGGGAAATCATGGCGAGCATCTCGTCCTGTAGCATCTACAACCTCAACTTGTTTTGCCTCAGAAGGAGAGGTACTGATTGTCTTATTTTCTGAATTATATGCTGATTTATTAATGTTTCGGAGCATATAAGTTTGTTGGCTCATTAAACTCCGGCGCTAATTTTGGAATGTGGTGTTGAGTCTATTGCAGAATGCATTATCTTGATTTATACTCTAGTTGTTTATTTTATTAAGTAAACTCCAGTAAAAGTTTTGGCCTGTGGCGTTTATTATTGCTGGAAACATTGTTTTTATGATTTCAGAAAAGAAACTACATGTAAAACAGCTGGCTCAAGATTTGATTTATAGATATACGTTAAAAGCAATTTTGCACGTGTATAGGTATTACTCCATCCGGGAATCAGTGGCAGTGTTCGAAGTATATGTCATTTTACCCAACCTGGTATGTTTCTGTCCAACTTTCAGTTTATATTTGCAAGCAAGATAATTTTTGTTGTATTTGTTTAGTTATTTGAGGATTTAACTGCTACTTTTGCTGTCACAGGTGCAACAGTTAATCTAAGGCCGTTAAGGTCAGTGCATAATTACGTCTTTTTTTTTTTTCATTTCTGTTAAGAATATACAGATTGTAAAGAAAATCTAGAACAATGTTGCAATGAGATCCGTGCTGTGTATTGCTATAATGTGCTTAGACTTTGGAGCCTTTGTTTCCGAAGTTGCAACCTTTTGATCTTAGTATATGTTTAAATCTGTAACATAATTCTGCTATAAGATATTTTTATTCATTGTAGCGTGCTAGTATGGTTCTTCTAATATGATTCTTTTATTGGCAGGGAAGTTATGATCACTCTTCAGCCATGCATCAGCATGCAATTGCAGAGCAGAATGTTCTCCTCTGACAGTGGTATGACATATTGATATCAATATCTTCCATTTGCTGACATGTTGTTTGTTAGTAGGCGATGTATGCAAGCAATACAACTAAGTCTTTTTAAGTGTCATTTTTCTCTCTATATAATGTTGTTTTCAAATTTGTATCGTTTTAAACTTATAAATCATGCTAATCTTTTTTATTCCTTGTAGGTGATCTGGTTGATGCTGTTGTTCCTTTTATGGGTGAATCTATAAGTGATGGTACATTGGCTACTTTCCTAAAAAGTATGTTTCTCTGTTCTGTTAGAACATGTATGTTTGATTAACCATACTCTTTATTGTTGTTTAAACTCATGTTTCTTATTAATTTTCTTGGAATAGAACCTGGTGATAGGGTAGAAATTGATGAACCAATTGCACAGATTGAGACGGACAAGGTATTGCTTAAGCCTCGTTTTTTGAGCTTGTAACTAGAGGTGGGCATTGTGGCAATTTGACTCAGTTATACTAACAGTTTTACATGGGACTGGTCAAAATGTGTCAAACGAGTTGAAAGTAGTCTAAAGCGTATTTTAAATACATACAACCTTGTATTTCGTTTTCATCAAGTTCCTAAATTATCATCGGCACAATATTGGTTTGTAATCATATTTAACTTGCAACATAATTATGATGTAAAACTTGAGAAAAGAGTGTGTTCGGGTCAATTCAGATGACCTTTTCAACCGGTTTTATCAATGGTCAATATCAACCCATGTTCATTTTGACACGTTAATCATATTTAACTTGCAACATAATTATGATGTAAAACTTGAGAAAAGAGCGTGTGCGGGTCAATTCAGATGACCTTTCCAACCTGTTTTATCAATGGTCAATATCAACCCATGTTCATTTTGACGTGTTACCCTACTAGTCCAACCAGCCGAGCTGTCCACCTCTACTTGTAAACATACGGAACTGTTTTCAACACTGAGTTATTTATGTCACAGGTGACCATCGATGTTGCTAGCCCTGAAGCTGGTATAATTCAAGAGGTAAAATATTTTCAATTTCTTGTCACTATGGCTAAATTTGTAACAATCTTGACTTTAAGGGAAACTAAAATTGAATTTTGATATTGTTAGTTTGTAGCAAAAGAAGGGGATACTGTTGAACCAGGTACAAAAGTTGCCATCATCTCAAAGTCTGCAGAAGGTGCTGCTGCTCCACCCAAGTCATCATCTACAGAGGCTGTCTCTCAGTCACCTCCTCCTACTGCTGAGAAGGTTGAGGAGAAATCTAAGCCAAAAGTTGAAACTTCCCCTGTCATTGAGAAGCCTAAACCAGCTTCTCCGCCACCTCCTAAAACTTCTGCTTCAGAACCCCAGCTTCCTCCTAAAGACAGAGAAAGACGTGTGAGTATCATTGTTTTATGCTAACGCTACAGTGAGTCAGTGACAATGCGACATTAATATTAGTTTTAAAGTTTAAATTTCTATTATATATGGTAATTGTGATAAAAATATATGTTATCAAAGTAATCTTTGCTTTTGTTGAGGCTATATAATCACAGTTGTTTTGTTATACAGGTTCCTATGACCCGTTTAAGAAAGCGAGTTGCCACACGTCTGAAAGATTCTCAAAACACATTTGCTTTGTTGACAACGTTTAATGAAGTTGACATGTACGTTCAACTTGTACATAGATATCAATTACTAGGTTTTGGCATCATCTCATGATTTAGGGGGCAAGTCCTTTGATTCATCAAGAAAATCAATACGTTATCAACAATTTCCATAGCTTTGTTAACAATTAGATGTTGTTTAGTAGTAAGATCCCGATAGAATGAGTTGTGATTTTATTAAAATATGTGTGTTCTTTAATCGTATGCATGTTTTTTTCAGGACAAATTTGATGAAACTCCGTTCCGAGTACAAGGACGCCTTCTTAGAGAAGCACGGAGTTAAGTTGGGACTGATGTCTGGTTTTGTTAAGGTATGTGTGTTTTTATACACTGAGGGTGGAAAGATACCAGACTACCTTTTTTAGTACTTTTAGTATCTGTTATTTTTTACGTAATTTAAGTCGTTGCAATTTTCAGGCTGCTGTTAGTGGACTGCAAAATCAACCAATCATTAATGCTGTTATTGATGGAGATGATATCATATATAGAGATTATATTGATATCAGCATAGCTGTCGGTACTCCAAAGGTAAGGTTAAAATAATTGCGTGATGTTTAATTTCTGCATAACAAGATATTGAACTTGTGTCATTTGTACTCTTGAGGCTGGTTACTCTCCTTATTTGAAATAATTGCAACAATTCGTATTATGAGTTGTCACAAACAAATGAGACCTTTGTTTTTTGAAGCGGCGGCAAGTTTGATCTGCTTACCTAGAAATGAGTTAATGAGTTACTTTGGGTTATTTCAGATCTCAGGTAGGTAAACTGCAGATTACAGTTAAAAATGGAACTTGTTGATTGGGTTGAAAGTTACCCGAAGCAAGTTTAAGGAACCAAAAAAATGTTGCCGGTTAATACGCTTGGCATGTTTGACATGTTCCAAACATAGTTTTTAAATGCTTGTTAACTCTTAAATTGGTTTATTTAGTACATTAGGTTAGGATATATACATTAATTAATTACAAGTTTAAGGAAACAAAAAATTGTTGGTGGTCAATACACCCGGCATATTTGACATGTGTAAAGAAATACATGTCGTAGTTTGCCATAATGACACTTTTTATATGTTTTGGACTGATTAAAATGCAAACATATTCTTTTCCATTGGCAATTATTATGAAAGGTTGGCATCATTGATTGTGGTTCACAACTTTTTTAAAATTTGTCATACTGATGAAAATTTATCCATTGCATTAATAATGGGTCAGTCCGGGATATGTTCTATGACTTTGGTAAAGCTAGAGGCTTTAACTAGAAAGGAAACTTGATGACAGCTATCCAAAGTTTGTCAGTCGCATAGAACTTTCCAAATCGCTTTATTAACTCAGGATTAGGTTACCATTGTATTGTATACTTTTTAAATCATATATAGCAAATTATATGGTTGTAGGATACAAACACTAGATAACAAAATGTCTTCTTTTATTTCTATCTAGTTTGTGAATGAAAGATACCTTATAGATGTTATGACTTATGAGTGTATTGCGTGTTGTATTGAGCTTGTCATGCTGTTATTGAAATGCTGACATGTCGTTTTGTTTTTCCCATGTTTTAGGGACTTGTGGTGCCAGTTATTCGCAATGCTGAAAAGATGAACTTTGCTGAGATAGAGAAAGAGATAAACACTCTTGCTAAGAAGGCAAATAACGGGACCATATCCATTGATGAGATGGCAGGTGGCTCATTTACGATCTCTAATGGTGGTGTTTATGGAAGCCTTTTAAGCACTCCTATCATCAATCCTCCTCAGGTATGCGCACTTACAATTGAGTCGATTCAGGTAAAAAAAAATAGCTTGAATGGAAATAGGTAGAAACTAGAAAGTCACTTTAATCGTATTTAATACACAAAGCCTCCTACTAATTTTTATTCAAAAATAACGTTAGTTCTTTCTTTGTACTAAATTAGCTTACATGTTGTATAACAGTCTGCAATTTTGGGTATGCATTCAATTGTGAACCGGCCAATGGTGGTTGGTGGCAACATAGTCCCACGCCCTATGATGTACATCGCCCTAACCTATGACCATAGGCTAATTGATGGAAGAGAGGCTGTATTTTTCCTGCGCCGAATTAAAGACGTGGTTGAGGATCCAAGAAGGCTGCTTCTTGACATCTAAACTGATTTCGGTATACTTGAGAGTTGAATCAAACAGGCTAATCATATTTCATTATAAAAAGTTTTGTAGGCTTTGGCTGTTTTGTGACAGATAGCCATGAGTAACTCTGTTGCAAGCTATACTTGTTTGGATTTTACACGCCCAAACCATGCATAAGTTGTTGCTTAATTGGTTTGAGCTTTTTGTCATACTCGTGATTTATTCTTCAATAACTTTATCAAAGATCTTTGGGTGTATATTTTGTTTGAATTATTAAGATTTTTTAATTACTTCCCTAATGTGTTTAACTTTTGTTTAATGATGATATGGGACACACATTGTGGTATATTTAAAAAGAAAATTCTCTCAAACTTAGTGGAATGAAAATTATTTCGTCATATGTCTTTTAAAACTCTCATAAAATACAACAATTCAAGAAATACCTGAAAAGAAACAAATCATTTACACTAATAACTGAGTTATTTTTTTTAGAGCGCGATTAGTAGCTGTTTTAGAAAAAAGAATAAAAGTGGTGAAGTTGTTGACCCGTTCAACGACTTCTCCCACTCAAAAACAACCACCTGCCATGTCTGATCATTGTGGAAGGGAATGTCTTTGATGTCGCCAAATGAAAGTGAGTATTCAATGAAGTCGCTGAATCAGATTGAGGCTTCTCCATTGAAGTCGTTGATTGATATGGAGGCTTCATTGATGTCGCCAAATAAGAGTGAGGCTTCTAATGATGTCGCTGTATGAATGTGAGGCTTCTGTCATGATGTCGCTGAACCATTAGGCGACTTTTGAATAAATTTCAATGCTGCTTGCTCACATGCTAAAACATAATGCACCGATTATTGTGACCACCCTCTATTGCATGGCCTTAGGTTTAATAAAAAAAATTGGTAGAAATGTAGTATAGCATGCAGTTGATTAGGTAGATGAATGACAAAATTGTAAATGTGTAAGATTATGTATTTTAATATCTTATAAAATGAAGGTGGTGGTAAAAATGTTAACAACCATACTTGTGAACTTAACAACCTTGTTGTTCTTAAAAATCACTTTCTCAATCACAAGCTTCAATTCTCACAATCCTACCACCATGAATCACAATCTTAACTTAAACCCTGGTCCCCTAACTAATGATGTGTTGTTCTTACGTGATAGACATCGAGCCTTTCACATTTTTATCAACGAAGAAAATTTTAATGAGTGTATGAATGTGAAACGAAGTGATAAAAGCATATGAGTGGCACTTCGTAATAACCCTATGGTAGGACGGGTTCGTAACCTAGTTGATACGGCAGGGTTTGTGGGCATTCTAGACTGTGATTATCGTTATATTGACCTCTCGTTAATTACCGCTTTGGTTGAGCGATGGAGGCCCGAAACTCACACGTGTTGTGGGGGTTACCGATTGAGGGTAATGTTGTGTATGGGGCAGATGCCGCGATGTCAACTGCCAAGTAATTTCATGCAGATGTAACACCGATCCAAAGACACTAAAAACCATATCATCCAACACGACTTTCATTTCAAACTTATGAAACGCCACCGTTTTTTTTTTCATGTACACCGAGTATTTGTAACTCTTCTAACTTGTAAACACTTGACTTGTCTACCATAATATTTTACTTTGAATTGAAAATAAAGTGTGGAAGATAGAATGCATGAGGCAGTAGAATCATTCGGACTATCCTTTATTGCCTAGACATAATGAAGCCTCACTCTTATTTGGCGACTTTAGTTTGAAGCCTCAGACCCGTTCAGCGACTTCAATGAAGAAGCCTCAATCTGATTCAGCGACTTCATTGAAGCCTCAATTTGAGTTGGCGACTTCAATGAAGAAGCCTCAATCTGATTCAACGACTTCATTGAAGCCTCAGTTAGAGTTGGCGACTTCATTGAAGCCTCAATTTGAGTTGGCGACTTCAGACAAACCTACAGTTCCGTGTTCATCTTGTTTACAGATCGGAGAGCAATGATGCATTTCTATCACTTTTGAGTGTTTTGCTCGTCATTTGGTCCAGTGTGTTAATAACTCATCGCTTTTGACTACATGTGTGTTATAGACTGACCAGCAACAGTTTGACAATGCCTAACTAAAGGTTTGCTCGTGTTTGAAATCTTTTAATATTAGGGAATTGTACATGCATTTACCTAAATTCACAACCAAGCAGAAAAATAAAAATAAAAATTTAATTTAAAATATATTTTTTATTCATAGAAAATCGTGAAAAATTACCCAAAAAAAAGTAAAATTATAATGCTTTTCATTTAAGTTAAAGTTTCCAACCGGCCCACAAGTCAGATTTAAATACAGTCTAATTCAAGGGGAATTGGGCTTTTAAATAAAAGGCTAAAAAGAGCTTACAACATGCAACTTCAATGCTTTTTGGGTAGGCCTACAAGTAATCGTTAAACCAGATTTTGTTGGGAGAGGAATATGATTCTTTGATTGAGATGCAAGTTTAGAATGAAAGTTTTTAATCTAAAAAAGTGAAAAGAAAATAAATCTTCATGTAACACTACCACAAACACATTAAAGCACTCTCATGATTACCCAAAAGCTTGAATACTTAATTGATGTATTTTCTTTTATGTATTTCTTGAACCGTTGTGTATTGGGAGGGGATTTGGTCATTTGCGTAGTGCGTGTTACCTACAAGCATTTGCCAAGAACGAACAAAGGCCTTAAAGGAATTTGGTTCAACGCGAATCTACCGTTTGTGTTCATCTAGTTTGTAGATATTGGAGATCGATGATATAGCTCTTTCACTTTTTGTTTATATTATGTGCACTCGCATAGTTGCATGCGTATAAATGTATAGGGCGGATTTATTAAAAGGGATAGAGATGATGAAAATGGAGATAAGTAATATTGACATTTGATCAAGGCATCAATAATGAAGATGTTTAGATGTTATTGTGGCAGTATCACAATAAACTGAAAGTCATGGTCAGAAGGCAAAAAAAAAAGTAGTAATTCTTGTTGACTTGTATTAATTCTTAAGATTACACGGTCTGGTCATGAGGTGAAGTGGGCATGGAGTGACATGTGGCAGCCACGCCAGTTCCCTTTCAACCCCCAAAAAACCATGGGGTGGTGGTGGCGTGAAGGCTTTTTTTAATCAACTACTCAATCAAAAATCATTCATAACCCAAGAACCAACCACAACCACAACCACAACCACTCGCCTCACCAATCACCATCACCTTTTGCCTCACACTCATGGAAATCTCCACCCAACCTGCCCCACATCACCTTCCACATCACATACGGGGTGGTGTTGATGGCGTGGATGGGCTTCACATTCCCCTCTACGCCCCCAAACCGTGTAGCCTACAAAAATAACCAAAAAAAAAAAAAAAAAAAATTAGAAAACTAATTTTGGATATATACAATAAGATATAAAAATTTTATTTTACTTTTTGAAGTTATCCATTTCACCTTCTTGTTACATGAAAAGTTACTATGTATCCTTTGTAATACCTCATGCCTCATGGTTGTAGTTGTTATTCAACCTCAGGTTAATTACCAAACTACCATCAACTAAATGTCAACTAATTTGGTATTAGTGATGACTTTGGTGCTGCCTAATCTCTAGTAGATTACCACAACCCCACTTACCACAAACCAACTCCAAACCCAAATGAACACACAAAGATCCAATGGCATATTTTTGAACCCTTCTAGACAACATTATTAAATATGTGTTCAACTTTAACACATAACATGTAACTTTCAAGTGTAAAATCACTTGGGGTTGTGTGCAATGTGGCCCCAAAAGTGGAACTCTGTTAGAAACACCTGCAAACTTAAAAGGGTGGTTGACTTTTTGGAAAACTTTTTAATGTGAAAGCATAAAGTAAGCCAAGAGGAAAAGTCAAAATCATTGACCTCCTCCCATGCTTTGTACCTAATGTCGTTTTCTTCCTCTTTGGCTTCAAATTACCAGACAATTCCACAGGACAAATTGGTTGACCTGCCAAAGAATTTGACTTGGTTGTGGTTAAAAACAAAATCATTTGTTTTGTTAGACAAGAAAACTAATCAAGTATAACCAAAGTATGCATCTAAAATCAAGTTGGGATTTAAAATAAAGTGAAGGAGGATATGACTTTTTATTATTACTTTAATTTAATGATACATTCATGTTATTCATTGAATGTTTATTATTAACCCGTACAAAACCATTTAATTTTTGTCATTTTAGGTCCACAAGTTAATTGTGTGAAACTTTCAGCATAGTCGTTGCCTCGTTGGAATGGTTTGAGTTTACGGTCTCAAAAATGTGTTATAGTTTGTTGAAATACGAATCCAGTAAAAAATGTTGTGAACGGGTAACTTTTGAAAGTCGAGTTAAGAAAATCTATACCAAACAACATGAAACCATGTTATTTGCCTTCGTGTAAATGGCATTTTTAATGAACTATATGATCAAAATCAATGTAATTAAATGGTATTCTACAAATAAAAAAAAAGTATAAAAGAATGTAATGTATTATTCACAAAATGATATAACATTATTAACTATATGATCTAAATCAAGATCTCTTGATGAACCAAAACACTCTAAACTCATACAATCCTCATCTACAACTAATCTTTCAATCTTTTCCACTTCATCAACTAAATCCAAACGCGAAAACCTAAAATCACCATCTTCAACATCCATTTCCTCAATCCGATTACTCCTAACCGCAATCCACTCACCTCCATCCTCCCAATCAGGCAAACCGAACCCAAACCCAAACCCGAAGGGGTAGCTTCAACCAATTGCCTTATCCTCTCCCCGGCAGACCCACCCGAAAAGTCAACCATCCTAGTCAACGCCGGAGATCCTTCCAACACCGGCAAACATTCCCAAAAACCTTGATCCAATACACTCGTAGGCGAATCCCTCGTTTCGAAACTCGAATTCAAATTCCTAACAAATGGATGTTGCAAAAGCATTTTAACTGTCCATCTTTCTTTAGCATCTTTTCTCAAACATTTATCCAAAAAGTCCTTCCCATCTTCCGGTAAACATACCGGAATCTCCGGCATGTCACCGGAATATCCAATTCTATACAAACCGGCAACCGGGTCATTAATATCGGGCCACGGGTTAAACCCGGTTACCATTTCAATAACCGAACACCCAACAGCCCATACATCAGCTGGAAACCCTTGCTCTTCACCTCTAGCCACTTCCGGCGACATAAAAACCGGTGTACCGGAAAATTTAAAATCTTTAAATCCGACGTCGTTTTGCATTATTTTAACACAACCCAAGTCACCAATCTTGACACCGTCTTCACATAATAATAAGTTTCTGCATTTAATATCGCAATGCACTATATTATTATTATGAAGGTAATCCAACCCGAGTAGAACTTGATAAGTGTATGATCTTATCAAACGTTCGTCAAGTGAGCCTCCATGTTTCTTGATCATGTCGTGGATAGTGCCGCCTGTTGCATACTCCATGAACAGATTGTACATTGGTTTGTTGTTGGTGTAGGTTATGTCGAAGCCCATGTATTTTATTATGTGTTTGGAGGTTAGTTTGGATAGAATGTGTTGTTCTTTTTGTAGGGGGTGAGAGGTGGAGAGGTCGGTGGACTTGACGGCGAAGAGGTGGCCGGAGACGGTGGTGGCGACGGAGACGGTGGCGGAGGATCCATGGCCGATGGTTGGGCCTCGTTTCCAGTCCATTTTAGAGAGAGAAAGTTGAAGTGTGTGGGTTTATGGGTAGAGAAGATGTGTGATGTGTGTATATATATGTAGAGAATGCAAACACATGATACAACGAGGTTTGATTTTTATGACAGTTGGGGTCCTTTATCTGTTTTTATTATTTTATTGGAATTCAAGAACCCCATACACCCCTTAAATAGGAATGATACACCCTGTCTCACATCATACATTAATAGGAGCCTGCCACATACCCCAGAATATAATGTCACACCCCTAAAATGTGATGTCACTAGGTGTATGAAACCTAGAACCCTTATCGTTTTAATAGTGTGTATATTTTTCTTCTCGAAAGGTTTTAATGGTGTTATGTAATTGACTTAAAAAATATATGTAACAATAGAAAAAAAATCCCTACATCACTTAAGGGCTATTCGTAGGATAAAATCTTTTGTATATGAACATTCCTTTAAAACTTAATATTGTGAACAAGGTAAAGTTAATAAGAATGGTGAAAATGATACAAAAAACACAATTTATCATAAAATATGACATAATGAGTCACAATGATCATAATGCCGAGGATAAAAGACACAATGAATTGAAAAAATGACACAATAACAAAAATAAAGGAAAATCACAATGCAACATAAAAGACACAATGATATAGCACAATTATAAAAACTACAAGCTACAAATCCAAAAAATTAAAAACCTAAGAACTAAAATCGTATGGTTCGATCTAATGTTGTTTGAATGAGTTCAATCTGACTCTATCTGATACCTATCCTACGAATTCCTATTTTTTTTTCACTATGTATTTGATCATATAATAAAAAAAATGATGTAGATTTAAGGGTGGAGTTGGTAGAGTACCTGCAGTGGTGGATCTAGGCCACAAAATCAGTAGTAACGTTTTTCATTTTTTTTCATTTTATTAGCAACGTTTTTCAAATTTCGTTAAAAAAAACCAAATTTTCCACTACGCGCGCGAAGTTGAGCTGCAACGTCCGCGACCCCTCCTTAAGCCCTATGTCCGCCCCTGAGTACGTGTATGCGTATCCTAATACGTATCCTAATATTATAGTTGCCAAAAATACTGATATTGAATTTAAACAAATCTATGTATCGAATATCATATCGAATATATCGGTAAGGTGTTGGTATTTGTAATGATATATACCTACAATATCCACCTTAGTACCATTTTGTTTTTTTTTTCTTCTTCAAGCTCATTAATCTTGGTATTGCACATAGGCTAAATTGGTATGCGTACATGTATTCAAAAGACCATGATACTACAATACGAAGATAATGCATAATATCAAATTTGGCACAAGTATAACTTTTACCGAAAAGTAGTAGTACTTATGCATAAAGTACCGAGTATCAAAACATGTACCAAATAAGCAAAATTGGTATGGATACAAGTACAGAGAAAGAGGATGCACACGAATCAAGGTGTTACTAAGTTGAATGAATAGTAAAAATCATTGAATAATCCGTTCGAAAAAAAAAATCATTGAATAATAAGCTTTTTTTTTTTTCTTAATTACTACAAACACTCAAAATTTAATTAATGTTAAATCGTATTGTTTTAATATTGCAATATTTTCACGATCTTATTACGAATTATGTAAAATTGAACTACTCAAATGTATATTTTAGAATTAAGTTAATTGTTATCTTAGGTTTACTTGTATTTTAATTATTAAATAGCCAATAAATTCATAACTATTTTAACTAGGTACTCAACTTTACTCGATTAACTTATGAATAAATACGTAACAACATTGAAGGGATACGGTATCAAAAACAAACGACACCATATCAATAAAAGTAACTCATTCTTTCCTACTGCAAGAAGTCAAGACATAAGAAGAAAGAAGAATAACTGATTAACATCAACAACAGACTGCGTCAATAGAACATAACTCATTCTTTCCTACAACGACGTGGCAGCTCCCTACCCAAGGCATCTCTGACAGAAGACTCTATCAACCGCCACTTGTCTCCAGGTTCTAGAAGAAGAGATGATTACTCACCGCCCCAACAGGCCAATGAGCGGACGCGTGCGTCCACTCAACGGACGCCACGTGGATTTTTGACAGGACGGTAACATCCCCCTTTCCCCCTTTTTTCACATAAACCACTTGCACCAAATTGGGCTTAGAAATTTGGGCCAGATACTAGGAGACACCTCTACCTGGGTCGGGCCCTCATCAAGGGTAGAGGACGGGTTGAGAGAGTTGAATGCCAAGATGCTATAAAAGGAGAAGTTGCTTCTTCTTTTATGGGTATCTTTTCTCCCACAAAAACTCCCGTTGAAAAGCCTACGAGCACATCGTACTTTTCTAACCCTTGTTTTATTTCCAATGTTTAGAGGCTCGGCTCTTCTAACTGGTTGTCTCTTTCTCTCCTCAGTCTTATTCCCTAGACCCACATTTTCTAAACTAAACCAAGTATCTCCTCTATGGATTCACTACTTAGATCAGCCTTGGCCCGGTGATTTAGGATCCGTGTTTCTTCAAACATAATCTATCTATTATAATAATTTAAAGCAATAAATCCCGCATGACATTCAAAGAGGGCATCTTCCCCATTGAGTGTGCCATATGACATAACATGTGTCATTATTTGATTTTAAGAAAAAAAAATTATAAACAAAATTGGATTTTTCTCTCTCATGTTTCCTCCTATAATTTTTACACGTTAATATCTTTTATATACGAGATTTTTTAAAGAAAAAATTTACACTAAATTAAGGAACGTTTTATTATCTATCCAACGAGTATCATAGTGCTATATAAAAAACGAAGAAAAAAAAAAACCATTTTTTGTGGAGTTTTGTTCATACAAGAAAATAAACACAAAGTGTCCATCTAATTTATTAATCATATATAGGCAAGTCACTAATTATGTTCAACTCAGTAAATATGAATTATATTTTCAACATGTGTTAGCATTGAAGTTATACATTGTTTTAGGTTAGATATTAATATTAGAGTTATACATTGTTAATTGTTTTAGATTAGGTGTTACCCGGAGCTTTTCTGCATGTAAGTGTGAAGTGCATCATTCTATTTCATATGTAAAATTGATATGTCATATTAGATTTCTCAAACCCTAGAACGTTCTCAGGGTATAATCTAGTAGACAATATTGAACGTTTCTAATTTTAATGTTTTTTTCATTTTTTGTTATGAAGAAAGTGACTTTAATCAAATAATAATTAAACGTGTTTATATCAATATTGTAATAAACAAAAAGAATAAAACCTTAGTTATAACAACCTTAGATCGGAAAGTTCTTATCGATGGACGTAATATCCTCGTTAGTCATGCCAAACTTGTTTTCTAAAATAAAATACATAAACGATACAAGAAAAACTCTCCAACTACTTTATTATTCTTAGACTATGCTTATTTATTAAGGGTATGTTCTGCAAAACTAGCTGGTAGCTGATAACTGCAAGTTGATAGCTGAAAGCTTGAATCTTTTTATATATATTTTGGTGTTTTACAGAGTAGCTGAAGCTTTTAATAAAATATATAAAATGACCAAAATGGACATAATTAAAAGCTTGTAAAAAAGGTTTTTATTTTATTTTTATAATAGAATGAGTATTTGTGTCATTTACTCATTAGAGTACCCGTAGTGGCCTCGTTATCAGGCGTTTTAGGCCACCATAGCGCCGGGAACACCGCCCCCCAGGCGCTATGGTGGCGTTATGGTGGTACCCAGCTTTCAGCATAGCGAGCGTTTTCATGAGGGTTTGTGCCTTTTGACCGTTGGCAACGGTCCAATATTAAAAAAAAAAAAACTGATTTATTTAATTTTTATCTATATATATATACTTCATCTTCTACAACATAACACACACATATACAATTCACACACACAAACAATTCATACATACACACACTCTTTACAAACCAAAAACCAAACCTATGGCAGCCTGGACGAATCAAGAGCAACTCGAGTTAGTGCGGGCGTGGATAAACGTTAAGGAGCTCCCGTCAACCAATAGGCGGGCTTTTTGGCAGGATGTGTTGGTTGAGTTCAACCAAATCACGGGAACGAACCACCGTAACGTTGACCAGATCTACAGTAAGTGGCATTCTATACGAACTAACGTTGACAGGTGGCATGGAGTCCATTCAGCGACGATGCAGGCGCACCCTGGGGTTAGCGAACAGATGGCAATTCAGTTGACACACGACGCCTATCGTCAACAATACGATAGCGACTTCTCAATCACCAATCTTTTGTCGTGGTCTCTGATGCGTTTTCACTATGTTTAATTTTTAATGTTTAGGCTTTATGTTTAATGTTACGTTTTATGTTTTGTGTTCTATTTGTAATGTTTAATGTTTTAGGCTTTATGTTTAATGCGTTTTCACCAATCTTTTGTGTTTAATGTTAGTTTATTTTAAAAGATTACATAATATTTTAAATTTAAACCACATAAACACATAAAATTACAATCCTAAATTACTTATTACAAACAGAGTTCCTAATCCTAAACTACTTATTAAAACGTTACATAAACACATTACATAAAGACATTACATAAAGACATAATATAATCCTAAATTACTTATTAAAACCTAAACCTCCCACTACGGAGAGTAGTTGTCCCAGTCGAGTGTGTAGTACTCGGGGGATAGGGAACGTGAGCTGTCCCTCCCATCGGACCTTGCATCCGAGGGGAAGTAGTAGTTCTCCCCACGAGGGGAAGGCATGCTCCAAAGGCGCTCCTCCTCCTCAAGTTCCCTGAGGGCTTCCAAGTCCTCAGGAGTTGGGTCCCCATATTCACGGGGTGGGGTGGGGATAGGTTGGTGGTGGTGGAGTGGGCAAGTATTATGGGGGGTGGGGATAGGTTGGTGGTGGTGGGTGGGGGTATTCTGGGGGTGGGGATAGGTTGGTGGTGGGGGGAGGGGATAGGTTGGTGGTGGGGGGAGGGGATAGCAGCAGCAATTCGGGGGGTGGGGGCCGACACTCTCAGTCGGTCCATTTCATTAATAGCCATGGTATAATCCATGGCCCAGGCCCATTCTTCATCCGTGAAGTCATCATCGACTTCAGGATGAGGAAAGGTTGGTGGTGCCGCAGCAGGAGGAGGAGGAGGAGGAAGAGGAGGTTGTGGAGGAGGAGGAGAGGAGGTGAATGGTAGTCTCCGGGGTCGGCCCCGTCCCCGGACCCGGCGAGCATACTGCCGGACATTAGAAGGTCCGGCAGCTCCTGCTTGAAAACTGCCCATATTATTCATTGTGTTCAAGATGAGGAAAGGATGAGGAAGAGGGAAGAGGTGTGACTGAGATTTGGGAGGAGGGGGGTATTTATAGGTGTGACTGAGATTTGGTGGAGGGGGGGAAACTTTGAAATTCAAACTTTGAAATTTAAACGTTTAGGGGGGCAAAGTTTGAAATTCAAACTTTGAAGTAGGAGGGAAACTGTTTGAAATTCAAACGGTTTGGAACAGTAACCGTTTGAAATTCAAAATTTTTTTTATTAAATTTTATTTTTAATACTAAATAATTTTTTTTATTATTTTATTAATTTAATAAACTTTCAGTTTAAATTTTTATTTTTATTATTATTTTTATTTTTAATGAAATATTATTAAGTATTAAATATTCTTATTTAAATAAAAAACAATAATTAACCAATCATTACCAATCATTTATAACCCCAACATAACCCTCCTTCCCACTACACCCTCTTTTTCCATAACCCCAACATAACACCTTTTCTATTACTTTTTAATATTTTAATCCTATAACCCCAACATAACTATCCACCACTACACATACCCTTAAAAACTTGTAGTTAGTAGGAGTTTTTTCTTACATGTTAGTACTAGTAGCTTTTCATTATAGAGTTTTTTCTCATAACCTAAAAGCTTCCAGCTACTTTAACCAAACATGGTTTTTTACTGAGTAGGAATTTTTTCTTAAAAGCTTGAAACTCTTAAAAACTCTTAAAAGTTTCTTGCCAAACATACCCTAAATCATCATGTAATGATTCAAACGAGGTTAATGTTCGGAAGTTGTGTTCGTTAACATTCGTGTAAAAGTATTTGAGTTGGGTTTTTGGTGTTTTAATTTATTTCCATCTAAAAATCTTTTAAGCTTTCATCTACTTGTTTAGTTTTAGCAAGTTTGTTTAGGTTGACGGGTGTGCATATGAGTTAATCCAAAATAAATGATGAAAGCTTTCAAGTCTATATATGAGTAATCCAACCTAAATCATGTCGTCTAATTTGGTAAGTCTAGGTTTGGTTGGTGTCATATTCATCATAATATGTTAAATTTCGCTTAAAACATCATATTCAACATTCCAGGTTGAAGGGGTAGGACACCAATTCTAATGTGGATAGGGTCAAATTTCGCTTAAAACATCATATTCAACCGTAGATTAGACCATTGTTTCTTCACAGATAAATCACTGGCTTTCAACCTAATGGTATCAGCTATGTTATAAAGTGTTCATGACCAAGTGGTTGCAGGTTTACAGTCCCACGGTAAATAGATGTGTAGATTTAGAAGTATGTATAGTGGTATATGGTGGCTGTTTGGTAACTTCTTAATTGTGGAGGGGTCATAAGTAGTTGGCTAAGGGCTAAAAGGCTTACCAGCTGATTCAGAGGTGTTATGTCAATGAAACAAACACACGTAATGCTAAATGATTTAGAGATGGCATCTTAATGGAATTATTAAGAGGTAGCCTCTTAATGACCATTGATCTTGATACCAACACTAGTATGGGTACCAAATATGCTAAATCAGTATGAAAAATTGGCATTCAAGAAACCATTATACCGCAATATGCAAAAGTATAATATTAAATTCGGTACCAATACCATTTTTACTGAAAAAGTATCGGTACCAATACAAAAAGTACTGAATACCAAGATCTCTAAAACTTGCTACTGAATTACTGATACATGTACTGAATAGGGAAAATCGATACGGATACGTATACTCTATTTACAAGAAAACGTTGAGACAGCTAGAGAACTATAGAATTGCATTCCCAAAAGACATTTTCACAACATCCAAGCGTTAGAGCATTCCATAAATCCATATATCGATTCACAACGATTAATCTGTATTTTTTTTCGAAAGTATTTTAAGTATTTTATTAAGGGAATTGGATTTTAATAACCTAAACTATTTGAAATTGGCCACTGGCACCCCTAATTAAAAAATTGGCCATATATAACCTGAACTATTGACTTACTGAAATCTAACACCCAACTAACTGACGCCGTTAGTTGGGTTGCTGAAGTGGCACGCTTATGTGTGCACACGTGGATTGACACGTCAGCATGCCACGTCAGCGAATCCACTAACGATGTTAGCGATTTAACCGTTAGTGGGTGTTAGATTCCAATAAGTCAATAGTTCAGGTTATAAACGGCCAATTTTTTAGTTTGGGGTACCAGTGGCCAATTTCAAATAGTTCAAGTTATTAAAATCAAATTTCCCATTTTATTATGACGCGATTCTCTTTAATTTTGTAATGCTTATTACTAATGAAATGCATTTTCTTTTAAACGATAGCTTATTAGACGGCTGGATCGTATAGGGGGTGACACCCCTGTCACCTCAGCATTTTAACTAAAAATGACGTCCGTCCTCTATTTTATATGCGTCATTAGGAGAGCACTATTGAATGCTCGTTAGCCCAACAACGAGCACCAACAGGTGTTTTTATGTTGCCCACTTAATTTAAGCTAATAAAAAAACGAAAATAGAGAAGGAGATGCCATTCCATTTATGTAGGGCTGCAAACGAACTGAACTTTCAGCGAACAGTTCATGAACCGTTCGGCAGGAAGTTCGTTTGTGTTCGTTCGTTTAATAAATGAACAAACACGAACAAAAAAATTCGTTCGTTTAGTTAAACGAACGAACACGAACAGAGGTCGTGTTCGTTCGTTTATGTTCGTGAACGTTCGGTAACGTGTTCGTTTATGTTCGATAGTTTATTAAGGTTTTTAATTTCTATACTTTTATATCCAATATATGTTTCCACGTTCCAGCGTTGATGCCCTCCACCTCCAACGTCCTTCTCCAGTACTAAGTATGTTTGGACAATTAGGTTATATTTTGGATGGATCTAGCTATTGTTTTAATGCATGTGAATTCAACGTTATTCAAAAGTTAATATATGTGTGTTTGTGTTTGTTTCCGTTCATGAACACTTGTTTGTGTTCATTACTGTTCGTTTGTGTTCGTGTGCGTTCATGAACAAAATTAACAAACGGACACAAACGAACACGAACATGAGTGTTTTCTTAACAAACGAACACGGACAGAAAATCCCGTTCGGTAAGTGTTCATGAACTGTTCGTGAACACATAATTTTCTTAACAAACGAACACGAACAAGGCCCTGTTCGTGTTCGTTCGGTTCGTTTGCAGCCCTACATTTATGTGTTAAAATGACATTGAGATGGAGTTGGGGTGACGTAACCTTGGTACTTCGGTGTACACCATCCGGCCTAAATGTGAATATCTTTATTTAATCAATAAAAAAAAAACAGAAGAATTTTAAACGAGGAATCATTCTCGTTCCGTCCAATGATGTGATGCATTTATAATATGCGTGATTTAAAATTCAAAATATAAAAAAATAAATAAGAATGGATGAGTTGGAAATTAATATCGAACCGCGTGGCAAAAGGTGATGGGGTGGAGATTTGACAACTCCGACCGACGGTGCTTGCCGTCAAAATTAAATTGAAATTAATAAAATTAAATAAAAAAGTATTTTTCGTTCACATGAAGAAAACACGTGAGACCATGTGTCCGAATACGCGTATGTTGTGATCTGTTGCAAAATTGGCTTCACAATGCGTCGCTGTTTTATCTTTATAACCCACACCACTGTCTTCACTCTGTAATTGTGGTTTTATATATTTTCATAAATCATGTTTATTATTTGACAACAAGTCTTTTCTGTTTTAAATTGATGGGAAAGGGTATTATACATTAATAGTAGTATTCTTGTTGATTCAAATAAACACAAACTAGTGAGATACCCGTCCGTTGGGACGGGTTTTCGAACGGGGATTAGAAAGCGTGAAAGTATATATGGGTTGATGTTATCATTTTGAGTAAGCGAATATCGACACTAAAAGCAACAATACCAGCAAGACATAATCCACAAATAATCAAACCCCATTTGTATCTTAATGGGTCAAAATAGTTGAGATCACAACAAATTAATGTAGAGAATGTGTGATCACCTATGTTTTATACCCGTCCGTTTCCAAAATTAATAACATTAAAAAAAATCTTAACATAGCAGACAAACAAATAATATACTTTACAAAGTTAAGCACAAAAGAATCCAAAAATAAGGTGGAGTAGACGTTTTAAGTAACTCCATAACAAATTTAACACATCCAACAACCATCAAACATACTTCAACCCCATCATACTACAATGATACAAACCAAAGAAAAACATAACAAACCATCTCTAAACCACAATACACAATGAAATTTACTAATTTTAAGCCGTGAATGATAGATCTCACAGTTATTGATGAGGTCAAATGGGTTGGTAGAACTGTTAAACAGATCAAAATGTGAATAGATAACACGCAAATAACACAGACCATTCAAATGTGAATAGATAAAATAACATGCGAGTTAAAAGGTAATATTGTGATTTTCACCGGCTTTGTTCTCATTTGAACCTCCACCAGTAGTCGCATGTGCATCAACTTAAATCACACATGTGAAATTGTTAAATGTTAACTAATACATAATTTTAAAGTTTTCACAGTATTTGTGTGTATAATTTGGTAGCATAAAAAGGCACTTTCTTTATTCCCAATAAGGAGAGGAACTTTGACGTCTGGTCTTTTAGATTAAAAAATGGAGGACATAATCAGATAATATGTGGAATATATCATTGATTACTATAAAAGAGCAACCTTTATCTACGCCACATAATCATCATCATTATCCATGTAATCAGTATTCTCACTCCCGTTTGTTTCCCTTGCTATGTCTTGTACCTGCAACATATACAAAAATAAGCAGTAGTCATCTAAAATGAAATGAAAAACATAGATAAAAATTCAAACACTTATGTCAATGTTCTCTCTGATTCCATGCTTGCAGGCATGTTGACTATCTTAGTAATATTAGCACCACAAACTCCTTGATTGTACCTAGCAAGAGCTCTCAAACCAATATCTTTAGAAACAGGGGATTTCCTCATTGCCACCTTGAAAATCTAGTGATGTGAGTCCTCACCGGGTATTGGAATTTAAATTATTTGATCGAGACACCCGTGTCAAAGTGAAGTTGGGCAAATAATGTTCGGTCGGTTAGTGGCTCCAACTATAAAAACCTTCTGTTTGGTAGACATCCTATCAGTTTCAGTAAATAGTTTATTCAAAACCCCTTGGCAGCATCATCTGCATCTCTAGAGCTACTTTCGCTCTGAATATTTACGTTATAAACCTAATCTTGAAATTCATAAAGCCATGTGAGTCAAATTTTTGTGTGTGTGTATATATATATATATATAGAGAGAGAGAGAGAGGTGGGATCATCTGAACTTATAACATGATTCAAGAACTAAAATCTATGAACTATTTTTACATGTTTTTCCAGACTCAAGCTTCTATGTCCCATAATTACATCCAAAGTTATACCTACATGATAACAGTTAATATCCGGGTAAATTGTATTCTGTCAAAACATGAATTCAACCCCACCCACCTCGACCCATATAAAGTTGATTTTAACTTTATAAGTCAACAAAACACACAGTAAAATACCTTATTTGTGAGCATGTACATACCTTCATGGAGTGATTTGAATGGAGTCGTGTTGTTTCATGGAGTGATTTAATTACTCTTCATCATGTAAACTAATCTACTGGAAAACTCAGTTACTGATTATATATACCAATCCTAAAATATAAATGAAAACACCATATTAAAATTAAGAGGGTAGCAAATCAAACAACAAACTGAGAAATTTACCTTAAGTTGCCCCACATGTTTCACGGTTCCTAGTTTGAAAACAACCCGGAAAACCAAGGTCGGTGGCGATGGAACAGAATCAAAGAAGTAAAATAGGATATTCATTGTCACCTGCATAATAGAATACATATTCATATCCAACTTGTAAGTTGTAATAAAATCACATATGTTTAACATCAGATTACATCTTACCTCCCTAGTGGCCTGCATAGTCAATAATTAGTTTCAATAGCTAATCGTAATAAGAAAGAGCAGCAAGCCTAATTGTTACAACAATCGAACAAAAGAATCAACTGTATACGCAACACTATGACGAATTATCGCGGTGCCACTGCTGCTATTGTTGTATATGAAATCACAACCATGGTTGCTTCTGAATCGATCTTTTTCTGGTTTACCATCAATGCAATTCAAAAACATTCTTAGTTTTCACTCAGGCATTTTATCAAACACCTATCAGGCATTACATAAAACTAACAAAAAAAAAAAAAAACAATTTAATTGTTTACCTTGAAACTGAATCTATAGATGGCTTTGGTTTAGGATTAGGATTCTTAATGATCACCACCGGAGCCCGTTCAGCCACAAAACTGGAGTCAACAATGGTGCAGATAACATTGAGGGATTAACAGTATACGATGAACCCCCGATATATTTATACGTACAGTAGAACAATTGTTAAGTACCCCTAAACGAAAAACCTTAACTGTGTTAGAGAGGAAGACGAAGGATACGAAAAAAATCCAAGAGATATATTATAGGAATAAACAGTAAGTCAGGAAATGAGAAGAAACCGTATGCAATCTAAATACCTTTGATGAAGAGGATGACATTGGGACTCCGAACCGACAGTATGAATGGTTCGATGGTTCAGCTCTTGGGACTCCAAACCGATAGTATCGCAAAGAACAAATGATTAAACATAAATTGTTAAGAGGAATACATTGGGACTCCGAACCGACAGTATCCCAAAGAACAAATGATTAAAAAAACTTCGATTAAATCCAAATATCATCTAAAATAGAAAGACGAAACCGAGGGAGACAATGGCTGATCAGAATGAATCACCAATTCCTAGAGTGGGTTGTGTGAAGCGAACTTGACGATGGTAGAGGGTTTATAACGGGTTGGTTGTGGGAGAATGTGTGCAATCCGCCACACACATATCACAGGGGAACGTATCTTTAGGGGCAGTTCTGACCAGAGCCCATTGGTAGGGGTTATAAAATATGTGGCGGAGGAAGTTTCCTGAACTTTGGAGGGTAAGGAGCGCTACAATCAAGGGAACATGGGAAAAGTGCTTAACTGCTCTTATTGAAAAGAAACTGACAAATTTTGAAGATAACTACCTATTTATTACGGTTCAGATTAAGTCTTAGAAATAACCGCTTAGTTGTGATGGTCTAGATCATCCCAAAAAACAGTTATTTTCTTCAAAGTGGCGGTTTTGTTGTGGTGAACAATATATTAATAATGGGAAACTCCATTCTAAAACAAATACATACACAACAATACAACATTATTCATTTATGCTACAAGACTGTTCGTGTGATGCGGCAAGAAATACTAACATTTTTAGGGTGTTTATGGTTCACTCGGTTTGGTTATTATCTTTAATTGAAGTCATCAGTTAGTCTAGTTTATTAACCAATTGGTTATTCAGTTGGATTGACGGTTTATGGATCAATTCGTCTAATTTTGGTTAATGGCCAAAACAGAACTTGGGTTAAAAAATTTGTTTGCATAAGTACATAAAATGAATGTATAAATACATGAAACGGAAATATAAATACATTAAATGAAGGTATAAAATACGAAACTCGTGAACTGGAGGTATAAAGGCTAGAATTATATGCAAACATGAATGCTTCGTTTCAGTTCGTTTAATTTTGGTGAAACGAGAATATAAAAGCGATATAAATTTTTTGTTAAGTCGGTTTTTGGTTAATTGGTTTCAAGTTGATTCAATTTTGATTGATTTAATTCGGTTTTGTCTATTTTAGTTTGGTTTCGATTAACAATTCAATTATTGTTCACCTCTAGTCACTGTTAATCAAATAATATATTAATTTTCTTTAATTAAAAACTATAAAATGTTATACTTAAATTAAAAAGAATAAAATCTTGTCTATTAAAAAGGTTCCATCATCCAAACCAAAAATTGTTATTTTTCGTGCCATGTTTGAGATGTGTTAGAGCATCCACAATTTGGTACGTTTTACCCGTTCATTCCATGTTGAACTCCAACAGACATCCATGTCTCGTCTGATCACATCGTGGCCCGCGTCCATTTCGTCTCAAGTCCATAGTTCTGGATCTCTAACCCATCTCTAAACTATCTCACAACTTTCATAGAAGAAATGACATAATATCCCGCAATAGTTCTGTTTATGTCGCCTAATTATTGAATATAAATTTCATCCATCTAGCCACAAAGCACTATAAGTCTACATGGTGTGGGGGTGTGGAATGCGGATGTAAAGCCCCTCCACGCTACAAACACCCCCCCCCCCCATGTGATGAGCTGGCGTGGGGCAGGTGGGGTGAAGTTTTCTACTGACGTGGGGCAAAATGTGAGGGTGGAGTGAATAGTTGTGGTTGATTATTGGATTATGGATGATTGATTGGTTGTTTGCTTAAAAAAACCACCTTGTGTTTTTCTGGGAGTTAGAGGGAAATTGACGTGACTGCTACATGTCGTTTTATGTCTCATTTACCCTATAGCCACACTGTACAATCTAAGGGAAGATGAATAATTGCTTTATTTAGTATTGTTTTTAAAATATATGTGATGTTGGATTTATAATTATGACTATTGTTTAGGTTAAATGATTTTCTTTATGTTTAATTTTTATTTATTGTTATTTTTTACTTTTAATTTAAATATGTATGAACGAAAAATAAAGTAAAATTAATGTAATAGTAAATTGATATATGTAAAATTAGTTGTAAATGCGGGGATGATATGGTGTTTTTGGTAGGGGTGAGCATTTGGATAGAACCGACCCGACCCGGTAAAGAACCGACCCGACCCGATACCCGATTTTCTTAAATATACAGAACCGATTTCAAACCCTAATTGTAGGTTCGGTTTCGGTCCAGGTGAAGTCGGTTCTTTCGGTCCTAAGTTCCGAAAACCGACCCGATAAAGATCGATTTAAGTCATTTAGTTTCTTGATCAATTAGCTTCAATTTTTTACATGTATGTCGTTTTAAATGATGATTATTTACTTTGATTTATGGTACGAATAACAAATATGCATGGTTTCCTACTTTCTTTGTGTCATATTCATCATGTAGTGAAAAGGACAAATGCTCACCCCTACAAAGCCAAAGTGTATTTTTCTATCAATTCCTACTTCCTGAAGTCTTGAGTTGCAAGTTTAGTTTAGTAAATAATATATATGAACAATTTTTCTCAACTTAACATAAGGTAATAACATACTGATTACAGTTAGTATAATAGTAAGCCTAACAATTTAAAGATGACTAATTCACATCTCCACAAGCAACAGAAATATTTGTGGTACTTCATATCCATATTATAACTCCGCTTTACTACATATACGTGTTACCAACATCAATAATATTTGTTGATGTTAAACGCATTGCATTTTACCATTTTAGAAAAAGATATTCATCAATGATCATTGCGAATTTGGATAGCACGATTCAAAATTTTCGGTCCATATATAAGTTTCGGTTTTCCCGGGTTGTAGAACCGACCCGACCCGATACCCGAAAACGAGTATTTATATGGACCGAACAAAGAACCGATATTATAAACCCGGTTTGGTTATGTAAAAATTCGGGTCGGTTTTCGGTTTTTTATTCGGTTCGGTTTGATTTTGCTCACCCCTAGTTTTTGGAGGTTTGTATATTGTGAGAAAATTACAGGTCTTTCTTAAAAAAAAAAAGTTAAAAATCTAGTGTGACACTAAAATAACGATTTGTAAAGGTTGGTATACTCCGGATGCTCTCGGGAGTTTTCCACACAACTAGAAACATTTTATGAATACGTGATTGCCGCAAGAATAATATTGGAGTGTAAGAAACTTCTGCTGATAAATGAAATTGACAAACTGATTATATATTTAGTTCTGGAAAGGAAAATGAAGTATGCATATTTGTTAAATTACAATTCGGGAAGGTGATGTCACCCACTTGTACATCATTACCTCTCACCACTCGTCATTGCATGCGAGATTATCTTTGAGTTATCAACGATATGCTCTAACATATATTATTTATTGAGTATTTGAGTTCATACAAAAGAAAAGACGATTAGTCAATATTGCAAATCAAGTTATAATTTTCTAAACGAAAGCTTCCAATTTAATCGTGTCAAACGGTTGATGTTGACCGTTATGTAAGACATTCTTGACTCATTTAATTAAGCGTAATGTTATTTGCACCTGGTTTGTTTTTAGTGTTGCACACTCGATGACTTTAGGTTTAGTTTTGGTTGAGGCTAATAATTGAACTTAACTGAACAATACACACCCTTAGAAGTGTATGTGTTCCTGCTACATCGCGCGGACACTCTACTAATGTTCTATAAAGCATGTTCTGAAATGCTATTAATTAAATTATATTAAAAAAATATTGACCTAGCATCTAGACTTTTATTTATTAGTGTTCATATTTGTGAGAAAACTATAGTTCATAAAGTTGACCTTCCGGAAGGTTAACAATTTAATGGTATATGGGTCAAGAAACACGTTAACTTTAAATGTAGCAAATAAGAAAATATCTAAACCAAGAACAAGAAACTTCTTGTAAAAGTGACAAATCATATATAATCATTATACCATTGATTAATTTTGACTTGTATTATCAACAATCTCCACCTTATAAGCCAAAATAATCTCATCCTAGGCACAATGCATCAACACAGAACTTAAACTTTGATCTAGGTAAGGATTTTGTTAACACGTCAGCAGGATTATTTTCATGGTTTCAATCTTTATCACATCTTCCTTATAATTGATTAGTTCTCTTATAAAGAACAACTTCATCTTGATATGCTTGGATTGGTTCGGTCATGAAAAACACTATTTTTGGTCAATTGAATAATCCATAAAAATGACAAGAATGGATATGTAGTGTGTTTTTTTTTATGACAAAATCTTGTAATCAGCGTATATCACATATCGTCCTTATATATGGGATAAACCATCACAACATTTCAGATGAGAGTTGGAAATTAGAGTTATATTTTTTGTTTTTTTTTTTTAGTTTTTAGTTTTAAATCACTATATTTATCTTCAAACAACTTAATACAAGTGAGTGACAGGTAAACGGGCTACAAGTTGCGCCGCTACCCCGTTTTGAATAGCAAAACCAACTCTATTAAAAATAAAACGTGAGTCCTTGGTCGCTGGGGAGTTACTCTGCACCACCTTTTGTACTCTTTCTAAGAACCGAATTGCTTCGGGCGCTAGACCTCCAAACGTGTCAAAGGCAAAGGGCACAAAGACGTGTTGGTTCTCCAGACAGGCAACTTCATGTTTGGCAAATTTATTGGATTCTGCTTTCAAGACTGCTTGCCCTACCACAAACCCAGAATCCCGCAGTCCAACCAACGGAGACACCCCTGTAAGATCAACGCACGCATGTTTACCCTGTGCCCTCCCGAACACGAGGACATCCGCTGGCCTTAGGGTGGACCGCCCTTCCAGGGGGTCTGTCAAAAAGTTAACCGGGGCTTCTTTCCTAGCCGAAATCCCTGCCCTTCGTAAGACGTCCCATAAAACATCGCTGACCAGATCATGTCTGTATTTAAATCCGGGCAGCTCCTTACAGTGAAGGGCATGTTCTCCAAACTTATCTAAACATGCCTTTTTGCACACCGGACACGGCTCATCAACCGGAAAGATGGGAATCATGAGCCTGTATTTGAGGATAGCCCGATATTCAACAGCTGACATGTGTTGCCCAAGTCCATCAATAGGAAGGACAGCCAAGAAATCTTGAGCATGCGATACTTTGAGGCATTCAAACACCGCCTTCTGGCGCGGAGACATGGCAAACTTCTCTCCCATAGTCTGGAGGGTTTTACAGTTAAAAGCACTCGCCAAAATCTTTTGAGGTTTTTTGGGGGCGGTGTCTTTATCTATAAACCCGCCCAAATTTAAATCAGGAAGAGAGTTGCGAACGTTGTCTAAGGCACCCTTTAAGAATTTTTTGTCAGTTGGACAATTATAAGTATCACAGTGAAAAACGCTTTCAGAAATTTTCATTAGTGGTAACTTAGTTACCATTGAAAATCTACTTTTCAATGACACCCGTATTGCCTGAAATAGCTACTTGCCACTAATGGGTCCAATTGTCATTGGTTAGTGAAAACTTACCACTGATAATCTGTTAGACTATGTGGTGTGCACTCGGGGAAAGGAAACGGGGTGCTGAGCTGGCTCGATTCCCGATCGGGAACACCGCCCCCCCCCCCCCCCCGAAAAAAATTGGGGGAAATCGGGGAAATATACCCGTTTGAACCGAAGGCTGTGATTGGCCAAATCTTTTTGAACGTTAAAATGGGGGCCCACGTTTTTGAATGTTAGCCGTTGGTAAAAAAAAAATAAAAAAAATCAAACATTTACTATATATATATATAAACTTTACCCCACAATTCACAAACTCACTCAACTTTTTATAAACCAAACCACCACATTTTATAAATTACTCTTTCAAATTTTATAACCAAACCACCAATGGATCCAAGGCGTTCAACCCCACAACCCTTTTACCCGAACAACCCCGCTACTCCTTCCACACAAGCTCCAAACTTTCCCTTCCCCGCTACACCGCTCGACCCTAACACATTCGGATTTGGCGTTTTAGTCAACCACAAAATCCATGGCAAATGCAAATGCATCACCAACAACACTTTCATATGCAAATGCCACCCCGAACCAAATGCCAACCGTCCCCGCTAGACCCGAAACTCAAGCCGAACACGACTTTATATCGTTAGGCGTCGATGACGACGTTATCCCCGAAACTCAACCAACATCTAAAAAAGACACAAAGGGGAAGAAACGTGCCACTACTAAGGCGGATAGCGTTCCATGGACTCAAGACGAGCTGGAGGCCTTAGCACGAGCGTGGGTGAACGTTTCTACCGACCCGATACGAAGTAAGTTTATTTTATTTTTTTTTGGCCGTGGGTTTTATGGATGATTTTAATTTTTTTTTATTTATCACGTGTAGGTACGAATCGAAACAAAGATAGCTTTTGGAACTCGGTTTGCGAACAATTCTTCAAGTTAATGCAACGCACGCCTTATCGAACCGGTCATGCTGTTAGTACTAAGTTTAGGGAGATGAACGCAAAATGTGGAGAATTTGCGGGCGTTTATCAAAGATGTTGGAACAATAGAAAGACCGGTGAAAGCGACGAGAACGTGTTGAAGAATGCGCTTGGAATGTTTTGCAAAAAAAGGCTAGTGGGGGGTGGGCGTACATGAGGCCGTATGAGATTTTGAGAGCATGTGATAAATGGAGGGTGGTGCCAAACGAAGTGGCACAAGCAAAACGAACAAAGACGAGCACCTCGGGAAGTTATAGTGCGGGGGGGTCCGATGCTCGTTGTACTATAAATATAAACGATGACCCCGAGTTTGAAGATGATGCTCCCGCGCCCGATTTGGAGCGGCCAATTGGAAGGGACCGCGCGAAAAAAGCCGCATCGAGCTCAAAAGGAAAGGCCTCCGCTTCGAAATTAAGTGTGGTTGACAGAATAGATTCGTTGATTTCAAACTTTAACGAGTTTAAGTCGGAGCAAAATGAAAGGTGGAATGAAAGAAAGAAGGAGAAGGAAGAAGCACTTGATCTAGAGCGGGAGAAGCTTGCGTTGGAGAAGGCACGGCTCGCGTACGAGCAAGAAAAGGTGGAGTTTGCGATGATGGACAAAAATATCGACGATCTTCCCGAGCAAGAAAGAGCGGGGTGGGCGGCGAAGAGAAACATGATCGCGAACAAGTGGCTTGGAAAAGATATGCTTTAGATGGTTTTTTTATGTAATTTTCTTGTTATTTTTTAAATTTCCATGCATTGTAGGTTGTAATTTTTTTTAATTTAATGAAATTTATCTTTAGTTTTTTTTTCGGTTTTATTTTTTATTTTTTTAAAATATTGCCGTTTTAAAAAAAATAAATTATATGTTTTTTATACATTTTTTATAAAAAAATAATTATGAAATATAAAATATATAATTAAAAAAAAGGAAAAAGAATAAAAAAAGGAAGGGGGAATGGGGGAGTTGGGGGAAACCATTTCCAAAGTTTGGGGGAGAAAATGGGGGAAATGACATGGCGCTGATGTGGCAGTTGGGGGAGTTGGGGGAATGGGGGGGCACACCATATAGTCTTATAATTGATGCTCATTTTTCATGCGATTATCCACCAATCACACAATTCCAAAACAACTTTCATGCAATTTCTAAACAATCAATGAGAACTCAACCAGTGGCTCTGCTCCTTTGCCTTGTCTAGGGCGTTGCCCCAACCCCACCAAAAGGGGCCAACCCCTACAAACGGGGTGTTGGCCCTTTGAACCTTTGGGTTTGTTGGTGCATGAAATAAGGATAATAATGAATAAATTTGTAATCCACACCTGCTAACTCGTTATCTATGTTCTTATTTCCCCTTTTATCAAGTAAATCCTAGTTATACCAAAATAAACATGTTGGCGCTTTAAGCACCAACATATTAGCTCACTAGAAATTAGAATCGAAACAAACTTAAATGAGTGCGAGTGCGAGCCCGATGTTCATATAACAAGCTTGATTAGGTTTGTGAGTCTAAACGAGCTATATAAATATCATAATATGTAATTAATATAATATATAATTGCATAATAATTATTATTCACATATAATTTTGCTATAGCTAACGGAATAGTTTATATCATTTTTTTTAAAGGTGTAGTTCAATGGTGAAATTCTAGTCTTAACAACCTCCGGATCACAAGTTCGAGTCCACCCACACGCCGGGCCCTTTCAACTTTAATGTGTATGATTTTTCGATGGGCGAGAATTGAACATGTGACCAATCCCGAGCGAGAACGCTTTAAAAAGGTAAACCCTCTCACCTCAAACCAGCTGAGCTGGAAATAGTTTATATCATGACAATAGATTAAATCCAAATTACGAATATATAAATATATTAAAGTAACTATAGATGTGTATAAATAAAATAATCAAATTTAATGTATAAGTCAAGTCAAGTTGAGCTTAAGTTTGTAAAATTGTTTATGAGTTGAGCTTGGACGTTAAATTTTACTAGAGAGCTCAAAGTGAACATGACTTGGGTTTAGTAGAGTTCAACTCATTTGAACCCTTAGGTCATGCTTGGTTCACATAATATTTTTAAAGGAATTGGAATCCCTAAAAGGAATTGAACCTACCTTAGGTCTTCCTTATAGAACCATCAAACGAAACGAAGTCTAACCCCCATCCAAACTATAGAACCCCAACAAACAATACAAGCGAAGTGGAAAAAGAGAGAAATTAAGTTCTTAATTTTCATGATTAAAATTTCTTTGGAACACAAAGAAGTATGAGAAAGACGAGTCACATGATAATAAAAGATTTGAAGGATCTGGAATGGATTCCTATAATGCATTTGGTTGGCAAAATGCAATGTTTGGTTTTTAAAACTACGAAATGAATTGGAATTTAAAATAATGGCAAATGACATAATTGTCATTTATTTATTTTTATAAGTTTTTATGATTATGTATTTAATATACAAAAAGCGTTTTCAATAATTGCTAAGTTGAATTTATACGGTTATTTATGAATTACTCTCGTGTTTTCTATCATAAATAGAAATCCAAAATTTTCAAACAGATTCTCATATTATCACAAATGAAGTTTCGTAAAAAGTTTTTCCAGTTATGGAATGAAAATTATGATTTAAAAAAATTAAAAGTTAAACCATTAGAACGATGATTAATGAATGATGTCGTAAATCAACAAAGACGATGATGAATGGGTGATTTTGTAGGTGGATGTGGGGTGAAAGGATAAAAATGATGAATTAATTTGAAGAACGGGGCCGGAACGAACTTATAGAGGAGGGAAGAATGGGTTTTACGTGGAGTATATGGTAACTAGATTATACTTCGGGAGTGTCCCGGGTTGAGAAATTTAGTATGATACATTAATTTTACATATGAAATAGACTTATGTATAACTCTAATATTAATATCTAACTTAAAAAAATTAACAATGTACAACTCCAATGTTAACACCTAACCTAAAAGAATGTAGAACTTTAATGTAACTCTAATATTAACACCTATCCTAAAGACTAAACAAATGTATAACTCTAACATACTAATATTGATATCTAACTTAAAACAACGTATAACTCTATTAACCTATTCGGCTCTGGTTGAAAAAAAAAATTCATATTTACTGATTTAAACATAATTAGTGACTTGTCTATACATGATTAATGATTTACCTGAACACTTTGTGTTTTTTTCCTGTATGAATAAAACCCCACAAAAAAAATTCTCCGTTTTTTATATAGCACTATGGTACTCGTTGGAAAGATAATAAAACGCTCGTTAATTTGGTGTAATTTTTTTCTTTAAAAAGTCTCATATATTAAATATATTAACGTTTAAAAATTATGGGAGAAAACACGAGGGTGAAAAATCCAATTTTGTTTTAAATTATTTTTTTCCTAAAATATCTCAATGCCACATGGGATGACACATAGCACATTCAAAGAAGAGAATACATCTTTAAATGTCATGTCATTAAAATGGCTTTTATTTATTATATGTATAGATAAGAAACAAATTCCTTTTGAATGTTTACCAACTCCATCATACATGCGACGGAAAGTAGGGGTGTTCAACGAATCGAATAACGAATTTTCGAATTATTCGAATCGAATTTCTCGAATTTTTAATATTTTTACTTGAATTCGTATTCGATTCGTATTCGCTTAAAATTCAATTTATTCGATTCGTATTCGATTCGAATAAGAAACTCGAATTCGAATCGAATTCGAATAAATTCGATTTAATTCAAATTCACCATTAATAATAAATTGTTTTACTTTTAGTTTTAAAACTAATACAAACTCATTATTTTTAACATATAAAATACAAATATACAAAATTGATAAACAACAATATGTCAAATACGGGAATAGTAAAAATAGTAGAGAGTATAGTTTGTTAGAGTTTTGTGATGTATAAGTTAAATATGTAAAATATGGTTATGGTAAAAGTTGTAGACACTAAGGGTTCTTAGAGTTAGACTAAAATTTAGAAATTCTCTTTTTCAATGTGTATATAATAATGTGTATGTGTGTATATATATTTAAAAAATCTACATGTACAGTTTTTATTCGAATTTCGAATCGAATCGAATTTAAAATCATAAATTTGTATTCGATTCGTATTCGATTTACTTGACTCGAATTCGAATCGAATCGAATTCGAATTCTCAATAAACGAATCGAATTCTTGGTAATCGAATCGAACTAAATCGAATTTCGAATTTTTCGAATCCGAATCGAATTCTGAACACCCCTAACGGAAAGTTACTTTCCTATAAATGGGAAAATATGGACTTTCCATTCCTCCAATCAAACACATAATTTGAAGGGAATTAATTTCAATTCCATCATAATTCCAAAGAATTCTATGAACCAAATGGGTCCTGATCACTTACAAGTGGTAAAACACTAAAACCACGTTTCAATCGGTGCACAACCATCACTTTCTTGGCTTGCTTGATTTCTGCTTTGTTTCAGCTTTTGGTTGACACACTTTCAAGGACCAACCTTAAGCAAAACAGACAAAGTCCAGGAATTTAAGTTAGTTGTAATAGCAAGAATAGTCCTTCATTTTTTAACGGTTAATGTTATACTTCTATATTTTACATCAAATATAGTTTTGTTTAGATTTAAAACCTAAGACCTTCTCTCTAAGAGGAATAAACAAGTACCAAGTGTCAACCTACATTGAGAATAGTCCTTCAATTGCCTTTTAATTCGGACTTTGGCCGCAATCTATCTATATCTATCTATCTATACATATAATAAACCAAAGCTATTTTGATGACATGTCATAATATTATGCAATCTCTATTTTGAGAGATGCCACATATGATGTGATGTGGCAACTCTAGACCAATTAAAAAAATGAATAAATATGGTTTAAATAGTATTTAACATAATCTATTAAATATCAAATCTACTAAATTTAAATATTAAAACTTTATTATTTTCTCTCTCATGTTTCCTCTCCTAACTTTTAAACTTTAATATCTTTTATATACGAGATTTTAAAAAAAAAAAATTACACCAAATTAACGAGCGTTTTATTATCTTTCCAACGAGTACCATAGTGCTATATAAAAAACGGAGAAAAAACGACTATTTTTTGTAACCCGACAGTTATTGTGTCAGGTTTGGAATTAGTTTAAAAAAAATTGTGGGTTTGGGTCGAGCCTGGGATTAGGTGATACCAGACCCAATTACCGTTTTTATATTAGAATATGATAACTTATGGCAGAGATTTGTTTAAAATAATAATAATATTCATTAATCATATATTGGCAAGTCATTAATTATGTTGTCATATTAGATATTTTATTATGTCATATTAGATATTTCAACCCGGGACACTCTCCAACAGGTAATTGCTATATAGATGCCATTTTTATAGTTTAGATACTTCTAATTTTATTCACTTTACTTAGATTTCTCAACCCGGGACGCTCCCGGGTATAAGCTAGTATATATATAAAAAAAAAACGTATATGCTGACGTGGCGTGCAATGGAGGCCTCAACATCCTCTTGAGACTGCCACGTGGCATCATAATTGAAAGATTTTAGTGTTTTTGAACTATTTCCTTATTTAATTAAAAAAAAAAGATAAGCATAAAACCCTAAATTAAATTGAGTTATTTTAGGAAAAAAAGAATTTAAAAATAAATTTAAAATTTTCTCTCTAATGTTTCCTCCCATAATTTTTAAACGTTTATAGCTTTTATATACGGGATTTTTTAAAGAAAAAAATTACACCAAATTAACGAGCGTTTTATTATCTTTCCAACGAATACCATAGTCCTATATAAAAAACGGAGAAAAATCGACTTTTTTTTGTGGGGTTTCGTTCATACAGGAAAAAAAACACACAAAGTGTTCATGTTATTCATTAATCATGTTTTTTCTTTTAAACCAGGTTCTTATCTATGATGTTGAAAATCAGCCCAATCGCCATGTTATCATTGAAATTTTACTAGGTATACTTCATCAAGAGAAGTTAGGAGAAAGAATCGCGCAACACTGCAACACATGGTGTCACCTTATAGCAAGGTTATTTATTTATTTATTTAATTACAAGAGTAATAATTATTACTATTAGTATTAATATTATTAGAATGGTTATATTTTTCAACCCCGGGACGCTCCCGGAAAGAATTGATAGTTGCTGACGTAGCGTTCAATGGTGGCCTCAAACATCTCTTGATTATGCCACGTGGCATAATGAGATGCAATGATTACAACTTCCAACTTAAGTGTTTGTTTAGTTGATTAGGTTAGGAATTATAAGAGCCATTAGAATGTGAGAAATTAGAGAGATGTGATGAGTTTTTTAATAGTTGCAGTTTACATAAGTGATTATTTAGATGATTACTGATTAGGTTTTAGATTAGGGAATATGAGTTATTACTGATTAGAATACTATGAACATGCAATGATTGAGAGATTTTGTGGTTAGTTAACTTGAGCAATTTGCAATAGGTTATTACGTAAAATTAGATTTTTTAACCCCGAGACCCTCCCGAGGTAATCAACTAGTATTCTTTTAACCCAGATATTGTCATCCATCACTATTTAGGTCTAACATTCCATTTTGGAAAACTAACATAATACGATTTAATAATAATTTATTACTTCTTATTAAATATAGACTACTCAAAATATATTAAACTTCATTAAACAAGCGGGATCACCAAGCCGGAGAACACCTCAAAAACCAACTTACATCATATCAATATTAAAATTACACCATGACTTCCAATTTACGTTACCATCTCTAGATCTATTCCTTAACCAAATATACCTCAACGCTTTAACATCAGACACTATTTGCGCTACCTTTACATCAAAATATAATAGATGTTATAGGTAACACAAGGGGAGTGGTCGGGGTGTAAACGGGCCGAGCCGAGCTCGAGCCTGACTGGGCTCGAGCTCGGCTCGTTATGGTTTTATGAAGCTCGAGCTCGAGCCCGGCTCGCTAGCAAAATCAAAAGCTCGAGCTCGGCTCGGCTCGGCTCGAGGTGATTTCAGAACAATCTCAAATGAGCTCGAAGCTCGGCTCGAGATCGCAAAAGCTCGGCTCGCGAGTGTTATTAAATGGGCCTATGAAATAAGGACTTGGGCTTTGGATATGTGAGCTATAAATTATAAGAGATATATAAATAACTTATAATTATGTTTGGGCTCGTTTAGGCTCGCGAGCCCAATCGAGCTTTGTATCTAGGGCTCGAGCTCGGGCTCGATAACTAAACGAGCCATATTTCAGGCTCGGGCTCGGGCTCATTAAGGCTTGGCTCGTTCAGGCTTTTTACCGAGCCGATCCCGGGTAGCTCTCGAGCCGCTACGTGTCACTTACACCCCTAGGAGTGGATCTTGTGAGAGTGGAGAGAAACAAAGTGGTAAGAGACCTATAAGAGTTGGTATATATCATTTTGACCTCGGTAATGTAACGAGTACTTGATTAAAGAAAGAATCCTTTATATTACAAGTTCCGAAATTAGCATATTTTCGTGTAATTATAAAGTAAAAGGACACAACTTAATGAAATAGAAAAGAGTATCCGTCTAGTATGCTATAAGAAAAGTAAGGTTGCATAACTAGTCGTGTTATTTTTTCCAAACATAAACTTGTTTAGAAATAGGTTAACATGACACGACTTGTTTAGAGACCTTATTACTAGATAAACAAAAAATGTCAAAACTTCATAGTAGTCTAAACTAATACATAAATATATAATCCTTAACATATTTGAAAAAAAAAAATCCATAAAAGTTTTAACTATGTTTAAACAGACCATTAACAAGTTAACAGGTGTGTTTACACACATATTTAAATAGGTCATTAACAAGTTGACCTACTTTAGATACGAAACCTGTTAAGTTTCAACCTAAACTTGTTTAACCCTATGCCGTTTAATGTTAACAAGTCCGTGTCCAAAATTTTCATCCAAAAATGTATTAATACCTTCACACTTTCAAACTATACGCCTAAAAACATATATACTTTAGTTTGTACTTCAATGATCACACAATCATACTTACGTATTTTCTCTCTTAATTATCATAAGCTTTTACTATAAGAAAAATAATTTATATTTTTTTCGGCTTACTCAAATTTTTATGTTATGAAGTTCACAACTTCACACGGACCCAATTAAATGGCTATAGGCCGTAACTGTGTGTGGCAACTTGTTTCTTAATTTAATTGTCACAATAAGTTCTCAATTCAATATTCTTCCTGAAATCATCATTGATCTAGAATGGAAAATGAATACAAATTTAAAATAGGTATTTAGGAACCATACATCACTCAATTAGGAATCATACACCCTGGCCCACATCATACACCAATAGGAGGCTGCCACATACCCAGAATATGATGTCATATACCCCAAAATGTGACGTCACTGGGTGTATGAAACCCATAACCCTTTAAAATATTACACACACTGACACACATATATCAATCCCAATGACTGTTATCAACTAATCGAGTAAATAGGTTGATAAAATTGAGTAAATATCATAATAACATATTGTATTCTTTAAACTAGTTGTAGTGAGCGTAAAAGTAGAAACCCACTCAAGGTCATCCTTTTAATGCTCGTAAATGCACGCCAAGGGATAAAATAGGCGGCGTCATGGTGATAACAGTCGTGAGGGCTATGCGAGAAAGAGAGTGTTTATCTACTTTTTTTTAGCCAATTACATTAAGTCACATTACTCACATTTTTAGTTAAACCACTACATGCTTTTAAAGAGTGTAATTAGTTAAAGCCTCGGTTTACGTAACAATAACATGCCATAAGATTTTGCACTATTTATTTAACCTACTATATAACATGCCATAAGATTTTGCACTATTTATTTAACCTACTATACATACTCTTACCCAACTATATATGAAATAATGGAATAAACAAAGTACTAAAATTAGGAAAAGTCATTTCATCATGATTTGTAAATTAAAATGTTTAACCGGCAAGCAAACGCCAATCATTTGTAAAGAAATAAACACACACACCACATTATCACTTTACAGTTTACACCCATCTTTTACTTTTAAAAGCCCTAAGAATCTGAGATCATCCCAAAACACTTTCCTTCTTATTACAATATATTTATATTATCTTTATTAATATTTTTATAAAAAAAACTCCAATTTCAGTATGAATGTAGCCGGACAAAAGAAAAGAACAAAAGCATACAGCAAAACTTAACCATGCAGCAGCTAGCAGAATCTGATGCCTACACACAATACAATGTTAATTACAACATAGCTTTAGTACGTACTCTTCATCTACAGTTGGGACATTTATTATTTTACTATAATAACTGTTTCTTTAAAGCTATCCGTATATGCTATTCCAACGCCTATGAAAACCGACGCCTCAATACTGTGCTCCCTCAATTACTATGTTCATCTAATAACACCAAATATAAAAACAGACAGAAAACCTTGACGTACCATATCCAACCAAAAGTTAGATTTCCACAAATTGCCATTGAAACTTGTCCTTACGCAATGTGGTATGTTGTGTGTTATTATGTCGTCTTCGAAATATCCACTTATGGCTGAAGTATTATTAGGATATAGCTACTATAAGAAAAAGTATTATCGATGGATTAACTGATTTAACTAAAAGTTAACAGAAAAATGGAAAACCAAATTCGATAATCAGCTACAGCTATGGCTATCCTAGTTAGTTCCTAACCCACAAATTTGGGATTATCACCGAAGGATTACCTATGTCCGCGGACGTTTGTAAACTTAATCATTGCCACATTGGTTGTCCGTTGTTGGCAATGGTAAGGATAAGATTTCTCATAGTATACTTGCCCAAACTTTTCAGTTTGTCGGTTATTAGGGGTGACAATTCTTGACACGACATGTCCCAAACCTAACCCGAACCCAGTAACACAAAAAAAACCAGGTTTGGGTCGACAACCCATTTAAAAATTAGTGGTTGGGTTTGGGCTGACTTGTATTAAAAAAAGGTCGGGTTCGGGTTGACCCGTATAAAAGACGGTTTGACCTGTCAACCCGTTTTAGTATTTACAAAAAAAACTTTTACATTTTTTTTTTGTTTTTCTGTTTCCATTTTACATTGTTATTTATAATAATTTTAGTTTTGCACACCATATTCTTTACTTGTCACAATCATACACGCCATTAAATAGGTTATTGCTAACCCGCTTTGAACAAAACAACCCCTTCTAATTCGTCAACATTCATGACTCATTAAAAAAATAATGTCAAACGGGTCGGGTTCGGGTTAAAAATTCCAACCCACCAACACGCAACCCATCAACCCATCAACCCAGCACGGTTGACACCCCTAGCTAAGTAATATCACGTCAGTACTACGCTAGGGAAATTTAAGATAAAATTTCAAATAGGATCATTGGCGGATCTTGAACTTAGTTTTCGGTAAAATCTGGGTGGGCCGTACTCAAAATATAAAATTTTCGGTAAGATTTACACTACGAATAAATAAGGGAAAATGACCAATATAGCCCGTTGACCGGGCATTTTGCACAAATAGCCCCCTCCACCGTCTTTGGAGAGACGGGACACGGCTCCCAACCCGCCTGAACCGTCTCCCGAGAGGCTTCCCATTTCAGCCAACAGAGAACCGCCACGTGGCGTCTCTGATCCCGAGATGTACCGTCTCTCTCCAGACGGGTCAGAACCCTCTCCCAGACGGTTCACGTTTCCCAAGACGGCTGACCCTTTGGTTCAACCGTCTCCCAGACGGTTCACGACTATCAATGCCGGCTGACACTTCGGGTCAACCGTCTCAAAAAGACGGTCACCTTTCCCAAGACGGCTGACCCTTCGGTTCAACCGTCTTGAGAGACGGTACACATTTACCGACGCGGTGGTTCCCGATGAGCGGCGACGCTTCGGTTGTCCGGCTCAGCCCTATAAATACCCGTCTCCCGTCCATTTCCCGTCATCCAACCCGTCTGAACATAATCAACCACCGTACAACTCCGTCCAAACACCATCTACTACCCGACGACCACCGTCCAACACCGTCCAACACCGTCCAAACCACCGTCCAACACCGTCTAACACCGTCCAAACCACCGTCCAACACCATCCAACACCGTCCAAACCACCGTCCAACACCGTCCAAACCACCGTCCAACACCAATGGCACCCCAAAGATGGACGGAAGAACAAGAGATTGCGTTGATTGCGGCATGGCTGCATGTTGAGGAGAGTACACACCTCAACAACAAGTGGTTCCGGATCCTGAATGAGTACAACCGGCTCGTTGGGGGCTCACAACGTACCACCGAGTCGCTTAGCCGCAAGTTGAATGATTTGACGACAAAGTGTCAAATATTCAACAGCCACCATAACCGGACCCTTTACGACGTACCCGCAAACTTTCCTGAAGACGTGGCCATTAGACACAGTCTAAGGCAGTACAAAAATAGGGAGGGTAAAGAGTTTAAACATGTGTCCGTGTGGCAAATGATTAAACATCGTCTTATGTAATTTTTAATTATATTTTTATTTATTTGTAATGGTTTTATTTTTAATGCAATAGTTGGTTATATTTTTAATTTGTCGTTTTGTTTTTATATTTAAACGTACTATACTATTACAATCACAAATAAACAATAAATATTATTACAATAACAATTAAAAAACTACACTATTACAACAAACTTCCCGAGAATAAAAAAGCAACAAGAGAAAATAAAGAAGCAACAAGTAAAAAACTACACTATTACAACAAACTTCCCAAATTTACTTCCAGAACTAGGAACTTTGTTTGAAGTAATAGTAATGTCTAACCAACTATTGAGGACTACATCTTAGTGTTAGATGTTTTGTCCTCCACAGCGGCGGTAGTAGCAGTGGTCTACATAGACGTTGTTTCGAATGGTGTATGTGCTCTACACAGACAAGTCCGAAACATTTCCTCGTTTTATGTAACAATAGTTCTCAGTGAGCACACGTCGAACATCGAGACATAAATTCGGAAAGCGAGCGAACTTGCCTAAAATGTAGACCACCACATCATCGATCCATTACACGGGTTGCAAACCACGCGCAGATGGAACAACAATCCAAGTAGCCGTACGCAGATGAAACAACAATCCAAGTAACCGGGACATATTTTCCGAAGCCGGTAGGCTTCGGCTGGGGCTTCGGCTGGGAAAGTAAAAAAACGTCATTGGATTGGAAGATGAAAGCTTAGAGGAGACGGGTGGGTGCATGGAAGATGAAAGCTTAGAGGAGACGGTTGGGTGGTGCATGGAAGATGAAAGGTTAGAGGAGAGCGGTGGGTGCAAATTTCGTTAAGTTAATTAGGGTATTTATATACACTCGTGAGACGGTTCAGACGGTTCAAAAATTTCGTTAAGACGTATTGGGAAAGGTGACCCGTCTGTTTGAGACGGTTGACCCGAAGGGACAGCCGGCATTGATAGACGTGAACCGTCTTTGGAGACGGTTGAACCGAAGGCTCAGCCGTCTTGGTAAACGTGAACCGTCTGGGAGAGATCTCTGACCCGTCCGGAGAGAGACGGTACAGCCTCAGGATCAGAGACGCCACGTGGCGGTTGGGGGGGGGGGGTCACAACGTGTCCCGTCTATCCAAAGACGGTTCAGGCGGGTTGGGAGCCGTGTCCCGTCTCTCCAAAGACGGTGGAGGGGGCTATTTGTGCAAAATGCCCGGTCAACGGGCTATATTAGTCATTTTCCCTCCCAATAAATAAAACCGAGGCTCCCAAGCACGGTCCCAATAAAGATCCGCCCTAGATAGGATTCTACCCCCAGACTTATCAACATCCGTTGGTAATCCAATGTTGATATACCCTATATATAGAAACAAAAACTTACCATTATTCTGGAACTATTAATCAACCAAATCAAACCTTTAAATGGTCATTCAAGTTGGATGTACATGTCATCAAAATTCGACTTTGAGTTGGTTGCTCTGATCAGATTCTGATTCAAATGTTCTTGTTTTATTATGATTTGTTTTTCTGTAAATATGTTAGATAGATGGGTGATAGAAGAAAATCTTGATGATGAAGAAAATCTTTCTGCGATAATTAAGGATGAGCATTTCGGTACCGGGTACCCAAAATACTGGTATCAGCCCATTTTCGGTACTAGTATTTTACCTTAAACCGGTACCGTATTGTATATTTTCAGTACCGGTATCAAGTTTTGGTGATTTTTGCTATCAGTATCTTCGATAGGTACCGAACTAATCACTGGTGTAAATAAAAGAAGAGCTCACAGCCACACGTACGGCCTCCCCTGTTTGCACCACCCCAAAACTTATTTGCACCGGCCTCTACGGCTCGTAGAGGCTTCTACGAGCTGTAGAGGGTCCTCTACGGCTCATAGAGGTCTCTACGAGCTGTAGAGGTCTGTGTCAATCATTGCAGTGGGCACTCACCTCTACGGCCCGCAGTTTTTGGTTTGGCCCAATAAACAACATTTCAAACGTTATATATATGTCCAATAGTTTATTTATTCTAATCTTGACTAATATTAGAATGTAACGTGATCAATTTGTATGGCCGAATTTCAAAGCTGGAATAAAGCAAAGATTGAACAACAAATGCACGCCATTACCTCTCACTTAACGCCCAAATATCCCTCATGTGACCCCTAAAATCGTCACATACACTCAAAATTCATAAAGCATCACTAATCGTCCCAAACAAACAAAGTTTTATATATAAATAATAAATGAGCAAAATTGGCCTAAGCTCTTGAACAACAACTTCACACAAAAACACCATCATTACATTTTTTTGTTACAGTAAACTTTTAAAACAACACACAAGTATAAGTATAAATTAACAACAATTTTTCGTGTTGACCGTCACAATACAGTCTTTATTAATATAACATATGCACGAATCATCAACGATCAAATCAAGACCGCGATAGAAGAATGATAATACGTACGTCGATCATGCGTAGTTGCATAGACCGTATATACAATAACCACCAGGCATGCACTTATTGCCACACGACCCGCAATGCCTCTTGTCATACGCCAAATTCACACACTCACTATTGCAACACGAGTTCGTAAACTTGCATTTCTTCTTGCATGCACCACAGTTGTGTTTATCGTTGGTTAAGTCCATGCATTTGTTGTTGCAACAAGTTGAGTTCTTTCCTTCTAAAATATAACAAATTTCATCATCCTTCTTGCAGTGATCAGCCGCTCTAGGGTTTGCTTCTTTCTCCGCGAGGAAACGGCTTTTGGGCCTTGTGGGAAACGACATTGTGGTGGTTGGAGATGGTGGGCCTGTGGTGATGGTGGTGGTGGTGGTGGAGATGAATATGGTGAGGGTTGTGGCGATGGTGAGGGTGATGGATATCATGAAGATTATTTGCATAATCTTCATGATGATTGATGGATGAATGAAGAGATCTATAAGAATGTTTGATTATGTGATGCTAGCTAGGGATTGAGTTTGAATGTTTGATGCTGATTTTGGTTAAGGATGATGGATCCAATGAGTTGGAAGTTTTATAGGGGGTTAAAGGGGGGAGTTGACCACTTGCCATGCACTCTTTCTATATTATGATGTATTGATGTTTGATTTAGGTGTACTCTAGTTTAGTTGTCAACTAGGTTTCTTACCATCACTTATTTTGCTTTAACAGTTTGACATATATAATGTATTTTAAGTTTTTGGTTTTTTTATTTTTTACTTTTCATTTATATGTAAATAAGTGTCAATAATTACTTGTTTATTTTTAGAATCCGGTGATTTATTCTTTTCCAAGATGTCTACCAAAATAAATCATACCCCGAATCATCACCTGCCTCGCATTCTTCTTTCTTTTTCCCTGAATAGCAAAATACCATGGTAGTAGACAATCAATTTGATAATAGAAATTTAGAAGGGTTAAAAATACGCGGTGTTATTATACGGGTGTATATGAAAAAAAATTGTGGCATTTCATAAGTTTGAATAGGTGAAAAAGGTGGAATTTTGGTGAAATTAGCGGTCGAGTTCAGTGATGTAGCTGAATGAATCAGCGATTTCAGTGCTGTAGCTGAACGAATCAGCGGCTTCTGGGGACAACTTCTTACACGTTGCAGACTACAAATGATTGTTGTAAATGATGTGTGAGAAGTCGCTGATTGAAACATCTACTTCACCATTTTTGCTTCTTCCCTGATACGCATACCAATCGCGCTTTAGAAAAAAATAAATCACCTAATTATGCAAATGATTCTTATTTTTATCATGCGTTTGTAAACTTGGGAGTTGGGAGTCATGGCTCATGACCCATTCTTAAATAATTGGGTTGAGTTAAATTTTTTTGCTTGTTTATGATTTGTGTGATGACAATAGGTAAAAATGTAGGTCAATTAGGAAACTTGTTAATTTAGACCGTGTTCAAATGGTTAATGGTCGTACATCTATAAAAACTAATTTGCTATCGCACAAACTCATCTAGTCACTATCGATGAAACACCACCACAACACCACACTACACAACGAGCACCACCAATCAACACTTCTTGTTAACACCAATTGTGTGTTGCCAATTCCGTCATCAGTCACCACCATAAGCACCGCATTATGTCACACCAGCCGCCATCACCTCCACCATCGCTTGTCAGAAGCCACCACCACCCTCACCTTTGCCACCACTTATAGTTGTTGCAACCTATTTGCCAGTGTTACCACCACCACCACCAATAACCATGATTCCCGTTGTAAACACCGTCGTCATTTTCACCGCCTACACCTTCATATATGATCACCAACATCTAAGAGTGGCAATTTTTGATATGACCATGGCAATTTTTTATATCACCGAAACAAGACACACGAATTTAAAAGAATATGTTTTGAGTCTGCTTACACGACCCATTTTATTAAACATGTCAACCTGGACATGACCTACTTAATAAATGAGTTAACCGGGACACTACTTGTTTTTTAAGTAGGTTAGGGGTCTCTTAAAAACTTTTTATTTAAATTTTAAAGATAAAAAATGCTAATATATAAAGTTAAGTATCTTGATTTTTGTTTCTCTAATTACTAACTTTTAAAAGAGATTAATGTTTCCTTGTGAACCTTATGGTCGACTTTTTCAACATATTTATTATATCAGTTAGTTACCTATTCTCTAATCATTTTCAATTTTCATTATCGAGCTAAATATATTTTTTTGAAAGGTTAATTTCATTAAGAACCGCCCGGGAAGTCCTCAAAGCAAGGACAACCGGGAAACACAAACGGAATTACAATGCGTCTAACGGATATTTACACCACTCTTTCCACTCTAGACTAGATACATTAGTTCTATTTTTAAACCAAAAATACGACGTCATCTTTATGCTTTCGAACACTTCCGGAGCACGCCTTCTCTTATTTTGAAAAATCCGCACATTACGCTCATTCCAAATGGTCCACAAAGACGTAAAAATAATCCCCCGTAAGATATATTTGGCATTCTTGGACATAGGCTGGTTCCTTTGGCTTTTCAACAGATCGCTAACATCGAACACAATCATCGGGCTCAAACGACACCAGTTTTCCACGCGGCTCCAGATTTCGGCTGCAAAAAAACACCCTGTAAAGAGGTGGGTCGCTGTTTCAGAATCCGAATCGCACAACCCACATATAGTATTCTGGAGATCAACACCTCTCTTGCATAACTCGGTCTTAGTTGGTAACCGATTTAACATCGCACGCCAAACCATGATCTTGCATTTTAATGGAGTCCAACCCTTCCATTTCATCTCCGAGAGCCTAGCCGAAGTAGGATGGTAAGAAAGCAGAGTTCTAGCGCTTCTAACTGAAAAGACGCCAGAAACGCTTGGTTTCCACCTCCACCTATCCGCACCATCTTGCCATTCAAACCCAAACAGCTCCTCCAAAAGGCTGAACAAAGCTGCAACTTCTGCAGCCGAAGAAGGCGAGTTTTTCCAGTCCCAAAACAGTGTTTTGATACCATTAACCAGGCGCATGCGCTCCGATATAACAGCCCACTTGTTCTTCTCGAGTCTGAATAACTGCGGGTATGTTATACGAAGAGGTTCATCCCGGAGCCAAGAGTCCATCCAGAAACTAATAGTAGACCCATCACCCACTACAGCTTCAAAATGGCTACCAAGCGTGTTTCCGGACCAAACTTTTTTATCGCCTAGTTTAACAATTTGTCTCCAACACCCACTAGCCGAAGTCGTACATGGAAGTAACGACCATTTTCTACTACTCCCATGACAACCAATAATGACTTTTTTCCACAAACAATTGCCTCCGGTCTTAAAACGCCACGCCCATTTGAGGAGGAGCGCGTTGTTAATATCTTCCACTTTGGAAAGGCCTAAGCCTCCCTCTTTCTTTGGAGTCGTAATGACATCCCAAGCAATCCAATTAATCTTCTTCTCTGCATTGCAACCTGTCCATAAAAAAACGTCTCATGATTTTCTCAATACTCTCTATGACCGCCTTTGGAGCTTTATAGAGAGAAAGATAATAAATTGGGAGATTTTCCAAAACCGATTTGATTAGAACTACCCGACCACCCATAGATAAGTTCTTAGCTTTCCAACCAGCTAGGCGCTTATTTAGAGTGTCCAAAACTATATCCCAATTACCAATACGAGTCATCTTCGCGCCCACTTTAATACCCAAATAGACACATGGGAAATCCCCTCTCCTACAACCCAAAACTTCCAACATGCCATCAATCTCTTCATTACTAACACCAATCCCAAATAGGTTAGACTTGTGAATATTGATTCGAAGCCCCGTGCATAAATAAAAAATACGAAGGATACGGGCCATGTTTTGAATATTTTCTCTAGACCATTCTTCCATAATGAGAGCGTCATCCACAAAAAAGAGGTGATTAATATCCATATTGTCAAACGGGAAGCTAATACCTTTTATCAAATCCACCTCTTTCGCCTTCTTCAATAACCAAGTGAGGCACTCCATAACAATGAGAAATAAAAAGGGTGAAATAGGATCGCCTTGACGTAATCCTTTCTCACTCTTAAATTGGTACGTGGGAGACCCGTTCACAAGCACAGACGCACAAGTCGAGTGAAGAATACCTTTTATCCAGCAACACCACACCTCGAGAAAACCCATTTGAGAAAGAGTAGATAAAAGGAATCGCCAATTGACGTTGTCGTAAGCTTTCTCAAAGTCGATCTTTAAGAGAAACGCCTTTTTCTTATTTCTCTTAAGCCATTCCAACACTTCGTTCACCACAAGAGGACCATCAAAACGTTTCATTTGAGCCGGATTAAATGATTGTTTGTTGTTACGAATTCACTAGTTAGTATTCAAATTTCAAACAAGCATTAAATGGGTCAACCCGAACACGACACGAAGACACAAATAAATATATGGTTCAAGTTAAGGTTTAAGAATTTGAACTCGTCAATATGACACGATTAACATCCCTGTCAACTCCACAACCATCACCATCGCTATCAAATCGACCAAACTTACATATTGCAGCCATCGCTACCTTTTACCAGTCCCATTATACAGTCCCAAAGTATACATCTTCATGTATATAGTCGGTTGTGGTAGCTAACATGGTAGATCCATCGTCGAATAGTGCGTCGATTGTCCTCTTTTCGTGATTTTCTTCAATTGTATCATTCTTGATCTTCAACATCTAATTGATCTCTGGACTTTGGGTCTTGGCCTATTTACTCATCTTGGTTGGACATGGATTACGAACATATGAGTATTTATAGTTACCACTTGGGTCTCATGTTATTAGTTTTCATTATAATCTACAAATGTGTATTTTTTTTTATATGTATTTCATGTATGCGTTAACAATCTGTCTTAAAATCGTTTCAAAACTTTGCCTTATTTATATGGAAGTTTTGCTAACTAACAAAATATTCAAGCTAATAACCAAGTCAAACTAAATGCAATGATGTATCACACTAGGAACGTGTCATGACAAAGGAAAGGCTAATAGCTATAACATGTCACCATACCAATGCACAAGCCTCAGTATAATACACTTAATCAATATCCCCAACAAGTGAAACATAAAAAGAAACATGAAGCGTAGACCATACAGATAATTAAACTGGTGTGGAGACTAATTAATGGGTGAAGACCGAAATATGCATGACCAAGATTGTCACATCACCATTGAAGTTACTTTTCTTTTTCTATAATAACTTGTTTCGACCCTAGTTCACTTTAAGTAAATGTTATATATCGTAGATTCTTATCCAAACCTGTTTTTACATGCTTAATGATTACTATTTTAGTTACCGAAAGATAAACGTTAATTGGGTAAAATTCACACATCTTATTAAAAATCGATTGACACAATACATAACTCTAAAATAATATTAACCACCTCAAAGCAATCCGGTTTTTAGATCGAGTGCAAAAGGTGGTGCAGAGTAACTCTCCTGTGGCCAAGGACACAAACTTTATATTTAATAGAGTAGGCTTTACTATTTAAAAAGGGGTTGCGGCACAGCTTGTTGCCCGTCTACCCACGCCTCACTTGTAATTCTTGTTCAAGGTTTTTGAAATTATAATTATAAGATAACAAATTATAAAACTAAATTGTATTTTAAGATGCCATGATCGTAGCTAACCCACGTAATTCCATAAAATGTTTACATGTGTCCTCTAAAACAATAATAATAAAGCCATGTCAAGTTGTCAACTAATTAAAGATTTAAAATATTTTTACTTGCACTTTTAGCCAACAAATTTACGCTGTCGCCTGTTGTCTCAAATTCACGGAGGCGGGAAATTGGGATCTTGGAATAGTGGACCAAATGCAACTATGTTGTTTAGATTAGTAATATTTCATATATATAGTCAATAAAAGTAGCATCCTTAAATTTCCAAAACTTGTAATCTAAGTGTTGATATTTGTGTCCAAATGACCAAATCGAATAACATTAACACGGTTTGAAACTCAATATAAATCAAATTGCTAAATTGATTTAAAATTGAAATTGAACCAAATTGAAGTTTGGTTACTTCTCAATAAAGTTATGTATCGGTTTGGACTAAGGGGCTGTTTGGCAAGTGCTGAACCAGTAAGTGCTGAATCAATAAGAGGTCTGAATGGATAAGAGGGTCTGAACCAGTAAGTGTTGAACCAGTAAACTGGTGTTTGGTTGAACCACTTAATAACTCTATAAAATTACCTTTTTACCCTCACCTTATTCCTCTCTTCTTCCCCCACACACTTCTTCTTTATCTTTCCCTTTTTCTTTTCTCTCTCCTTTTTTTTTCAATCAAACACACGAGCAGGACCCAGATTATCACCTAGATTATCACCTTCATCTTCATCATTTCCATTCAAGAGTCAAGACCCATGTTTATAAACCCCCAAAACTATCCTATTTTCTCATGATGACAAGCAGGAGAAAGGAACGAGCAGGAGGACGTCGGTAGGTGGGTGGAAGAGAGGGAAGAGGAGGGCGGGGCGGAGGAGGAGGGGCGGCGGACGTGATGGGGCGACGGAGGTGATGGGGCAGCAGGAGGTGGTTTGTGGTTTGTACAGAGAAAGAGAAGGGGAAGGGTATGAAGAGGTCTTTTTTTTCATTCAGAAGTGTTTAGATGCTGAATTGGGCAGACTGAATTGAACCATTAAGAGGGTGAGATTTTTGCCAACCAAACAACTCCAACATCTGTCCGAATCAGAGGTTGCCTCTGAATGGGATGATTCAGAGGTAAACAAACAGCCCCTAAGAAATTCTCAACCTAAGAAACCTAAACAAAAGAAAACTAAACCGGTGCATAAGAACAAGGGGGTCTAGGCATAACACTTTTTCTGTGAGAACATAAATAACAACTTCAATCCTAAAAGTTATTTTAAGTGTAAAAAATAGTTGAAATGTAATATTTATTTACTTCATGGAAATCAAACTCTCCCTAATGTCTCTCTTTCCTGTTATTATTTTTTATTATTTTTTTAAATTTAAAAAATAAAATAAAATAATAATTGGGGTCTTAAATTTAAAGTCCCCCACTACACCCCATTTCATTTTAAAGCCCCATGCTAATTGTACTACCACGTGGACCAATCATTGAAGGAGACCTTAAATTTAAAGCCCCCCTACACATGGTCTTAGTCTAAAACCTACAAGTTGATAAAAACCTAAATGACGTTTACGGTAATTCATTTTAGGGGTTTTCATCGGTTCGACCCACGATTTATTTGATTTGTTTTATTCGGTTTTCAAAATTTTGTACCCCAAACCAAATCGAGTTGAGAATATGTAAACCGAACCAAATTCAACCAAATTCAACCGAATTCAATTTGGTTTGGTTTATGTTTAAAACCAAACACACCGATTTCAACCACATTCAATCAAAGTACCTTTTTTTTTGCCTAATTTATATTCTTGTTTGTGTTCCGAATAACCAAACCACATAGCATATTATTAAAGAAAGCTTAAAAAACAAAACAAACAAACAACTCTAGAAATCTTACGCACAAACACAAAGTTAAAACTTCAATCACAAAGATCATATAAATTTAGAAACCTAGTTTAAACTTTGAAGTTCATAACATAGAATAGAAATGATTGAACCTTATTTTGAGTAGAGCTTTAGATTTTGTAGTCGAGCTATTAAATTTTATATGGTTTGTTAAATATTATTATAATTATTTAATAGTTAATTTTTTAAATGGTATATTCATGTAACCAAATACATCAAATAAAAATAATGTGGAACCAAACACCAAATTAACAATTCGATTTCGGTAAAAACCGAACACCGAATTCATTATTCGGATTGATTTTTCTGGTTACCATTACAGTTTGATTTAATGTTTTTCTAAACTCCCCTAACTTAGTCTAAATACAAAGACGATAATCGTCTAAAGGCTCTCTTGTAAGGCCACAGGGTATATGAATCGTGAGGAGGCTGTGACCCTCCACGTAGGACGTAGCATCGCTGAAACACCACTCCACACTAGGGATGAGCTCGGGACGGGATCGGTACCGAACCGATACCGATCCCGACAATACCGATACCGAAAAGTCCAAAAACCCAATACCGATCCCGATACCGAACACATACGGTACGGTACGGTATCGGTTCGGTATCGGTACGGTACCGGTATGGTATCGGTATTGTGCCTTAAAATACCGATACCGTACCGATCCCGTACCGATACCGATAATACCGAAACCGAAAATCCATAAATATGGATACCGATACCGATCCCGAAACCCCTCGGTTCGGTATCGGTTCGGTACGGTATCGGGATCGGGACGGGATCGGTATTCGGGCTTGAATGCTCATCCCCACTCCACACATCCCTTCACATGTGGTGGCCGTGAGCCTCTTCACGTCCATCCCGGCCATATTTGGTGTTGATTGTTTTGTACTATTCAATTTAAGAGGATGGTGACCATACTATAATGGAGGGTAATGGGAGTCGTTATGAATGAAGAGGTGATGCGACGATGAGTTAGAGGGTGTTTATGGTGAAGTGGGGTGTCCGCACCGTATGACCTAAGGTGTAACCAATCAACATGCATTTCAAGAAACATATTGTAGTTTTTCTATAACTAAAGGTCTCTTATAACAAAAGCAATAGTCTAAGGGCCATTTACACATCTTCATAATATTAACATTGTCTGTTAAACCCAAAACCCCTGTTTCTTCCTCACCATCCCTCTTATCTAATGACTTCATCATTCTCTCTACTCACTCTAACCCCTCTCCAGCCAACACCCGACGCCTCCGTCAGTCGCCGGAGCATCACCCACCGGAACACCTCCGTCGTCTTCCCCACCAACAAATGGCGGTGTTCCGTCTCTCCCGGCCAACCACCACCACCACCACCACCACCCAAACATCGACAGCGTCAGTCCAAAAACACAGAATCCATCGAAAAAGGAATCGACCCAGTTGGGTTTCTTTCTAAATCCGGAATTACCCACAAGGGTTTTGCTCTTTATCTCCGTGAAAGGTGTTTTATTATTCACAACCTCATTTTGTTTTTAATTTTCTTGATCCTGTTTGGTTTCCCCAATTTTTAAAATTTTTGTTTTTATAGTTTTTTTTTTTCTTTTTTTAGGGATAATTGTGATTTTTCTTTTTTGATTGCTGATCACATAATCTTATTGTTTCCCAATTTTTGAAAAAAAAATGTTTTTTTTTTCTAGTATTTTAGTTTTTTAATGTTTTGGGTAAGCTTTTAAAAATTTGGAAGTAATCGCTACAAGTTAAGGTGCCGAGACGATTTTCTTCAGCTCCACCTAATTACTCGGAATGAATCGAAGGCGGTCAACCTCGACTAGGATTGGATTTAGTCGGTTAACTCGGGAAGAGTTTGACTTAAAAATAAAAATAAAAACATAATTTTTATGTCTATAATATTGAGGAATGAATATTAATTTTTAAAATACTTTAGTATTTGAACATGTATCTTTTTTATTTATATTGATATTTATGTACATTTTTATAAATATTAGTAAAATTGTGATATTTGAAATATATATAATTTCCTGAGTATTAATTTCCTTGTAATTTACCATGCCTGAGTACTCGTTGTTCCCCATACACCGACCTGAGAGCGCCTAACAACTTCTGCAACCATGGTTTTGGGTGCAGGTATAAGTCTCTCAAAGACCTTAAAGATGAAATCTTGAAGCGCCACATTGATTTCAGAGACATGGCTTCTGGGTTAGTTTTTGTTCTTTGATTATGGTTATTTAATAATTTCGGGTCAGATAATCTGTTTTTTAAGGTCAGTTGAGTACTGAAATGAATGTGATTTGATTATGATTGTTCAAGTTGCAGTAACTACTTTAGAAACACATATAAACATCACCTATAATGGTTAGCTATGGATTTATTTATTTTTATTCGCTTTTCTTTGTTGATCGTATAAAAGTTACGTTCTTTGTGTAGATTTGAATTGTTGGGAATGCACCGTAATGTGCAACATCGAGTGGATTTCATGGAATGGGCACCAGGTTTGGCTTCATACTGGGATAATAATTTGTTTTTTTGAAAAAAGGGTTCTACTTTTAATATTGGAAACAAAATCAGGTGCGCGGTACTGTGCAATTGTTGGAGATTTCAACGATTGGTCTCCGACTGAAAACTGTGCAAGAGAGGGGCATTATGGGCATGATGATTACGGGTATTGGTTTGTGATTCTTGAAGATAAATTAAGAGACGGTGAAGAACCAGATGAACTCTATTTTCAACAATATAACTATGTCGATGATTATGATAAGGGTGATAGCGGTGCAACTGCTGATGAGATTTTCCAAAAAGCAAATGATGAGTATTGGGAGCCCGGAGAAGACCGGTTCATAAAATCACGCTTTGAAATTATTGCTAAACTATTTGAGCAAATTTTCGGGCCAAACGGGCCTCAAACGGAAGAGGAGTTAGAAGAAATGCCAGATCCTCAGACGCAATTTAAAATGTGGAAGGAGAAAAATAAAGATGATCCTTCCAGTAATTTACATGTGCTTGATAGTGGAAAACAGTATGATATTTATAATGTTATTAATGATCCCGTTTCAAGGGCTAAATTCCGGGCTAAACAGCCTCCTATTGCTTACTGGTTTGAGACGCGTAAAGGAAGAAAAGCGTGGTTAAAGAAGTATGCACCTGCTATTCCTCATGGAAGCAAGTATAGAGTGTATTTTAACACTCCTAACGGGCCTTTAGAACGGATTCCGGCTTGGGCTACTTATGTGAATCCAGGTACCATATTTCTTTTTAGTTATTGTTTTAGACGTGAATTTTTGAAGCATTTATTTGTTTGACCCGTTAGATATGAAATCTAATATTTTTGCTCATGTCGGGACTTGATTATGTAGAAGCTGATGGAAACCAAGGATATGCAATCCACTGGGAACCTCCTCCCGAATCTGCATATAAATGGAAACATAATAATCCGAAAGTTCAAAAATCTTTGCGCATATATGAAGCACATATTGGTATTAGTGGATCCGAGCCAAAAATCGCCTCATTCGGTGAGTTCACTGAGAAGGTTCTCCCTTATGTTAAGGAAGCAGGATACAATGCAATACAATTAATTGGGGTCGTTGAGCACAAAGATTATTACACCGTTGGTTACAGAGTGAGTTTGATTTTCAACTTATATTATTAGATTTTTGTTCAACTTATCTCCCTTTTACTTTATTACCCTCTTTATGAGAGCAGGAGGTGGCAAAATGGGAAGGTCGGGCTGGGTAACAGATTGAAACGGGTACGGGTTGAAATGTGCGAATTTTGGGTACAGGTGGAAATGAGACATGCGAGGTTGGGTTAACCCCAGAATACAGTTTGTCCTAACTCCTAAGTTTTTTTTTAATATATATCTATTGTGTCGAATATGATTTCAGAAATTATATCAATTCAAGTAATATGATTATTTCCAATAAAATGTTATAGGAGGTTTTTTTGCATTAAATATACACTTTGGTGACTTTGAACCTGTTTGACCCATTTCTTTTAAGCATGGTTTAAAAAAACGGGTGAGGCGCGCGCCTCGAGGCAATTCGGGTAGAAAACGACTTTGAGGCATCGGCGCATCGCCTCAGGGTGTTAGTTTGTACCTGCGCCTCATAGGGCTGAGGGGTCACAAAAACTGCGCCTCACTTGCGCCTCAGGGGTTTTAGATGTTTATTTTTGATGTTTTAGACTTTTTGTGTCAATTTCAACCATTCCATGTCTTTTTAATGTGTGTTTTTGATGTTTTTGATAAGTCTGATGATGAAATTAATTAGTATTTCAATTTTTATAAGATATATAATATTTATATATTTTTTTTAATTTCCGCCTCGGTTCTTCTCGAGGCGTACGCCTCATGAGGCAAAGGGAAAACGCCTCGAGGCACGTTTCCGTACTTTTAAGCTATTTGTTTGGCCCGTTAGAGATCATTTATAACCTATATTAACTTACTTATAACTAAACAGGCTGCCGCTAATGAGATTATCTATGCAGGTAACTAATATGTTTGCAGTCAGCAGTCGGTATGGGACACCTGAAGATTTTAAGCGCTTAGTTGATGTAGCACATGGTGATTTTCCGAATATCATATGATGCATAAAACCTTAAAACTGAATGTTTGACCATGGATTGACCTCTGCGCATATTGTCTCAACCTAATTGATCTTTCTTATGCAACAGGACTTGGATTGCTTGTCTTCATGGACATTGTTCATTCTTACTCAGCTGCAGATGAGATGGTTGGATTATCACTCTTCGACGGATCAAACGACTGCTATTTTCATACAGGTTAACACGCTTTTAACATACTCAATGCTTTATGTTTTGGATAAGCAAACATGTATGTATGCTCATTTGTGTATTCGTATTTTCTCAACTAACTAGGCAAGCGAGGACAACATAAGTTTTGGGGTACAAGAATGTTCAAATATGAAGACCTCGATGTTCTCCATTATTTGCTCTCCAATCTAAATTGGTAATAGCCATCATCATTGTTCGTTTACCCATATAAATTTACAATGCGGTTTTTCTTTTCGTTTTGAGAACGATATAAAGCAAAATACCGTTTGTAGACATACAATCTTTCTCATTTTTCAGGTGGGTAGTTGAGTACCATGTTGACGGTTTCAATTTTCATTCTCTTGCATCAATGATTTATACACACAACGGGTTTGCCTCATTTACCGGTGATATGGAGGAGTAAGGCATCCATGTTAATCTCTCTTTCTGGGGTCTGATTTTTTTTATTTTTTTTTAATAAAATTTCAAACTTTTTTCAGGTTCTATAACCAATACGTTGACCGATCAGCAATATTATATCTCATATTGGCAAATGAGATATTGCATACTCTTCATCCTAATATAATAACCATTGCAGAAGATGTAAGTAAATACAGTTTTTGCGCTTAAAAATCTTACCAAAATATTTTTTTTTTTTTCATTTTTTGGATTTATCGTGTAGGCCACACTTTATCCTGGATTATGTGAACCTACTTCTCAAGGTGGGTTAGGGTTCGATTACTTTGTGAACCCACATGCTTCTGAAATGTGGTTGTCGTTCTTAGAGAATGTTCAAGATTCGAATTGGAGCATGAGCAAGGTTTGCAGTTCTAACCGTGAAATATCCGAACTTGTTATATCTTAAAAAGGTTGTTTGGATGTGTATGTTATAAGAGTGATCATCTATATCATTTTTAGTGTTTGACAACACTGAATAATTTGATTGTGATTATTGAATATTAAATCACACCCAATCACCCCTTAAATTTCATTACTTTTTTATCAAATTTCGATTTTTGTTCCAGATTGTTGACACACTCGTAGGGATCAACGGAAGTTCCGATAAAATGCTTTTATACACTGAAAACCACAACCAGGTAAATCATTCTTTATAATTTTATTAGCTATGTTCGACTCGTTTTTTTCTTGTTTTATTGATAAATATTTTGGCAGTCGATTTCCGGAGGACGGTCATTTGCTGAAATACTATATGGTCAAACCTTGGAGCAATCACCAGCCATGAATGACATTTTGCTTAGAGGTTGTTCTCTGCATAAGGTTGGTTACTTGGTTTAGTCGAATTAGATACGTTAAAATGATTAATACTTAACTTTGGTGTAATTTATGTTTTAATACTTATGTGTGCTGTTATTTAGATGATCAGATTAATTACATACTCGATCAGTGGACGTGCTTACCTAAACTTTATGGGTAATGAGTTTGGGCATCCAAAGGTGAGCCGTTATTTACATTTTTTATATTATTTACCTTCAAAACCTGCGAGAAAAATGCAAGTAATAGTTGTTTCTATTTGTGTTTTATAGCGGGTCGAATTTCCCATGACAAGTAACGAATTTTCCTTTTCACTTGCCAACCGGGATTGGGATCTACTTGCTAAAGAAGGCATCCATCAAAACTTGCTTTCTTTTGATAAGGTATTTAGTTTTTGAACTCTCTTGTATCATATCATCCCGTTTGTAGGTAAACGAATCAGTTTTGGTTATACATTTACTCTTTAACGGGTTAAATTAAATGTTTATGAAGTTCCAGAAAAGAATATACAAAGAATGTTTGCGGGTTGTATCAGTCCGCCGACCTAACCCTTTTTCTCTGCTTACTTATTTTACAGGACATGATGGACTTAGAAAAAACAGAAAGAGTAATATCTAGATGGCTTCCGAATGTTCATCATGTCAACGACACCAATATGGTAAGGGCGTAAGGCGATTCTGCTTACGTTTGAATAATGTCAAGTTTCATCAGCTGATTTTAGAATATGGAAACTAATATTTATGTGGGCATGTACAGGTGATATCGTATTTACGAGGCCCGTTTCTCTTTATCTTTAATTTTCATCCCACAAATTCTTATGAGAAATACAGTGTAGGCGTGGAAGAAGCTGGAGAGTATCAAGTAAATATTTTTCGTTTAAATTTATTCTTAATTTTAACTTCTTTTTTTTTTCATGTATTTATTTTGTCTGTCTGTTTTACTTGTGTCAACACAGGTAATTTTGAATACAGATGAAAAAAAGTATAGTGGTCAAGGATCGATAGGGCAGGATCAGTACTTTAGGAAAACTATTACTAGAAGGTAAGCTTATGGCATGTTTTTTAATTATGTGTCAACATAACAAATCCAAACAGGTTTGGTTTGGGTCATAGTTATAAAAGGCGCTAGGCACCCTCAAGGCATATAGACCTCGCCTGGGGCCTAGGCACAATGCGCAAAAATAGCGATGGCCTGAGATAAATAAAGCGAACAAAGAAAAAAAGTAAAATATATTATGTATTAGAAAAATAATACTATTTTTCAAATAAATTAAACAAAAGCTATTACATAACTTTTAATAGCATCAAATTAGTATCAAAAGTTTTGAGATATTAGTTTATAAGTGCATAAAAGTAGTTTCCCTTAGATAAAAGTAGAAATCTGGCTGGAATCTAGCCATAATTTTAGAACTTGGCTTGAAACTCTATGGAATTGGGGAATCCGGCAGGAATTTGCACCTAAACCATCACCTGGAGAATTAAAACGCCATTGCCTCGCGTTGCCTAACAAATGGGCCTAGGCGCAATAAGCAATGACTTTTAACAACTATGGTTCGAGTTGATCTGTCTGTCAACTTTTTTGTCCATTGTTGTTATATTTACAAGTGACTAATAATATGTTTGACACGATTATATCAACTGTATTGCCTCCTCTGATTTTGAGTTTGTTTAAAAACTGTCTCGTGCAGAGTTGATGGCATGCGTAACTGCATAGAAGTACCATTGCCGAGTAGAAGCGCTCAGGTTTACAAGTTAACCCGCATTTTGAGAGTATGAACATTGCAAGCGGTTAGTAATATTATTTAGGCTTTACTAAACTCGTAAATTTTGTTTTATTTTGTGCTCACAAGGGAAAAGTTGTCTCAGGCCATCTTTGAATGTCAAACTCTGCAATGATGCAACATTCAATAGCAATATAGATAGCATTTGGCATTGATCCGACTCATGGATGAAAATGTTTGATTAATCAAATGTCTAAAATGCCTCTTCACAACGCGTCCACAATTGTAACCCTGAACCTATTCACGTCAATTGTCATATCTTAGACATCTATGTTTCTCGACCAACTTGATAGCTCATGTTTGACTGGCATGATGACGGGTCAACTATGGTTGGATGATCGTGATTGTAGTCAGCAAGTGTGCTCGCCTCTGGTTCAATCTTAATACTCTTCATTACCATATGTTGTGATGGCTCACCAAACTGGTTATTTGATGCCCGTTGGTTGTTGCTACAAAGAATCGTGTGTTCCTATAGTTCCGTTCCTACGGTTTAAGGTGTCGCGTGAAGTCGTTTTCGGTCTTTCCAAGTTGGGCAAAGGGATCTTGAGTGCTCCTATAAACAATCTTCTAGACGTGAGAGGAAGTTAAAATGTTATCATCATTACATCATTACATCAATTTCTTAATTTCACTTTCTTTCTCTACCTTCTGCTTCATTTCTTTAATGAAACTCAGAAACACATAATAAAAGTTTCAATCTTATTTTGATTGTTTGCATTTTTATTTCATCCCTTTTCTCATAACATAATTATCACATATTTAAAATAATTTTGATATGATGATTAATTTAGTTTTACTATTCACTAAAAAAAATTAAACTTGTATGACAAATAATCCAATAGTGTATGATAAATGTAAAAATAAATAAAAAGATATATACCTGATTGAATTTTATCTCTTATTAACGGGGAATATGGGACATGGGGCTGAGTTATTCTACAAAGACTATAAAAAATGAGAAGGGTGAGAATGATACAAAAAACATAATAGATCATGAAATATGACACAATGCCAAAAAACATAACGCAATGCTGAAGAAAAAAGACACAATGAATTGAAAAAATGACACAATAATGAAAATAAGAAAAGACACAATGATATAACGCATATTCTAAAAACTATAAGCTAAAACCCCAAAAAACGAAGATCTAAAAACTGATGTCGTAGGGTTCGATAAGACGATTCCAATGCCGCTTGAATGAGTTCAATCGGAGTCCGTTTAATACCCTTCCTACGACTTCCTATTTTTCTTTCACTGTGTATTTGATCCTAACCCATGGGATATGTATTATAAGTTTACATGTTATTGTTATTAACACATGTGGAGTGAAAATTATAGATTAATTAGAAAAATATGATATGATAATGTTAAAAAAAAATGATATGATGATTTTTATGTTAAAAATATTTAAAAAGGCCCGAAAATAATTTATCGCTTGATTTCTTGAAATGAAATGAGCCGTCCCAAATATAAGTTCGTAATGGAAATATCGACTGAAAAATGATGTGTATATTTTATCTAAAAGTACTTTTCTTATACTAACTTTAAATGTAATGTGACGCGTATATATCAAATTACTTAAGATAATAATATACAAGAAGAAAAAAAAAAAACAAAGTTTGTTTCTAAAAAAAGTAAATGTAATTGGTAACACGTTTGTTGATTCATGATTTCATCAACCATAATTACACATCAAAAGTTTTTACCATGTTTCTACTTTAATTTTTATAAAATGTTCTCTTCACCGGTTGATGGGAAACGTCATATTTTAACCAGAACCATATATATTAGTTTAAATTGTTGGTTAATTATCAAAGCTAACTTACAAAATGGAAGCTTAAATCTAGAGGGTAGAATGTGATTCTTTCATTGATGTGTAAGTTTAGGATGAAGTTGGAACCACACGTAATGCCAATGTAACATTTGCAACAATTGTAGGAAACCCATGTCAATATTTGTCCATTTGTATCAATCACTTATTTTTTTTTAAATATATGTAGTTATAGTTATTTATTGTCCATTTGCTAACGAAAATTTTTGGGGCAAAACCATAAGAATGACACCTCTTTTGTGCTTGCTCGTGATAGCCGAAATAAATATGATCTTGATCCTTTTGTTTAGGACACCTCTAAGGAGACTAGTGATGATTGTCTTGGATCGGTTAAAGGAGGGTCGAGGTTCCATAATGTTAACCGTTGCAGTGACAATGTTAGCGGTCTTGATGTCGACTTTGTATAGCATAGTGAGGATTCAAAAACGCTCCATGGAGACACAACGCGTTAATCCGACTGATCAGGTTCTTTTGGCCAATCATATTCTAGACTCGTCACTCATGGGTATGTTTTTTATTTTATTTGCTAACTTATGATCTAAATTGGGAACTAGGGGTTTAACTGAGCCTAGTTAGCCGGACTCGGTTGGATTTGAAAACTCATATTTAAACTTGACTCGAGTTTGATGTCATGGTCGAATCAATAATTTTACTTTTAACTTGAATCAATTATGATAGACTAAAAATGATATAATTTATATGATGCAGGTTTTTGTCTATTTCTTGGATTGATGATGAATAGACTTCATTACTATGTTAAAAGGTTCGATGATTCTGAGAACATCAAACCATTGAACAAAACTAAGCAAACTTATGAGATGGAGTCGGATTGAATTAACCTTCATGTATATAAATAACATTTATATGGTTTAGATTTGAATTGTAATAATAGGAAAATTCTTCGCACGATATAGCGAGAAACATGTATATATTACAAAATAATGTTTATTTAAAATGGTATTAATTTAAATTACACAAAAGTTATCTCATGTAACTAGAAAATTTGAAGTTCTGACATGCACAAAAGGATATCATTATGTATTTTACATCAATCGAAAACTAACAAAATTGATACCGGCACCATATCGATGTTTGGTGAGTGTCTGGTTAGTTTCGGTACGGTGCGACAGTTAGTATAGTTTAAGACACCAAGATACATTATTTTGAATGCAAATCTCCTTTCAATAAAACTTATTTTTGAATCGAGAAACAGGTTTGCTTGTCCATCTTTTCGATATAGTGGATATCTATATAAGGCATTCTTTGAATAATTCAAATCGAAGCAATTAGATGTCCAATTTGGGCCTATATGATATGACATGTCAATAGAAATACTTCAACATTCCACTATTATATACATCACACTAGATAGATATCATATTCATGGAATACGATTCACTTTCAAGATGTCTTGGTGGTGAAATGGTAGACACGCGAGACTCAAAATTTCATGCTAAAGAGCATGGATATCCCAGTCCTCTTCAAAGCATAATATTGAGAATGCTCATTGAATGAGCAATTTAATAATAGAGCTCAGATATCAATACGGATTCAACGTACCAATTATGGAAGTATAATACTAGCTGGACACTGGTAGTGAAAAATACCGAAACAGACTCGTATTGAAACCGAAAACAATAAAAATGATTGTCATTTTCGGTACCGATGTTGTTTTTTTTATTAATGACTGAAATAACCGCAAATTATAACTTTCAAAAACTTAGTTTATAGCATAGATTCATAGTTATATGTTTATTAATGACTAAAATAACTGCAAATTGTCATCAAACACAACTTTTTTATACTTATAATATTATTATATTATACCGTTATACTGAATTTGATTATAGTCATGGAGGAAGGGGCGTCACACGGTGAAGAATCTGGGTACCTTCCTTTGCTCCAACCGTAGCCCGCACTTAGACTACCAGTACACCACTACCCGTGAACTCCCTTCACCGGCGGCACCATCCGTGCCTCTCTCCTCTGCAACTATGTCTCTCCCCTCTGCAAATTGTGATATATCTCACGGAAATGGGATACCACCAACCTTCACAAAACTCATTACCCAGATCCCCGACCGCGATGAACTCGTGGAGATGGTGAGGTACCAACCCTTTACTGGAGCGCCCCCGGTGGCGAAGCTTGACCCGAAGGTTCGGGGGTCGGAAGTCACTAGTTTCGGGGGGTCGAAACCCTAAATTTCCTATACGAATACTATATAATCAGAAATTCTGAGCGAAAATTCGGGGGGTCGGCCGCCCCCGCCCGCCCCAACTAAGCTCGCCCTCTGACATAAAGGGTATGTACAAAATCTTTTCGTATCTAAATAGTTATAATAATGCTATCAAAATGTATGGCATAAGTGGGGAGTAACTCACTTTAACATAAATAAAAAATCAAACCAAAAATAAAAGAACCGGCTCTCTTTCCCTCTTAAACACAACGGTACCACTCCATTCAATTGATCAGGTCGTTTCTTACATGCATTTGCATTTTCTCTAACCTAATTGTTCACCTGTTCTGTTTTTTTTTATTGTTTGATGATTTCTTAAATCTTAATTGCTTCTCGTCTGCTAATCGATATTAATTTAGGCGTTTTTTTTTTGCTAATATTTGATTTACTGATTGTGTCTTGTAGACTTACACTATCCGTAGTGGGCCGCTAGCGAGCAAGCGCGACCACCACACCACTTGACCCCGTTGTGGCTGGGGTGAGCAACGGCGCGACCAAGGGTCACTTTCTCCCGTTAACGCACGCGACCACCATCGCCTGTGGCCTATGCTCACGCCGGGGCTGTTTGTGTGGAGCTGTTGTGAAGGTACTGAATTATTTTCCTGAGCATGGCAACCCTGCGGTTTTTTAGTTTTCTGTTTCCATAACGTTGGTTTGGTTAGCAAGCTATTAATCAATACTTGTTGTGTCAGGCTGCTTCATGCATCTCAATGGATTTAGCTTGTGTAATCTTTGTAGGCATTAGTGTTATTGATGTAAATAGAAGTAAAGACAAGGGTACTAGACAATTGTGAACTGTGGATTCCTTAACCACCTGCTTTACTTATTTATGTGTGTTTTCCATTCTCTTAAACAATAAGTTTCAGGGTGAAGTTACGAATGATGCCTTTTATAGATAATAGAATGAATTGAGTCATAATAAGGAATGTGGAGTGTTGATTAAGTGTTTATCAATTAGTGCTTAATTTATGATCTTTGAAGTTTACTAGACATTAATCTGCATCGCCTTAAAGATATTAAAGAAAGGCTAGTTCATTAGACATTAGGTTCTGAGAGGTGATTGGAAAAGGTCTCTGACAGTCCCACATCGAGTAAGTGAAGAATACAAACGTGAAGAGACAGCCTATATATACAGCAGCCCAAGAAGGATGAAAGCATACCTTTCTCGGCCTTTTGGCTAAGATCAAGTGTAGTATCTGTTCTTATCAGTTTAATATCTGATATGTGAGCCATCGGCTCACTCGATATTAATCTTATTTTTTATGGGGAAAGGCCCATCACAATAGCTTGCTATTGGGGTCTTTGAGCGTCGCCTTGGTCTTGCACTACTGCCTTGGCCTGGTGCACCCCTCCAAATCATGGTTAAATCTTTCTGAAATTAAGTAAATTCAAGTTTCATTCTTAGTAAATTGTGGTTGTTTTGTGATCTATATACCCTCTATAATTTAGGACTCCAATTAAACCAACATAGTTTAAGATGCATGCAGTGCACATCTTAACGGAAGCTATCCCACATTTCAAAGATGATTAATTAATTTGTGCAGCGTGAAACCTTTTTATCAGGGGCAGTAGTGAAGTTAGAATCAGTGTGAAAACATTAAATTTAGGATGTTCTCATGTTCCCAATATACAGAAACTGCGATACTGTCTTCTTTTTTAGCCATACGTTGGTTTTCTTGATGTATACGCATGTGCGTTCGTTTCTTATACACATTATGACCTTGTAATCAGTTATCAGCTTGTTACAACTTATATACAAACATACTGCCGAGTTTCCACTAATTGATAAGGGTAAAAAGATACCTTTGGTTGTCCTATTTACAATATTCAATCCAAATTGAAGCTAATTTCTGACAACAAAATGATATAATTATAATGTCCTTGTATTCCTATGCACGTTGAGCATGTGGACAACCAACTGTTCATACAGATGGGTCAACTGAGGTGCCTGATTTACTCTTTAAATATGTGATTCCATCTTGCAGTCAAAATGTTATGTTAGTGATGATTGCTTTTGACGGACAATGGATGTAAACGCACGTGAAAAACAAACTTGGAGGTAACTGGCTAGTAAGTTTGTAGTGTATGTGCATGCCCTTTAGCAAATCTGGATATCCGATTTCAAAAATAACAGTTCACAGTAGCTATAAGCTTTAGAGAAAGAATTCTGTTTATTAAAGCGTGGGAGCTAGAAACACTGAGATTTTTTTAGTTTGAAACAACAATTTTTAGGGTGAGGATCTGAAGGGTTGATTTAGTGTCAGTCAAGTAATGCACAGGATTTAGGCATCCCACTTAAACAGTAAGTTTCAGCCTTTCAGGGTGAAGTTATGAATAATATACCTGTTGTAGATAATATAATGAATCAAGTCATGTACCTTTAGAAAGGGATTTGGAGTGTTGATTAAGTGTTAATCAGTTAGTGAACAATTTATGATCTTTAAAGTTTATTAGACCTTAATCTGCATATCATAATATAATGATTTTTAATTTTAACTAGAGAGGTGAAAGCACAAAATTAAAAAAGGCCTCTCACAGTCCCACATGGACTGAGTGAAGAATACAAAGGTGAAGAGACAGCTATATAACAGGCGGCCTATGAAGAGAATAAGCATACCTTTCTCGGCCTTTTGGCTAAGATCAAGTGTAGTATCTGTTCTTATCAGTTTAATATCTGATATGTGGGCCATCGGCCCACTCGATATTAATCTAATTTTTTATGGGGAAAGGCACATCACAATAGCTTGCTATTGGGGTCTTTGAGCGTCGCCTTGGTCTTGCACTATTGCCTTGGCCTGGCGCACCCCTCCAACATAGTTAAATTTATAAGTGGTAGCTAACTCTGAATTAATTTTAATGGTCTCTTTAACTTTAGTCATCATTTAATGGTTTATACAGTTGAAGAAACATCATCTGTGTTCAGAGTACTTGTTCTTCTGTCCAATTGTAGTGGTAGAAATATATAGTAGGCAGTGATAGCTTATGTTTCTGATTGAGCAGATTGGACTAAAACCTGATTGGAATACTTGGTTGGCCCTTGGCCCTAATTTTGTCGCCTTTTATTGGTTTCTTGACCCTCTGCCCATTTGGTCCGGTTAGTGGCAAATGCTCACCACTACAAGTCCTTATGTTTCTTTTTAGTTGTATACATAGTTTCGGTTTTAAGCCCAATATGCAGAAGGTGCATTGCTATCTTCTCTTCTATTGGATCACATTATATTTTTCTTTATGATATGCTGGTGCTTTTGTTGCTTATCCATACAACCACCTTGTAATCAACTTATTACAGATTTTATACCATATATGCTTTTATACTAGAGGCTTTCCGCAATTTGTCACATCAACATCATTTTTAACCTGGAAATATCTGAAATTTTTCTTTACAATGTTAATTATTTCAGTGTAAATATTGTGGAATAGGTATTGAGTAATTTTCTAGAGCATGGCTGCAAGTCCATATCTTTACTTTAGTTGGCATGCTATAAAGTATAAACCGATTTTGGGCTGTGACAGGCGTCTTCATGTATTCAACGGATTTGGCTAATTGTCTTTTTGTATAGGAATTGTTGTGATCCTTTATTTCAAAATATGCTTCTTTAAGTTAGATTCAATTGCCATGAAAAAGACAGATATTATTACTTGGTCCTGTAAGGATTAGTTGCAAACTGATATGAAGTTCTTAAAAAATATAATATTCTAAGCTTCAACTTGAACCTTTGAAGCATAACTTTAAGATTGAACTGGAATATGACGATGCAAGCTTTAATTCTTCAATCTCACTGAGTAAACTTTGTCAACAAAGCCATCTTTGCACCACCTACGAAATTGTTGAACTAAACTAATATCAAGAATACAATGTGACGATATGACATTAGTGAAATATACTAGAGAATTTTGTTAAAAATATGTCTTACATATTCTTCTAATTCAATTACTATGCTATGGGCTTATTAATAGCTGAATGGGTTCCTTTGTGGGCTTGTTATGTTGGGCTAACAGCTTGGTATTATGAGCCCATCTATCAGTCAACTAAGGGGCTCTTTATATGGCCCATATTCGTGTGGTTGTAATGTTATCTCGAGATTGTTTGCAGGGGAGATTATGAACCGTTGATCATGTTCTATCTCAGCCGTTGGATCAGCATCTTGTGCACGTCTTTCGTGGCAGCTATATAAAGCTCAGATCGTCTCTCTCTCTTCAGTAGTTCGTTCATTTTATTTTTTTGTTTTTCTCTCTGGTTATTATTAGGGTTTGTTATCTCTGTAAGTTCTTCATTTGTTCTATTCTTTGTATTATTCAGTCTTGATCTGCTGATCTAAATAATCAGCAGATTATTGACTAAACCTTGTATTGGTTTGGTTGATCTCAGAGTTTAACTGAGATCGTTTGGGTATCTGGTGGGTACTTTTCTTGGGTTGGGTTAATAAGAGTTTTGGTCACCGTTTTGTCGCCTACATCTGGTGTTGTTGTTTCTATTGTTGTTCTGAGTTTGTGTTGGCTCATTCTGTTCTTTGTTGATTGTATACAAACCCTAAAATTTCTACATGGTATCAGAGCCCTAGGCTCTTGATCTTGGTTATTTCTGGTCTTCCGCTGTTGTTTTCTTTGGTTTTTTGTTTTATTGGTAAAGGATCTGATCTGGTTGTAGATCTGGTCCTTATATTGTGAATAAATAGTAGATCTGATCTTGTTACAATAGATCTGGTCTATTATTTCTTGTGTCCTCTTGGTTATTGTGTTGGACAGGTTGTTGAGGTCAACTATTGTTGGCAAAGGATTTGTGGAGCTTTGGATTGGATAATAATAGCTTCAATTGCGCCTACAATTCAACACCCTAAGTGAAGGTGTTGATTGTAGGATTGGCGAAACCCTAACTTGGGTTCCCCCTCTCTGTGAGATCATTCCTCTTTTTACCTTTGTCTGTTGTGTCTAGAGGCATTGACCGGGTTAGGTGGACCGGTATTGGCCAAACTATTTGGTGTCTTGTTTGATCTGTTCTTGTTTCTTGTGTTGTTTAGTTTTATTTTTGTGATTATCTCTATATACATATATATAGTTAATAAAAGGGCTCCTGAGTTAAGAACTGGGTGGACACCATTGAGTGACGAATCCACTATCTGTATCACTGACTCAGCTTCGTCCTTCTAGGATATATTCTTGTGTGATTGTTCTCATTGTTTGTTGTGTGTTCTATTCTTGTGGTGCTATGGGTGATGTAGTGAATTCTGGTGGAGGTGGAGTCACCAACCCTGGTGGTTCCAACTCTGGTACTGGAGAAGGAACACTTGTCAGTAAACTTGACATTAGTGATCCTTTGTATCTACATCCTAGTGATACTTCAAGTCTGTCTATAATTAGTATTAAGTTGAAAGGAACAGAAAACTATTCTGTATGGTCTAAATCTATGAAACTAGCTTTGCAAGGTAAAAATAAACTAGGTTTCATTGATGGAACTTGTGTTAAATCTGTTGATAATGATGTTCTTGCTAGTCAATGGGATAGATGCAATTCAGTGGTTCTCTCTTGGTTGATTAATTCTGTTTGTGAAGAATTGTATTTGGGTCAAGTGTTTCTGAAAATGCTAGAGATGTATGGCTTGATCTTAGGGAAACATATGATAGAATAGATGGTTGTGTTATGTTTAATCTGCATCAAAAAATAAATGGTATTACTCAAAGTGGTAGTAGTATGTCTGAATACTATAACAAACTGAATACTATGTGGAAACATTTTGACTCTATAGTTCAGTTACCTGCTTGTAGTTGTCAAGCCTCAAAAGAGTTCAATGATTTTAATAGCCTTATTAAACTCATGCAATTCCTGATGGGGCTTGATGAGGTATATCAACCTGTTAGGACCACTTTACTTACTAGTGATCCACTGCCCTCAGTCAAAACTGCTTTTGCTGTGGTCTCTAGAGAGGAATCTCATAGAGGCTCCAGCAGTGGATCTAAAGCAACAAATGTCTCATTTGTTGCTAAAGGTGGTCAAAGTTCTGATAATAGGAGAGGTCCTACTAATAATAGAGGACCTAATCCTAATCTGAAGTGCACACATTGTAATAGAGTTGGGCATACTAAAGAAAGGTGTTTCGAAATTATTGGGTATCCAAATGGAAATCAAAAAAGGACTGGTAATTGGCAAAACACTAATAATAATTCTAATAGAACTCAAAATAATTGGAGAACTAGTATGCCTAATACTAGTAACAATGTGTGTGCTAGTGTTTCTTCTGGTTCACCTTTTACTACTGAGCAGATCTCTAAGTTGATGAGCTTGATAAGTGAGAAGCCTAGTGGAGATGCTCAAAGTTCAAATGTAGGAGGTGAGTCAGTCATTATTAATGGTTTCTCTAGCTTATCTGTTATGAGTAAAGTTGCTAAGTTAGTTCAGAATTACTCTAATTGTTCTAGTTTTGCTAAGTTGGTTCTGTTTCTTGGGTGGATAATGGATTCTGGGGCTAATCAACATATGGTAGGTAGTGATGAACATATGTTTAATTGTGTTGATGTGTCTAAGAATAACATGGAAGTTAAACACCCTAATGGAACTAATGCTAAAGTAAATAAAATTGGTGATATTCAACTTGCTGATGGTGTTTGTTTTACATGATGTGCTTTATATTCCTGACTATTGTGTTAATTTGGTGTCTATTCATAAGCTAGCTAAGGACAATAAGTTAGATGTCTGGTTTAATGAGCATAAATGTTTTGTCCAGGATTCCAAGTCAAGGAATGTCCTGGTGACTGGTAGACAACAAGATGGTTTGTACTTTGTTGGTAAACATGTTAATGTTAGCAATATGTGTTTTAATAGTGTCACTGAGCATAGTCTTTGGCACAGTAGGTTAGGTCATCCTGCTAACCAAGTTCTAGCTGTATTAAAAGATACTTTAGATATTGGTGAGTCTGATTCACAACCTTGTGAGGTATGTCACAAGGCTAAACAGGTTAGGGTACCTTTCCCTATTAGTGATCATAAGACAAAAAGTATAGGGGATCTTGTACATCTTGATGTATGGGGACCTTATAAGATCACTAGTAAAGAAGGGTATAGGTTCTTCTTAACTGTTGTTGATGACTATTCTAGGTCTGTTTGGGTTTACTTGTTGAAAAACAAAAGTGATGTTTTTGAAAATCTGGTTAATTTTTATGAGTTAATTAAAACTCAATTTTTAAGAAATGTTAAGGTGTTTAGGAGTGATAATGGTACAGAATTTGTTAATAAACAAATGAATGAGTTTTGTAATAAAAGAGGTATTATACATCAAACTACCTGTGCTTATACTCCACAACAAAATGGAGTTGTGGAGAGAAAGCATATGCATCTTTTGAATACAGCTAGGGCATTACTGTTCCAAAGTAATGTTCCTCTTAGGTTTTGGTCTGATTGTGTGCTTACTGCTGCTTACATTATTAACAGGTTACCTTCGTCTGTCTTAAATGGTAAGAGTCCCTATGAAGTAGTACATGGGTTCCCCCCAGAGCTTAATCACTTAAAAATTTTGGGTGTCTGTGTTTCAAAACAGTATTAGATGATCCTGATAAACTTACTGTTAGGGCTAATAAAAGTGTTTTTTTAGGTTATTCTTTTGTTAAAAAGGGTTATAAATTGTTTTGTTTGGAAACAAAAAGGGAAGAGTTTTCTAGGGATGTTAAGTTCTATGAAAACATCTTTCCTTTTAAGACTGAATTTAAAGAAAATGTTTTTGAAAATATAAATCATCTAAACTTTTTTGACTGTTTTGAAAATGAAAATTCTCAAAGTGATAAGCAAACTTTTCAAAACCTTCCCAATGATGAAGGGGACCCAATTAGTACTCAAGATCACTCACCCAGGGAGCAACCAGTTGTCTCTCCCAGGGCTGCTAGTGATGTAGATCATGATCTAGGCCATGATCATCAACCTAGTAGTACAGTAGGTAGAGAACCTGAAGGCTCAGGGTTAGAGGGATCTTATGATGATACTAGGACTCCTGAGGGAAGTAGAACTATTAGACAGTCTAGTAGAGAGTCTGTTTTACCTAGAAGATTTGAAGATTATGTTATAGAAGGTAAGGTTAAATATGGTGTGGAAAAAGTTGTTAACTATTCTAATTTGTCTGTAGAAAACTTTAGTTTTGTGTCTAATATGAATAAGTCCCTTGAACCAACATCTTATTATCATGCTTCACAAGACCCTAAGTGGGTTGAAGCAATGAATAATGAGATGGAGGCCTTATACAGAAACAACACCTGGGTTGTTACTGATTTACCTCTGGTAGGAAAGCCATTGGCTGTAAGTGGGTTTATAAAGTAAAATATAAATCCAATGGGGAGGTAGAAAGGTATAAGGCTAAGTTGGTTGCCAAGGGATACAATCAAAGAGAAGGCATTGACTTTGGAGAAACCTTTTCTCCAGTAGTCAAAATGGTAACTGTTAGAACAGTTATCAGTTTGGCTGTTCAAAACAGTTGGACTTTGTATCAACTGGATATCAATAATGCCTTCTTATATGGGTCTATTTCTGAGGATGTATACATGCAATTACCAGAAGGCTATGCTTCTGGTAATGAGTCTAAAGTGTGTAAGTTAGTTAAATCTTTGTATGGTTTGAAACAAGCTCCTAGAAAATGGAATGAAAAGCTTGTGACTGTCTTAAAAAACATTGGTTTTGTTCAAAGTATATGTGACTACTCTATGTTTGTTAAGTCTCATGATGGTGTGTTTATTGTTCTACTTGTTTATGTAGATGATATTGTTGTTACTGGTAACAATGAACAAGAGATTAATAATGTTAAGAACATGTTAAAAGAAAATTTTCAAATCAAAGATTTAGGAAAGTTAAAATACTTCCTTGGTATAGAAGTGTTGTATTCTGAAAAAGGGATACATCTTAATCAAAGGAAGTATTGTTTAGATTTATTAAGTGATTTTGGTTATCTTGGGTGCAAACCTATTAGTGTTCCTATTGAACAAAATTATGCTGTGACTGTTAAGAATGCTAAGAATGATAAACCAGTGAATGATATCACTGGTTATCAGAGACTTATAGGTAAATTGATTTACTTATCTTTGACCCGTCCTGACATTAGCTATGCAGTGCAATTTTTGAGTCAGTTTATGCATAAACCAACTCAAAATACTCTTAGAATTGCACTAAGATTGCTGAGATATCTCAAGCAATCTCCAGGCAAGGGTTTGTTATTTAAAAAGGGTAAAAACATGAGTCTGTCTGCATTCTCTGATGCTGACTGGGCTAAATGTTTGACATCCAGAAAGTCTGTAACTGGATTTTGTGTTTTTGTTGGTGATAATCTTGTTTCTTGGAAAAGCAAGAAACAAAACACTATTGCCCGGTCATCAGCTGAAGCTGAGTACAGGGCAATGTGTTCTACAGTTTGTGAGATGATTTGGATTTCTAATGTTCTTAAAGAATTAGGAGTTCAAAGTAATCTGCCTTTGCAATTATATTGTGATAGCAAATCTGCAATTTCTATTGCAGAAAATCCAGTTTTCCATGATCGAACAAAACATTTTGAACTTGATCTTCATTTCCTTAGGGAGAAGATTAGTTCAGGTTTTGTTCAGCCTGTTAAGATCTCTTCAGATCAGCAAACTGCTGATATTTTTACAAAAGGCCTATATTGTTCTCAGCATGAATATTTATGTTCTAAGCTGGGATTGTCAGATTTATTTAGTAATTGAATTAAGGGGAATGTTGAAAATATGTCTTACATATTCTTCTAATTCAATTACTATGCTATGGGCTTATTAATAGCTGAATGGGTTCCTTTGTGGGCTTGTTATGTTGGGCTAACAGCTTGGTATTATGAGCCCATCTATCAGTCAACTAAGGGGCTCTTTATATGGCCCATATTCGTGTGGGTTGTAATGTTATCTCGAGATTGTTTGCAGGGGAGATTATGAACCGTTGATCATGTTCTATCTCAGCCGTTGGATCAGCATCTTGTGCACGTCTTTCGTGGCAGCTATATAAAGCTCAGATCGTCTCTCTCTCTTCAGTAGTTCGTTCATTTTATTTTTTTTGTTTTTCTCTCTGGTTATTATTAGGGTTTGTTATCTCTGTAAGTTCTTCATTTGTTCTATTCTTTGTATTATTCAGTCTTGATCTGCTGATCTAAATAATCAGCAGATTATTGACTAAACCTTGTATTGGTTTGGTTGATCTCAGAGTTTAACTGAGATCGTTTGGGTATCTGGTGGGTACTTTTCTTGGGTTGGGTTAATAAGAGTTTTGGTCACCGTTTTGTCGCCTACATCTGGTGTTGTTGTTTCTATTGTTGTTCTGAGTTTGTGTTGGCTCATTCTGTTCTTTGTTGATTGTATACAAACCCTAAAATTTCTACAAATTTGGTTTTGGCAAATGAGTGTGATTATTAAGATTAATACGTTGTCTTGCTGAGAGTGATGAATAAGATTAGTATGATGGTGGATGAGAATTATTTTCTGTTACTTTATTAGGGGTGTAAAGGGACTGAACTGTCATGATAATATTATTCACGTTTTAATTGCTACTGTAGTTTTGTTCTCTTTTTATGATCAGTAAGTTAAGTATTCTAGCTAGTTCAGGTTTGCGGTCATGCATGTGCATACAGGTTAGTGAGGTAGCGTTTATATAATTATGTGTAGTGCCGTAGTGGGTCAGCTACTTGTAGTATGGGTTACTTGATTTCCAGCAATGAGTTAAAAATATTTTTTTCCTTGTGTCTGCTGTTCTTTTGTTGCTCCAGGTTATATTATAACAGGGACAATCAAACCTTTATAAATAAATTTTTTTGGAAGGCGAATTTTCTATGTTGCGGCAGAGATCATCACAATCCCCCATAAGGGGAATCCCCTAGCCACTCTACAATGGTCAGACTATAGTTTGTTTATTTGGATATCTGAATTCTTTAATAGCAGAATAGTTATTAGAGTTAGATATACAGAATTAGGCATTAATCCATGCTCTATGGTATTAAATCTTTTGAGATGGAACACCAGAGGGAAAATAAGTCTCATTAATTCCCACATCGGTTGAATGATGAATACAAATATGAAAGGACCGCTTATATAAACAGCTGCCCAAGAATGAAGAAATCATACCTTTCTCGGCTTTTGGCTAAGATCAAGTGTAGTATCTGTTCTTATCAGTTTAATATCTGATACGTGGGCCATCGGCCCACTCGATATTAATCTTATTTTTTATGGGGAAAGGCCCATCACAATAGCTTGCTATTGGGGTCTTTGAACGTCGCCTTGGTCTTGCACTACTGCCTTGGCCTGGCGCACCCCTCCAAAACTTAGTTAAGAAATTTTGGTTATTAATTAGTTAGGCTTTGCTCAACAGTTTAAATAATATATCTTTAAGAAACACTATTACTAAACAAAGGTTAAGTTACTAGCTATCTATTGAAACAATCTGTTCTTTTGAAACAAGCGGTTAGCTTTCTAATTAATGTTGACGATGAAGATTTCATGCTCACTTTCTAAATAAAGCTTTCAACATAAGATTTTTGATGAATGATTTTAGAGGAACTTGAAGTCTACAAATCTGCTGTACGCTAGTTACTTTAAGCATGCCGGTTTGTGAATATGCTTTTATCTTGTAGATCTTTCTGCACTTCTGCATATCAACACGATATTTGAAGTTTGAACTAGGAATTTCTGAAAATCTTCAGGAGCATGCTAACTATTTTATCGTTGAAAAGGTATCGAATTATTTTCCCTAGCGTGGTGACCCTGCAGTTTTAGTGTTTTGTTTCCATACCATTGCTTTAGATGGATCAATTTTTGAGTTGTGACACTATGAACGTCATGCCATTTCTTACAAGCCATGAATTCCGCAAGTATGTAACCAGTAATTGTCACTACAACGGAAAATCATGTGAATGAACACCTTGTATCTTCATTATCTGAACCTGCTAATATCAGAATCATGATCAGGATGTACTCACTAATAGATGTTATCAAAGAACAAAAACTAAGTCGGTTCTCCTAGGAAAATATTAAGTTCATAGTTTTGTATTGAGGCATTCTAATTCGTATGCATCCCACTTAAACTTCCTTCACCGATAGCACAATATTAAGGAAACAGTAAGTTTCAAGGCGAAGTTGTGGATAAGAGAATGAATTGATTCAGGTACCTCTAGAAAGGAGTTTGGATAGTTGATCAATGAACACTTTGTGATCTCTAAAGTCTATTAGACATTAATCTGCATTGCTTAATAATATTTAAAGGCAAGTTTTTTAGATAGTAATCAGCATTAGTTATGGTTTTAAGTTATGAGAGAGGAAAACTCGGAAGTACAAAATCACTGACAATCCCACATCGGTTCAGTGAGAATACAAAGATGAAGGATCAGCCTATATAAGCAACGGCCCAAGAAAAGAAAAAGCATACCTTTCTCGGCCTTTTGGCTAAGATCAAGTGTAGTATCTGTTCTTATCGGTTTAATATCTGATATGTGAGCCATTGGCTCACTCGATATTAATCTTATTTTTTATGGGGAAAGGCCCATCACAATGGCTTGCTATTGGGGTCTTTGAGTGTCGTCTTGGTTTTGCACTACTGCCTTGGCCTGGCGCATCCCTCCAAATCGCAGTTAAAATATCTTTGGTCTACTCGTAACTATTAAAACTTTCTTTGATTTAACAATAACCCAAAGTGCTTGAAAAAATTGTCATACTTTGTACATCCTAATTGTGCTTAAAAATTTGTCTTTTAGAACAGCTTGGTAGATGGTAGCTTTGTTTAAAACAAGCTTGAGTTGCTACATTTTAAAGAAGCATGCTCTGAATTTGCTGTATGCGGGTCCTTTGAGCGTGTCCTGTTTGCGAATGTTATGATCCTAATCTAGAGAACTATGGTTCTGTTCTGGTACTACGATGAAATGCAAAGACACGAGAACTGGACAGCCTTTTAGGAGATGTATAGCAGAATATCTGAAGAATGAAACTTCTATAGTTGGTTTTAAGTCCTGTATGCCAATTCTTTACCCGTTGGCCTGTTTGTTAGGTGTTAATTAGTAGAGGGGGTCAATTGTAATAATAGGATAATGAGAGGGTTGTAGGTGTTACCGTCTTTCTTTTGGATCAAATGTTGGTTATACGCAGGTGTGTTTTGTTTCTTATACTCATTATGACCTTGAAATCAATTATCAGGTTGGTATCATCATAATTTCCTTGTATTCTTATGGGTGTTTAGCATGTGGATTCTGTAGTTACTCTTGCTACAAATATAAATGGGTCAACTGAGGTGCCTGCTTTACTCTTGAAATATACAATTTTATGCTTCAGTTAAAACGTTTTTCTAATGATGATTGCTTTTGACGGACATTGGATGTAAATGTACATGAAAAACAAACTTGGAGGTAGTTGGCTAGTAATTTTTTATACCCTTCAGCAAATTTGGATTTCTGATTTCGTTAATAACAGTTTACAGTAACATTCTGCATTACCAACACAATAGTTATCATATGTAGAACTCCGTTTATTGATAAGAGTGCGAGTTAGCAACAGTGAGAACTTTGAGTTTGAAACAACCATGTTCAGGTGTGTGAGGATCTGGTGGGTTGATGTATTGTCAGTAAAGTAATGCACACTGCATTATCTCAAAAGGCTAATATTAATAGGATTTAGGCATTGCTTATTGTAATTAAATCCTGAGAGATGAAAAACATAGGGAAAATAAGTGTGTGACAGTCCCACATCGGCTGAGTGAAAAACACAAAGATGAAGGGACGGCCTATATCAGCAGCGGCCCAAGATGAAGGAAAGCATACCTTTCTCGGCCTTTTGGCTAAGATCAAGTGTAGTATCTGTTCTTATCAGTTTAATATTTGATACGTGAGCCATCGGCTTACTCGATATTAATCTAATTTTTTATGGGGAAAGACCCATCACAATAGCTTGCTATTGGGGTCTTTGAGCGTCGCCTTGGTCTCGCACTACTGCCATGGCCTGGCGCACCCCTCCAAAAACTTAGTTAAGAGTTCTTTGTTTTTACTTACGAGCTTTCTATATCACAGTAATTATTGTTTTTTTAACTGTTTTTCTTAGCCATAACTAGTCAATTTATCTATTTTTAAGAAACCCTTGTAATTACTAAAGAAGGTGAAGTGGCCTGCTATCTATTGAACGTTGAACTGTTTTCCTTCTTAGCCATTACTAGTCAAATTATCTATCTTACCTTTCTTTAAATCTTTAATAATAATATGTTTAAATAATTGTTTCTACAGTATTATAAGTGTTGTTCTTAAAATGTTTTAAAATGAGTTGAGGACTGCTTTTATTTGAAAGAAGCTTGTAGTTATTGTTTCTCAAATGTTGGAATTGAGGACGTCTCTTCTTGTTCACTCTATTAATGTTTCCAAATAGGATATCTGATGAATGCATTTTTGAGGAACTTCACGCCTATGAATTTTCTGTAAACTGGTTACTTTTAGTATGTCCTGTTTGTGTCTGATCCTAAATTAAAAGACTTTTGTTCTATTTCTAATTCTCTGATGAAAAGACAGAAGAGCTGGACAGCCTTCGAGGAGACATGTATCTTGAATTCATATGTATTAGAATAAGAGGGTGTTTGGGATTGCGTTTTGAATCTGATTTTTAGATTATTGCGTTTTGAGAACGCAGATAATCAGTTTTTAGTGTTTGGGTTTGCATTTTGAAAACGCAGATAATCAGTTTTTTAGGCTACCAAAACGCAATAATCTATAAGTAACTCCACCCCTACTTTTCCAAAACGCATAATCTGTTTTGAATAATCAATCCCAAACACCCCCTAAGTCCCTGTCACTTTACCGTATTTTTTTAATTAATTTATAAATAGATGTGTGGAACCGATGGAATGAGTGATCAAATTCATTGATGCTGCTCTTTTTTTTTTTTTTTTTTTTTTGCACACAAAGTAACATAGAAAATACATTAAACATCTTTGAAAACACATGTTATTTTGCCTTAAGGAAATTGAGAGTATGTTATTTTGGTTAGTCATATAATTTAATAATACAATTAAGCCTGAAGTTGTTTGGCACTAATATGGCTTTTCCATGCAGGTCTACATGTCATGTCTATTGCATGGTCATAGGTATGCATAATCACAATAGAGAAGTGATATATCCATGATTGATACTAGTTTAAGCATTATCGTATTTCATTTAGCTTCATTAACCACCCGTTTTAATTTAATGTGTATGTTCCATTCTCTTGACCGAACTTTTCTTCATAATAAAGTGCATCTGGATGAACTGTGGCAAAATATGTGAAGAATAGCGCGAATAGTTGGAGGAGGTAGTATTAATTCCTGTCACAAGTCGATTTAATGGAGAAAAACATTGGAACTTTAAACAAAGTTATCAAGTAACTTTGTCCATCTATTGTGCCTATATGATTACATAGCTGCTAAACATGCAGGTTTCTTCATCGTTATTTTAAAGTAATTGTAAATATTAAAAAGATTGAGTAGCCCGTTATAAATATGAAGTTTTTAAATTGAGTTGAGCGGCCTGCTATCTATTGAAACAAGTTTTAACTTGTGTTCTGCTCAAGAAAATCAATTTGCAGCACAACTCAACGGGTCAGATATATCCTCATTTCCATACAAAGCTTTTGTAACATGATATCCGGTCACGAGACCTTTTTTTTCCTACTTCTAAGTTCCGGGTCGGCGATGCGGTTCGGGTCAAACAATAAGAAGTCTAAATATCCATTTCAAGTTACCGTTTTTACAGACAAAAACCCAAATTTTTAACAAACAAAGACCTAAAATATTTCTGAAGATGTAGAAGGAATGATGAGTACCTGAAAAAAGAATCACAACTCAGCTCGACGACCTTTGCTTCAATATGATTATTTCAATGTGTGCTGCCTGGTTCGAACAAGTTTTCACTACATATCACAGCATTTCTATGTTGTTTACTTTTAACATGACTAATGAAGGAACAATCTTTCCGCCAACTTTTTTCCAATTGTCAAACCCTTTAACAGTAAATGCATCTTTCCCATTGCTCACACTTGGTTTATTAAATAGATAACATAGAAAACAATAAGCCGAATGCTTTGTTGGAGAATACTCTAACCAACTAGGGTAATTTTTGAACCAAGAATACTGGAACCTACGAGTATGTTTCTTTGAACCTTTATCCTTATATTCTGTAAGCCTTATTTGGAAAGGTCCTAGACTCATATAAGCTCGTCTCACTTGTTCCCTTAAGTGAATTGGATAATCCCATATTTGTTTTCGTTTATCCGGATCTCTTTCTAGATGGTTAGGTTCCACTTCGTTAGTATTTGATTGTGGTTCTTGTGGTTGTGGTGCGTCAGAAATACCATGCTCTTGTTGATTTTCATTTACTTGTGATTGCGGTTCACTTGTTGATGAAGCTTTGTGACGTTTACTATCTTCCTCTTGATTTTCATCTGCCTTTCTTTTGAAAAACGAGTGAATGGTTTTCTGCTTTCCCATGATAATTCACCTAATTACCTAAAATCAAATTAGAGTTCACAAATCAATCATAGGCGCTAGGCACACTCAAGGCGCATAGGCCTTGCCTGGGGCCTAGGCGCGAGGCGCAAAAAAAAAGAAAATAAAAGAAAAATATATTAAAATAGTACCATCTTTCATGTAGCTAGTGTCAAAAGTTTTAAAATATTGATGTATCAGTGTATAGAAGTAGTTTTCCTCGAATAAAAGTAGAAATCTAGCTGAATCTAGCCATAATAAAACGAATTTGGCTAGAAACTCTCCGGAATTTGGGAATCTAGTTGAAATCTACGCCTAAACCATCACCTGGAGAATTAAAGCGCAATTTCCTCGACTCAAAGCGCAAGTGCATCGCCTCGCCTAAAAAATGGGCCTAGGCGCAAGAGTCGATGACTTTTAACAACTATGAAATCAATAACCAAAATCACGTAACCACTAACCAAATCATGTGGGAAATCCGTTCACAAATCAATAACATTTCGAAGTACACGATTCGTACCCACCCGAATCCGCAATCGCACCCAAGTCCCAAAAACTAACACAAATCAATAACCACTAACCAAATCATACACCAAATTGCACCCACCTAAATGTCAATGTATTTAAGTGATGCAAAGAAGAAGTAGAGACGAAAATACTCAATTCATTGCATAAAAAAGTAAATAAAATACTCCTGCAAACAATATAATAAAAAAAAACCAGTATCTTAAGTACCTAACCCACGTAGCATGATAGTAACTTCTACTACTTACCTAATAAACCTTCAAATCCCTACTAATAATATCATCAGGATGCCAAACCAGCAATCGCACATTTGCACCCAAGTCCCAAAGTCACAGACGGGTTAGGGTTTGTTTTTGGCGGGTTTTTTTTTTTTTTTTTTTTTTTTCATATTATTGGGCTTTAGGAGTTTTGGTTACTGTTTAGGCTTATAATTGATTAAAATGAAGTTATTGGGCTTTCTGATAAATGGTTTAAGTGGGTTAGTGGGCTTTAGGCTAATCAGATTAAATTGGTTATTTAGAGTAGAAGTGAGCAAACCGGTTTTTTTTGCCGAACCGGTTTCGGTTCCAAACCGGTTCGGTTTTGGACCGGTTTTGTCGATTCGTAAGACCGGTTCCGGTTCTTTCGCGCACAATTTAAAAAAAATGTGATAAGAAAAAATATAAACATAAAAATTCAACTTTTATTATTTTTTTTCGGTTTCGAAATAAGAAACTAGGAAAATGAAATACATAAAAACATAATTTAAAATACTACAATCAATTTTTTTTTAAGCTTCGTCCGAACTACTTTGGCGCTATGAAGCATCGTATGCGAGTTCCTCGTCCGATAGGGGTTCACTTATTCCTTCGTCGACCTCTTCCTCATGTATTCTTTGTTCAAGTTCGGTTTGGTCTTCAAGAGAAGTTATATGTTGTACTCGATCCACCGCGTCCAAGTGATCTTTTAAGCATATGCACATCTCCAACGATTCGGGATTTAATTTTGTTCTTTGTATCGATAGCACCCTGCCACTAAGAGAAAAAGCCGATTCCGAAGCTACCGTAGAAGCTTGGACACTTAGTAGATCACGGGCTATAGCAGAAAGGATAGGAAATTCGGTTTGTTTTCCTTTCCACCAAGCCAAGATATCAAAATTTTCAAATTCGTTGGCGGTGAAAGTTGCCGTAAAATTCGAGCCTTTATACCTTGCAAGCTCGCTAATTGGGGCCTCACCCCTTTGTCTTTTAACCGTTTGGTCTTTGACAATATTAAACAAATTAATTTTAAGGTTATCCCGGCTCGAGCTAGCACGACTTCCTTCCCCTCCCATTGATCCCATTTGCAAACCGGGACCATATTTTTCTAAATAAGTATCATACAATGCTTGGAAATCTTTATCAAAAGTATCTTTCATGAGTTGTGACCAACTTGGTTTTGAAATATAAAAACGAAAAGCCATATTTATTTCATCGATTATAGTATAAACCCCCATAGCATTTAAGCACGGGTTTAAAGCCAATGCACACATATTTTTCAACCATTGGTGGTATAATTTTCTCAAACAACTCATTTTTTTCATCAAAATTATATATTGTTTGAACCATTAAATATATTTCTTGCAATGCTTCATTACTAGTTGGATAATAAACCCCCGATACTTTTGTAGTAGCATTTTTAAAAACCTCAAGATATTCCGTAAGTTGTTCAATACAATCCCAACCCTCATTAGGAAATTCCGTTACTTTACCATGCCTAGCAAGCCTATTATGAAAATGTTGTAAAGTTTCTCTTTGTTTCAAGGCACTTTCGAACATTATAAAAGTTGAATTCCACCTAGTCGGCACGTCCCAATTCGGACCTAAAAAGGGACGGTTCGTATCGTCACAATATTTTTTATATTTTCTATATCTTTCGCGACTTGTTTTAAAATTTTCATGTAACATAAATCGAATTTTTTTTTTTTTTTGAAATCTTCAACAATGGGAATTCCAAGCCCATCTTGCACACATAAGTTAATAATGTGTGCAACACATCGAGTATGAAAAAAAAATACATTGCAAATCGGATTATATTTTAATTTTAATTTTTCAACCGCGACATTATTGTTTGATGCGTTGTCGAACGACATTGAAAATATTTTGTTTTGTAAGTGAAAAGTTTGTATTACATGGTCTAAAACATAAAATATATTTTCGCCGGTGTGTGGATACTCAAATAACTCAAACGCAATCGTACGTTTCATCATTTGCCACGTACCGGGATCGATCCAATGAGCGGTGAGTCGGTGACGCAAAGGTACGATTCCGGTAAACCGTGAGGTGCCGACCAAACATCGGTGGTTAAGTTCACACGGTTTGTAAGTTTGAAAAAAATACAATTAAATCTTTTCTTGCTTGTTTCCATAATTTCAAACAATAGCGTTTTAGAGTAAATCGACTTACGTGTTTATATCGAGGTTGGATGGTGTCACGAATCAAGCTTGTCAACTCGGGATCGTCTAAGTGGCTGAAAGGTAAAGCTTTTTGAATAACAAACTTTGCCATTCGGTCTTGAACCTTGTTAAAGTCGTAAAGAAAAATCCCACCTTGAGTATCAATGGTCGTTTGCGAACTTTCGAGCGGATTTTCTTTAACAATCTTGCAATAGCTTTATGATTTCTCAAGGTAGAGTTTGCGTTTGGTTGGAGAAAGATACCACACTTTCTACAACGCGCCTTTTTTTCTCCATTCGACAAAAGACACAAGTCGAAAAAATCGGTTTCTTGTCCAAATAATTCAGCGTTTCGTGTCGTTTCAAGAATACTAACAATGGTGGGTTGGTTTGAGGAACCGGTTTGAGATGGGTTTGATGAAGCCATGGAATGTAGCAAAGAAGTAAAGCGAAAAAAAATGAGCAAATACTATTGCGTTTTTATCGGTTTTTGGGTTCGTTTTTTGCGTTTTTGAGTGTTGTGATCAACCCAAAACATCTAAACCTATTTATACTAACTTGGGGGTGGCAAAATGGTGATTTTTGGTACAAAAAAGGTCAAAAACGAGCCCAACGGCTAGTTCCAACGGCTTTATTCGTTCAAACGGTCAAAACCGGTTCCAAACCGGTTTCTATGATCGGTTCCTGATCCGGTTCGTGTAGGAACCGGTTCGGTTCGGTTTTTCTGGAAAATAGGAGGAATCGATGCTGAACCCTACGGTTTGTATATGAAACCGGACCGGTTCCTCTAGGAACCGGTTTTTATACGAACCGGTTCGGGCCGGTTTTACCGGTTCGGTCCCGAAACCGTTTTTTTGCTCACGTCTAATTTAGAGTCTAAATAAGACTATCCAATGTCGGTCGTGAGCAAGAAGGCGCGAGTCACCGACTTCACTTTCAAGTAACCCGGTCACTTGACCCCGTTGTAGCTGGGGTGAGCACCGGCGCGACCAAAGCTCACTTTCTCCCGTTAACGCACACGACCACCATCGTCTGTGCTCGCGTCGTGGCTGTTCGCGTGGGGCTGTTGTGGGGGGGGTGAGCACCAGGCTCGCTCGAGACCCACAACGGATAGTCTAACCCATTTAATCTAGTGGGCATGCATAGTCTAAATAATGTGCATCGTATGTTAAGACTATCTACCAACCTTGATTAAAGGAAGGTTAGCTTATCACCATCATCCAAGATTGATTAATGTCTTTAGCTGCTTTGAAGTGTTATGGAGAGCTTAATATTTAGCTAGGAACAGACATGTTACAGCTGTAGTATACATTGAAAAGGTCTTCAATTAAAAGTTTTGTTAATATTTAGTCATGAACTGACATGTCACATGTTTAGTATGGGGTAAACAAACAAGCTCTACCAGTAAACGGATAGTTAATGTATATAGTTATCTACCTTTTAGCAAATTTAGATATCTGAATTCATTGATAACAGTTCACAGGTGATAGTTTCCGTCAGAGTCCCACATCGGCTGAGTGAACTAGACATAGATAAAGGGACTGCCTATATAAACAGAGGCCCAAGATGCACAAAGCATACCTTTCTCGGCCTTTTGGCTAAGATCAAGTGTAGTATCTGTTCTTATCAGTTTAATATCTGATATGTGGGCCATCGGCTCACTCGATATTAATCTAATTTTTTATGGGGAAAGGCCCATCACAATAGCTTGCTATTGGGGTCTTTAAGCGTCGCCTTGGTCTTGCACTATTGCCTTGGCCTGGCGCACCCCTCCAACTTGCAGTCAATTTTTTTGTTTTACCACGTTATGTTCGTCTCTCTAAGTTTGACTTTTTTTTCTTGGTATTTTGATTAGGGTTAGCATGCCATTTAAGTATATCTTTCAGCTCCTATTTTGATAAATTTTAACAAGGTAGCTAAATGTTGAAATGATGTAAGTTTTTGTTGTCAGCACTTTGTAAATTGGTTTATAAGAGTTTTATTTTCCCAAAGAAACTGATCTGTATGCAAATTCCATGAAATCCCATTAAACCGAACTTAACTCAAAAGTAAATCATGCAATTAACTTCTTAACAACTGAACTTGTCCCACACTTCAAAGATTAATTTGTGATTTGTGAGGTGTGAAACATATTCATCAAGATGCTAGAATCAGTTTTTTTTTTTTTTTTTTTTTTGTTATAGGTAAAGGGAAGAAATCTTGAGTGGGAACCGAAAAGACAACATATTAAAGTTAGGAATGATTTATACTTTCTTTGCTTTATTCCATATCTACAGGAGTGCTTCTTTTTCTTTGGAAAATTCAGATATAATTCATCATTTTATCTGCAGAATTATTTACTTCTTTACGCTTATACGGGATACACTTAAATCTGTCAGGATGTTTCCATTAAAAGAAGGTTCACACTATCTTATTTTTGGATCATATGTTAGTTTCTTTGATGTATATGCAGGTGCAGTTTTGTTGCTGATACACATTTTGACCATGTAATCACTTATCAGCTTGTTACAGCTTATTATATACAAACACACTGCAGAGTTTCCGCCACAGATGGGCTTTAGTTCTTGTACAAAGGAAGAGGTCACATGATCGCTTTGTAGATTTCTAAGTGAGGACCAATTTCACAGATGGGCTTTAGTTCTTGTACAAAGAATTAGTAGCAGTCAACTTTAAATCTTACATAAAGATACGGGCGCTCACAAACATGGGTAAAGGGTGGCGGAGACGTCATTGGTGAAAAAAAAAAACCAATAAACATAGATCTCATCGGAGACGTCTCCGGAACCGGAGACGTCTCTCTACTATCATATATACTCTATATCCTATTTATACACTATACCGGAGACATTTTCGGTGAAGCACCGGTGAGTTCTTCGTCTTCTTCGACGAAGTTTCATTATCCTCTGTTTTTTTCTTGTTCTTCGTCTTCACGGAGACGTCTCTGAGACGTCACCGAAGACGTCTCAGGTCTGTGTCACGTTTTAGGTCTGTCTCGGGATCAACAACGACACGTGACGGTCTTCTGTTGGCTGGAATGGGAAGCCTCTCCCGAGACGCCTCAAACGGGTTGGGAAGCGTGACCCGTCTCTCCAAAGAGGGTGGAGAGGGCCATTTATGCAAAACACACGGTCAACGGGCTATTTTGGCCATTTTCCGTTTAATCAATATTTGCACTCAACATGGCTATTCTCCAGAAAAAAATTGAAAAATGTTGCTCCAGTACACGAGGACTGTACCATAAGATAATATAGAAACCTTAATATTGTCCCCAACATCATTGTATCCTCCCACCAAATCTGCACAAACTAATATAAACGTCCTCGTTTCCAACACAAATACCATTCCACCAATGAGGCCACAGCCCACAGGTGACACGGTGGTTACCGCAAAAGGTGTTGATTCAAAGTAGAGAACGATCTTGGTTAGAACTTGAGATGTTGAGAAAGAGGAAAGGGTTTAACAATATAAAGGTTTTTGCTACTGTGTTTAGAATTGTGGATTCAGTATTTGATATTGTGATGGTGATGGTGAGGCAGGTGACCCGTTTAATTCAATTGTTATTCCGCTAGACTACAAGCTTATGCGGAACAAAAGATATGTGTTCGTACCCAAATAACACAATATTTCAAACAAACCCACAGCAAGGTAAAACAAGGGAAATGCATGTTAACTGGTTTCCAACCGATGAACACACTTACTTCAAACACAAGGGCATACACGAATCCTACATAAAGTTTGCCAGAAAAAGACCTCAAAACCAAATCACAAACCTCAACTATAGAATAATCAAACCGAGACAACAACCAGAATCGCAAAGTTCAATAGGTGTTTCTACAGCTGACACTAAACATCACGCTACTCTACATCCAAAAGTCGCCAGATGTACCTCCTGTTTGATGAAGCATTGCATCTATCTCATCACCTTCTTCCATTTCCAGCTGCGACAGATAAACATAACACGTATTAAACGTTAGCATAAACATATTACATATAATTCATAGAGGCAATAAACATGGTTGAATCACTCTTGCAGAGATATCTGTGTTGTGACTATATATGGTAGAATTTTTTTTTGATCGGCGAACAACTGTGTGGCAACCACCCTTGCGGGGCGCCGTGCCCAAGAATCGACTACTCGACCTCCAGCAGCCCCCCGCCTTCTCCCGTTGCGCGGAAACCCGAGTCCCACCCGCCCGAAGGCACGACAGTGTTATAGAACTCGGTAAACCTCGCCGCCCATCAGATTCGAACTGGCGCCACCTGTATTCAATCTTCACCCGGATAATAACGCACGTATGCAATTTAATAAAAAACTCATTCTCGTTTATTAATTATCCGATACGTATTGAGTTTACAAAGTAATCATCCATTCATAAACCTAACAACTTAATAAACAAGACACCTCTTTGACTCAAATTAGCAACTTAAATCACTTTTTTACCCGAACTTACACGAGATTAGACTAACAACATCTTATAAGTGAGAGAAAGAGAACCTCATCAGGAGTCTGCTCGGCACGAAGGCGACGGCCATCAAACAAAAAAGCAATAGAATTAAGCTCGACGGACTGTCGGTCACAGTAAGCATTCATAAGCTTCTTCAGCTGTGTGCTCCTTTTGATCTTAAAGAACACCTCATTACCATCCTGGAATCACAACAAGCAATGACCACATAAGTTATCACTTCAAACCAAAAACAAATAATATTCCATAATTCAATCAGCATCAGCATCATGTGTGTCAAAATAGCAAAATCAATACGTATTAAACATTATTTCAATAACTAAACCCTAACATTCATCATCTCAACCAACCACAATAATAATAATAATAATAATAATAATAATAATAATAATAATAATAATAATAAAACCTGGCCTTTGACTTTTAAATTGATGTGAGCTGTTTGATCGGCGGTGGCGGGCTTCTTGTCTTCATCGTTGTTGTTGTTGACTCCTGACATACTTAACGGCTGCTTCGATTGAATCACCAACGGTTTTCTTCGATTTATTATTCTTCTAATCTGCAGCCCTACACGCCTTTTTTCTAGTAGAAGGCGAGGGATTTGGATCGGACGGTTGGTATTCACCGACTCAAATATATGAAATATTCGATTGACAATTTCGAATTTTCGAATAGAATTAGAAACTTCCTAGATTTCGAATATTGATTTTTTTATTGGACTCGAAATTTTTATTCTTTTTAGTGGACTCTCGAAAGAGTTAAATGTCATTTTCGTCCCTAAGGTTTGGTCATTTTTGTGAGTTTCATCCAAAGATTTATTTTTTCTTATCTGAATTCAAAAGTTTTCAAATTCTTGCTAAAACCGTCCAATTGGTTAACTCTATCCATTTTTTCTGTTAACTTTTTGTAAAAAGACCAAAATACTCTTTTATATTATTTTTGTTTTAAAAAAAAGTAATACTACCTACCCCCCTCTCTCTCTCTCTCTTTCTTCTTTCTCTAGTGATAATGTAAAACCCCAAAAGTTTGCAATTCATGACTTCATTCTCTTCCTCTTCGTGTTCGTTGACTGTTTATTATATTACCAATTAGACTCGGGTGTTGGGCGGGTTCGAATCCGGGTTGAATATGTGAACCGGTTTAATCGGGTTTAGTTAACCAAACTATAAAAGAGATGGCGACTAAGTGGTTGTGTTTGAGTTTGATACCGAAAGGTTTGGTGTGGTGATGTGGATGAGGATTGATAGTCGATGGTTGGAGAAGGGATAGCATCAAACTTAATAGTGTGGGTTCTAAACAGGAGATGAATGATGTTTGGAGGTGATGTGGGAGGGTTGAAGGTTGTGGGTTGATAGTGGTGAGGTCAGTTGCCGGTTGACGAGGACGATGACCGGCCGACTAGCTCAACCAATCACCGGGTAACAGTTAATAGGGAAAGATAGGATCGTGGGTGGTTGTGGTGTCGGGGGAGCGTCGATTCGAGGGTTGGTTGTCGTGTTATTCGTTGGAGGGATCACCGGTGCAGGAGGAGTGTCCGGTCAGAGAAGATAACCGGAACCGATTACTCCTTTCTCTCTTATCACTCTCCCCCCCCTCTCTCTCTCTGCGTACTCTCTCCTCTTTATTCGAATGGTGTACAGAAGTGGTGCAAGTCATGAATATAATATATGTATGGTGTGTATTTATAATATTAAGAAGGATGAATGTGATGAGTACTTGGTCGGGTGACGGGTTGGAGGGTTGGAAGGTGGTTTTTGGTTGTGGATTATGTGGAGATGGGGACAGGGGCGGTGGTGATTATGATGATGGTGGTGGAAGATGAAGGATGTGGATGGGTCAGGTTTGGTGTGGGTCGTGGACTGTGAAGGTTGAAGATAGGGTGGAGATGGAAGATGGAAAGGGAAGTTTTGTGATATAGGGTTTTTTGAATTGGGGAAGAATAGATGCAGATTTATTATTATTATTATTATTATTATTATTATTATTATTATTATTATTATTATTATATAGGCAAGATTTGAATTAATAACTTTGCCCCTCAGTTAACTGAGATTGACTAACGGAGTTAGGCACTTGGATGGAACCAGCAAGAATTTGAAAAATTTTAGATTCAGATGAGAAAAAATAAACTTTTAGACGAAACTAGCAAAAATGGCCAAACCTCATGGACGAAAATGGCATTTAACTCACTCTCGAAATTTGAATTTGATTTGAATATAATTTTACTATGGGGCTGTTTGGTAAGGCCGATGAATGATTCAGTATTCAGCTTAGTCAGCGTGTTTGTTTCAGTATCTAAATAGAATGGTTAAGGCTGAACCTCGGATGTTGTTCAACCATTAAGCATTAAATGAATCCATTTTTACTTCCCATACCAATGTGGGACAAGAAGACTAACCATTTAGAGGTCCAACAAAACAACACTTAGTGATTCAGCACTTAACCATTCAGATCATTTTAATTATTCAGACTTCTTAATGATTCAACACTTAGGGCTTGTTTGGTAGCCTCTTAATGAGGCTTTGATTCAGCCCTGAATGGTTCAGCATTCAGACTGTTTGTTTCAACCAAAAAAAGTTCTGAATGAAATGATTAAGAGCTGAACCATTCAGACTTGATGCATAGCTGAGCCATTCAACACTTAATCATTCAGAGTCTCTTAACCATTCAGATCTCTTAATGATTCAGCACTTAATCAACCAAACAGCCCCTTAATCATTCAGATTCTCGTAACTATTCAGACTTCTTAATGATTCGGCACTTAATCAACCAAACAGCCCCTATGTTAAAGTCTCATGTATTACATGAGTTGATGAATATGATGTTACATAACAACAACAACAACAACAACCTTACCCAGTAAATCTCACGCTTAGCAAAACTAAGAGTATGGTCTGGGGATGGTGGGATGTAGGCAAAACCTTACCCTATCCTATCGGATAAAGAGGCTACTTCCAGAGAGACCCCGGGCTCGACAATGCACAATCAACAAGCAAACACCACTAAAAAGTAGTAAAGATCTACTGAATTTATAGAAACAATGAACACGTGACATAGAAAAATAAAGGTATATATACCATAAAAAACAACATAACCCATAAGAACACAAATACGAGTCACCCATACGGACCTCCCCCTAGTGAAAGACAAAGTCTAAGCACCTAGAACCATGCTACGATAGAACCAAACCCTCCCTACTAATCCTTAACCTTAATCAATGTTTATATTAATATAATAAAATAAATGTAATTTGTTAACATATGTAGCCATCAAGATATGTATTTTAAAAAAATGAACATTGACGTGATAATGATACATTTTGTTAAGTTAATTTCTAATACATTTTTTTACAAATAGGAACTAATTTTGATCTTTTAATACACCTATTTTTAATATTTAACATCTTGCATTTTTGCTATTAGTTATTATCCAACCACATTAGTAATTTAAAATTTTTTAAATATCATTTATAAAAATAATTATCTTCATTATTTTTCATTTGTAGTATTTTAACTAACATAAGTTTAAATCTGGTGAAATTTTGTAGGTAAAAAATATAGGTTTATTAAAAGTATTAATAATTATTTTTATATTAAATTTATTTTGTTAATAATATAATAACTATTTTTAATTAAAAAATTAATTATTAATAGTTAAGTAAGCCAAAAGAAAATAATATCTTTAATTTAAAAAGTATTTATAATTAAGTAAGATAAAGAGGCGAAAAAACCAGAAAACAGATGGCTCCAGTGAATGACACGTTTCTAAACTTATATTGGTTTATTATACATAATAATATAATATAATAATAATAGATAGATAGATAGATAGATAGATAGATAGATAGATAGATAGATAGAATATTTGATTTTATACAGCTTAGTGGTAGAGAGGAAATCTTCTCTTGGGTGAGGTTGAGAGTTCAACTCTAAGAATGTGGAAAAAAAAAAGATGTAAAATGGTATAAAAGGTGTAAAGAAAGTGATGTAAAAATTAGCCGTTAAAAAAAAAAAAACTAAAAGAATGCTTGTAAACATCCTAGAACATTAAGGGTGTGTTTTGCTCTCCTTTTTCATTTCTCCTTATAACTTTTCATCCATCAAAAGTTACTTAATCTCATAAGTCACAAATTGTGACTTATGACTTATCCTCCAATTTCTCCTTTTCAATAAGTTACTTTTCAATCTATCAATCCAAACACTTTTGATTTAACTTATAACTTTTTTAAAAAGTTATAAGTCATAAGGAGGTGTGGAAATGAAGAGCCAAACATGCACTAAAGTACACTCATGCTATGAAAGTACATGCAACTTTTTTTTAGTATTTATACCATGTGTGATGCTGTTAGTCTTGATTAGAGGTGAAAAAAAAAACGATTTTTAAATTGGAACCGGTGGAACCAGCCCGATTCAAATCGGTTCCGGCCCAGTCAAACAAGAACCTGGTTCCCCATTCGACCTGACGATTTCACACCGATTTCACCTTTCGTGCCTTAAACCCGACCCGAACTGGTCCTTAAACAGGTTCCAACCATTACCAAGTTTGAAATTCAAATTTTTTATTGTTGGCATCGAATATATAGCCGTTATAGAGCCGTTATTTTTCAACCAAAATAACCATTTTGCCACTCTTATTTAGTATAAATATGTTTTTGATGTTTTGGTTAATCGTAACAGTAAAAAACGCAAAAAAATAAATAAATAAATAAAATAACAACGCAAATTCCGCTATCGTATACACTCGTTTTTGTGTTATCTTTGCGTTTACTAAATCATTCCATGGCTTCATCAAACTATCCCAAATCGGTTCCTCAAATGAGCTTACCGTTGTTCGAATTATTGAGACGACACGAAACGCTGAACTTTTTGGTGAAGAAAATGGGATTTTTGACTTGTGCGTTATGTCGAATGGCAGAAAAAGGCACGTTGTAGAAAATGTGGTATTACACTCTAACCAAACGCAAACCTCACTTTGAGAAAACATAAACTCAAGTATTGCAAGCCAGTAAGAGATAATCTGGTCGATAGTAGTCTGACGTCGATTGATCCTCAAGGTAAGATTTTTCTTTATGACTTTAACAAGGTTCAAGACCGAATGACGAAGTTTGTGAACAAGGTTTGCCGTTCAACCACTTCGACAATCCTACATTGACAAGCTTGATTCGTGACATGCTCCAACCTCGTTACAAGCATGTAAGTCATATTACTTTAAAACGCCATTGTATGAATTAATGAAAACAAGCAAGAAAAGATTTAATTGTACTATCCGTTGTGAGCTTAACCACCAATGTTTGGTCGGCTCCTCACAGTTTACCGGAATCGTACTTTTGCGTCACCGCTCATTGGAGGGTTTCTGTTTTTTTTTTTATTTTGGTGAGATCTGTTTATCGTCCGATCCTATTATGTAATCATTGCCTTTTTAATTCAAGCCAATCAAAGATTTAAACAAATTTTTAATATATATTTAAGTATTTAATAAGTAATGGATAGTTAAAACTAATGACACCGCTACAAAGTGCATTGTAAAAAGTAAAAGAAAGTGGTCATTTGACATATCATTGATGTGAAAGGTACTTCATGATGTAACGGTTAAAAATAGTGAGACCATAACACATAGCCATAGGGTACTATTATCAAACGTCCACAACAAATACAACTCGTAACCTTTTGATAAAATCATATTAAACCGATAATTTTTAAAAGTTTTAGCGGCAATTAAAATGATTTTTTTTTTTTTAAAGTTGACTAAAATTTGGGACAAAAAAAATTGCAGGAAAATAAAAGCAGAACCATGGTGATTACCGTAAGGTAGAATAGCAGATCATTTGAGTTATTAGATAGTTACACAACAGTTAAACTCCATACTAGAAAACTAAAAGCTTAAAGCTCAACTTCATTTATATGTTCTGGAACCACAACAAACCGCCACCACCTGTCTGGTGCAGCATTGCGTCAATCTCATCACCGTCCTCCATCTCCAGCTGTTAGCAACAATATTTTAAACATGAGCACACTCATATAGAGTATAGACACACAGTTGCAAAATGAACTCGACAAACGGGTTAGACAATGGGTCAAAACTAGTTAGGATCGAAACAAGTCAAACTACGTAGCACCACAAACTTTTTGTATATTTATTACTTTGTTCCTAAACAATCTATCAATGTATTAAATAATGGTTAAGAATGACCAACATTTATTATATGTTGTCTCCTTTAAACTAAATAGCTTAATACATTTCATGCCTTTGAATATACGCTTCTTACTGGTTCGACCCATTTGACCCGTTACATGTAACATTCAACCTGAACTACCTTGTTTCCATCAATCGTTAAAGTTTAATGTATCAGACCCATCAAAAAGGGAGTGACAACAAAAAAAATATATATACAACAAGACCAGCCAATATGCAAGAACTAAGCTTTTTTTTCCTGATTAATGTGTGTAATTGTGTGTGCGTAGGAGAGAGAGAGAGAGAGAGAGAGAACCTCATCAGGCGTTTGCTCTGCACGAAGACGGCGGCCATCAAACAAGAAAGCAATGGAGTTGATCTCAACAGACTGCCTGTCACAGTATGCATTCATCAGCTTCTTGAGCTGTGTGCTTCGTTTGATCCTAAAGAACACTTCATTTCCATCCTGTAAAAGGATTAAAAGTAGAACAAATACAATGTTATTAAAACAATACACCAATTCACCATAATAGCTCTTTTGGATGCCTAAACCTTTTATAATGGTATGGTCGAATAAAAAAACAACATGTTACAAATCCATAAAAGTGGAATTGAGATTACAGGTACAGAAAGAAGCATAGAAACTTGTATCATGGAACAAAATCCAATTGCAAAATAAAAAAGATGAAGTTACGAACAAATCATCAAATAACATAAAAATGAGGAAAGATATCAAAAAAGATAACTTGCAGATGAAACTAAATATATCTATAGCTTGTTATAAGAATTTGACAATAGCAAAGGGGTGACACAGTGGTAAACGTCTGTCATGAAAGCCCCAAGACCTCAAGGCACATGCACATTTAGGTCAAAATTGGGGTCTGTGGGAGCTGGGAGGGTGACCGGTAAAAACAACCAAAGGGATAACGAGATTCTGAATGATTTACTTGATAAAAAAGGCTAATGCGTAAAACAGATGCGACAGATACAGCTTTCGGTTACATAAAACTTATTTGGTAGTACATAAGCGCCTAAACTTTCATAACCAGAACCAAGTTGATTAGGTCCAGCTTACCAGTAACCGTTCTCGCGAAAAAAAAAATAAAATAAAAAAATCTTAGGACAACATTATAGAATATTAGAATAGGAACACTTTCTGTCGTTTATAATTTTTAATTAGAAAAATCAAACTAAACAAAATGAACAAGTGATCAAACATTTAATCACTTGATGTATGTGAAGACTAGAGTTCCACTATTCCATATAACTACAGTTACACATTAATTAGCAAAATCTGCTATTAAAAACAATTTTCAGTTGATTTCATGTAAACAAAATACCTGTTTGATAATTAATACCCTATCACTTCGTACACATATGTTAAATTTCATACACAATCAACACCAAACGAAAAAAAAATCGATCCAATAAATACACACACAAACAATCAAACACACACACACACACACAGAAACAAAACCGTAAATTCCATACAAATCCCAAAAGAATTAACCTAATAAAAAACAATCATTATCATAACAATACAAAACATCAAATTAACTAAAATTATACATCGATCGTCACTAAAACGTGAATAAAAAAAACAAGGTGATTAACAAAAAGGGGAAAAACATAAACCCTAACCTGTCCTTTGACTTTTAAGTTAATATGTGCGCCTTGATCTCCAGCCGGCTTCTTGTCTTCCTCGTTCGTCACTCCTGCCATGTTTTTCTCCGATCAACGATAACTTTTACTAACGATTTGTTCTGTTTGATCGCTTCTCTGCGTCACTAGTACGCTGAAATTTTCTCCACAACAAGAGTTATATATGAAAGCGTGAATGGTCAAGTACGTTAAATCAACGGTTGGGATTTGTTTCGTGAATAAAGGGGATCTGACGGTGGAAACTCATGAATGAGAATAGACTGAATTACAAGTTTTGTCCTTTAGGTATATACTCGATTGCAATGAATGTCTTTTAACTTTAAAATTGATTGGTTTTGTCCTTTATGTTTTAAAATCTTGCACGTTATATCCTTTATGGCTAACTCGGTTAGTTTTCTTCGTTAAGTTTGGTCATGTGACTTGCACGTGAGAGCATTTTAGAAAAATCATCACCCTTCTTCCCCAATTTACAGATCACACATACACTCTCTCTCTAAACACACACACCCACCACCACCATCAACATAACCACCTGCGGCATCTCAAACCCTACCACCACCACCACCTGCACCTGAAAACCCATCATACTGCCACCGTCACCATTTGTCAACGCCACATCACTTACCACCAACACCCTATCAGACTCCACCATCAACCTCCACCATGAACCAGTCGCCGCCACAAACAAGAATCTTCATTGGACCTGTGACTTCGATGAACCCACAAAATCCTAAACCTCAGTCATTATCATCAATAACTATAGCCACAATCGTCCCCCTCTTATTACATTAAGAAACCCAAAACCTCAGTCATCATCGTCAATAACCGACGCCTTCGATTAACCCACAAAATCTAGATATATATAACAAGCGACGACCTTGCGACTATGACCTTTTGGAATTAAAAAAAATCACACAAGAACAGGCTAAAAAATTTGCACATTTGCTGATTTTGTGACTTCAATTAACCCACAAAATCCAACCGGTGGTCGTTCCTAGAGAGAGAAAAAATCACAACTAATGGAGGAGGTGGTGGTGATAACAGACTAAGGCAGTGCTGGAAAAGCAAACCAGGTTCTGCCCATTCGAGATATCAGTGTGGATTTATGGTTGAGCACCATTGATGCAGAAACAGGTTCATGCTTGATTTTTTAGTCAACAGATAAGTTTTATTGGTTGAGAATAATGATGATTTAAAGGAATTTGGATCTGTTGAGAATGTGATAGGGATGCTTAGAGATAGAGAGGAGAGTGTTAAGAGGGGTTGGTGGTGGTGGGTGGTTAGTTTATAAAAATAAAATATATACCTTTTTTATGTAAACATAGATATATAATATAATTATAATAAAAGGCATGAAAGGACTAAAATGCCCTCACGTGCAGGTCACGTGACCAAACTTAACGAAGAAAACTAACCGAGTTAGCCATAAAAGATATAACGTGCAAGATTTTAAAACATAAAGGACAAAACCAATCAATTTTAAAGTTAAAGGACATTCATTGCAATCGAGTATATACCTAAAGAACAAAACTTGTAATTCAGTCATGAGAATAAACTCTTTTTTTCTTTACATGTGAGTGAATTATTCCCCTACACTTATAGTTTTTTTTAACGTTCATCTAACGATGTCCTGATTATTTGGTGTACCCATCAATTGTTTATAAAAACGCCTCATACACCACTGGGTAAAAACACGTCTTAGGTGTTTGCTTACAGGTAGTGCTGATGGCAAATTTAGAACAAAATTTCAGGGGTAACATTCAATTGTATTTAGGAGTAGCATAATACGAAAACGTTTAAAATACGGAAATTTTCCACTACACCAGAAAAATTGAGGGGGTAGCGGGCGTTACCCCTCCTCCCAAGGTAAGTCTGCCCCTGGGTAGCACTAGGTAGTCAGAACCCACCAAGCCACCAGTTTCGGGAAAAACTGACCCCCACCGCCCGAATGCACGAGAATGAAAAATCAGTAAAATTCGGTAGGATCAAGGATCGAATCTGGCACCTCAAAAAGGTTAGGCTCTACCCATTTAATGTCACTCCACCATATGAGTGGGGTTAGTTTTAACTATCCAAGTTTGTACCACTTAAATGAAACAATTATAAAAATGTGTATCGATGATCATATCATTAATCAATGGGTTTTTGTGTTGGTTGGTCATGAGAAAAAAAGAAGGAAGAGAAAATTCATTATAAGGTTAAAACACGATTGTGGGAACAACCACGCTTGCAATTCAAACTAAACCCCACACTAACTTAATTACTCATATAATTTGTGATATTTAAACTTAAAAAATAAATTAAATACACGGTATTTCTTAATTTTTTTTATGAACATCCCGATATAAATTTTATTTAAAACCGAATTCCTTCAAAAAAAATACTTTTAGGTTGAATTGAGTTGAGTTGTGAATGTATGTTAAATTTTGAGTAGGGTTTGGGTTGTGTTGGTGAAAGAGATAAATTATTTTTTTATTGAAAGGTTGGATTGAGTTGGGTTGGGTTGGGTTGGATTGTGAATGGAGATTGTCTAAGAAGCCCATAGTCAAAGATGGTGAGGATGATGTTAGGGCGTGCACTTTTGTAGATGCCTAAGGTAAATACTAAAATAAGTATCTTTTTTAAAAACTAAAAATATATCATAAAACATGAAGATAAACAATAATTACATAGGGATAGGATCAAATACATAGTGAAAGAAAAATAGGAAGTCGTAGGAAAGGTATCAAACGGACTTCGATTGAACTCATTCAAATGGCATTGGAACCGTCTCATCGAACCCTACGATGTTAGTTTTTAGGTCTTCGCTTTTTTGGGTTTTTAGCTTGTAGTTTTTAGAATATACGTTATATCATTGTGTCTTTTATGTAGCATTGTGTCTTTTTCTTTTTTCATCATTGTGTCATTTTTCTTCAGCATTATGTTATATTTTTCGGCATTGTGTCATATTTTGTGACTCATTGTGTCATATTACGTGATCTATTGTGTTTTTTGTATCCTTCTCACCCTTCTCATTTTTGTTACACTGTGTAGAATAACTTGACCCTAATTACATAATTGTAACTATTTGCATGATAAAACAATAAAAAGAACTTGTAGACTATAAAACTAAAGGTTTGTTATCAGGATTATAAACAAATACTATCTATACTATATATAATGCATAAGGCAAGGACTTCTTAAAACTTAAGTAATACAAGTTTGATTGCTTAAGATACAACACTCAATGCATGCATTAAAGGATTTTTATGGGTAAATATGTCATTTTAATTATTCAGCAGTTTGCGGGGGCAGTTTAGAGAACTTACACTATCAGCATTTTTGCCTGATAGTTTGTTACAATGTTACGGTTTTTATTGTGGTATAGTTTGGAGATGATGATGGATATAGTATAGATTCCCCTGGTAGGTCTGCCTTTCTCTTTCTCTTTCTCTTTCACTTTTGATGTGGGATGGTTCATGGGGATATTTTACCAATTACCATCGCAGCGCAACTAATACCGATTGATTGTATCTTAATCACGATTTAAGGTAACAACGTTCTTTATTTAGGGTTTCACGCCGAGCCGCGCAAGGACGCAGGGTAAGCGTAAAGGTTCAGTGTTGATTTTAGATTCTTTGGGTTCAGAGTTTGTTCGATTAATGTGTGTGTTTTGCTTCATCATACACTGTGTTAAACCTGCATATGTGTTTCATCGATCGGTAATTCTTCTTTTCATCTATGCATTGTGTATTCAATCGGTAAGTTAATTTATAATTTGCAACAAACAGGTTTTGCATTTTGCCTTGATTCTTGTAAAAAATAACTATAGATCCATGTTGGACCACGAGTGTTGATGTTGGTATAGGGTTTTCCTTCCAAAGGTGTCTCTGTATATTACTATTTTTGTCATGGTTTTTATTACTGAAATTGCCTATTTGTTACACAATGCGTCCCTAATTTTGTCAAGTTCTGGTAATATATTATCTGGGGGTCCGAATTCAAACGTAAGAGCTCTGTAAAAGAAATTATAAAGTTATATCATATGAATGATTTAGTGAGTTAGTACCAACTCCAATCCACATCAAGTATGTATCTCAAACACATATAATCATAACTCAATAAAAGTGTTCTCCACTTGGTAACAATCCAGGCCAAGCTTGCATAGCTCTAAAATCCATCAAAGCCTACCAAGGAAATTGTGATCATTAGTTATTTTTTCTACTAATCTTTTTGCAAACTTAGATGTTGATGAAGAGGATCTTCATGACAAGGATGATGAAAAGGTAAACAATATTCTGCATTATGAATGATTTAAAAAATGGGCTTTTACCATTTTGACTCATCCTTTGTGTTCATGTTAAAACACAAGTAAATGGGACCAAATACCCTTATTTTTTGGGAATGTTTTTACAGGACATTGGCACAGATGAAGCTGAAGATGAGGATCGAGAGAATTGAATGTGTGCAGGGTTGTTTACCCGGTTTATCAATTGACAGGTATATAGTTAAGTTGTTATGTGGAGGTTTTCAGTTTGTTTTTAAACATTTTTACCAACTGTGTTGTAGTGTCCCGTATTAATATGTTCAACAATCGAGCGAACCATTATGAATCCGGGTTTGCATTAACTATTCTAGACTTGATGGAACCGACAAAGATTATGCCCGATCGAGTATCAATCGGGTATGATTATCAAACAATTGATTTGCTCTATGACTTGCCATGATTACAGATTGATCGACTTGATAAGTATCTTGCATGAAAACTATGCATTTTATGTTTTAAAGTTTAAAGTAAGATTGAGAAAACTTTCATTTCCAAATTTCTTTTCATACACGTTTTCCCACTATGTTGCAGGCACTGGTGGCAGTGTACATTCTGGTCCAGCGGTTAACCTAGACGGTGTACAGTGGCAAAAGGAGTCACCAAGGCGGGTTGGGTTTTTGCATTCTGCAAATAGAATGCTCATAAACATGAATATTTTTTATGCATGGTCTCTTCAATATATATTTTTAGAGCTTTTATAGTGATTGACTTTTAATTCTATGCGTTGTGTAGGTTGGATTCCCTGGTAGTTGGACCTGAGCATAGCTTTCAGAAAGATATAGTTCGAGTGTGCCTGTTCTCTGGACATGGGCCAGCATGGAGGAAACCAACTGGTATAGTTTTTCTTTAATTGCTTATATCTTTTATGAATATTAATGTTTAGATTTGCGCTCAGACTCTATCGGGTTGCTGTTTGTTTAATTTGACTACAAAGGTATATATAGCACACCTGATAATATGGCCACTTTCATGATTATTCTTATACTAATATTCTATCTAGATCTTTGCGTGTAGGTTTAAATGCAACTCCAGCTAATAATGATTACATTGGAAGTATTCTTATTATTTGTCACCTCTTTCCATATTATTTTCAATTTGAGATTGGGAAGATAGAGTTTGAATTCATAGGTTGTTAGAGGAATTGATTGAGAAATGATGGATGTGGATTATTGTGAAAAAGCGCGTCGCCTTTGCCCGGAATTGTTACAGCTTACGAAAGTGTCTCCATTAGCCATAGAAAATATTTTTAAGTTAATACATTTGACATTTTTGGAAATAAATTAGAACCCAAATTGACCCATCTTAGATAATAAATCAAAATATGGTGGATTTTATTGGTGTTCATGCACTACTGACTACTCTATGCAAATAATAGTTATCTAAGGTTCACCATGGAGGTACTTGTAATGCAGTAGCACTTCTGATGCAATTAATATTTCAAGAAAACATTAAACTTTAATTTTTATTATTGATCACACGCAAGGGATCTAGACTTGACATTGGTAATCTTTATAAGCCATCCCTTGGGATAGTTGAGTTACAGGTTTATCGTTTTTCCCTTGAACCATTTTAAAGCTTCTAATCATATCTCCATTTTCTTTTTTTATGAGGTAAAGCAGCTCAACAAACTTCTTTCTTGTTTTATTAATGGTATAGATGTGCATTTTCTCACTTTCTTTCGCATGTTCTTATGTCGCTTAATTTTTTTTGTGTGTGTTGAATCCGAATTCTCCTGCGCAGATACAACCAGCTTAATATCAACATCAGATCTGTTGTGAAACCCTCTGTTTCGTTTTCTCTTATTTGTTCTATCCTGGTGATCGAAGGACAGGTTCCCAATGATAGCAATCACATACAACCCTCTAGAAACAGCAACGACCGAATCAGTGGGAGCAACTGTGTTGCAAGTAGCTATCAGGCGGTTATACGGAGTCAAACTGCAGCAGCAATGCTGGCTTCTTGCGGTGAAACGAAACTTTCACCTCTCAATGGTGAGGCAAGGTGGTTAAACATGCTAGGGTTAGCAGGATGGCTTTGTTCAGATTGCTAGGGTAGTTATTAACATGTGGAAACCGGATACGGGTCAGCTAAGGTCAAAGGACAACATGGGTCAAACTCAGTCAACTCACCAATGATGCAATATATGTTTTTTACCTTCTTACTAAACAAAAGATAAAAGCTTTATACTTTGCTGAAAACATGGTGGTTTTTTGTGACATATTATGGGCATAGCAACCGTTTCGATCGTTTTTACTCTGGACTTTTTTTTTTCCTATGCTAAGGTTCTTTTTTCTATTTTTGCTTTACTTTAGGAGTAATATCTTAGCTACATTTTTTAGTTTGTTTCTCAATTAAGCAAACTTTTTTATGTTACATAGTATTTGTGTTTGTTTCTTTTGTTCTGTTACTACATAACTATACAACCACGTTGTAAATTGTTGTCCATGTCACGTCGTTAAGGTTATTTTAACACCTGACTTTTTTTCTTTGCTAAGGTTCTTTTTGTTCTGTTACTACATAACTAAATTTTGGTTTAGCAATGATTTGAACCACTAACTATGAGTTTGAAAATGAGGCAATTTGTCAATTTAGATGGCATGACTCTTCTAATTTCGAAAGTTTTTTTTTTTTTTTTTTTTTTTTCATAACTCTAAATTAATGAAACTGCATCTAAGAAACATACGTTTGCAAACATTTACATTCGAAATGCAAATTTGATTATATTTCTCCTTTAGTTATTAGTTTTTGAAATTTAATCCCAAACCTGTTTAGTAATTTGACATAACCTACCCCTAAACTTACCAAAACTCATTTATACTCAAGCTAATATCAGAAAAATATATGTTAACTTCATGTCAAAACCGACATGACGACATGAATTCTATATAAACAAAAAAAAAAGGTTAATGTAATAGCATTGAGTTATATGAAGGCATGTTAAAACATGAACATTAATTGTATCAATCAACTCCACACACAAAATATGAAAAAACCCCAATCAACTAATGGTTCTGTTAAGTTAAACTGATTAACCAAAAATTGTCGCCCTTTGTACTTTTGTTGTGTGACATAACTGAATTGAGATCTGTAAGGCTGATGGCTAAGATAGACCACAAGGATGACGTTTCATATACTATATCATAAGAGGGTTGATAAACTATAAGAAAACAAGTACTACGTTATAAAGCGTGCCTAGCGATAATAACTGCTATCTATTTTATTCTTCATTCGATCATTTGCATTTGAAACAAACAATAGAGTCCATTCATTATTAAAGTTGATAAGACATTTTTTGGAGCAAGATTGTTGTGAGGGCTGGAACTACTTAGGACAAGTCCCATTACACATGTTTTTGAAATACTTAATCGAATATTTTGGTTTTGAGTACGGCCGTAGCTCAAAACCAAAGTGAACCGTATCGTGCACATCCATGAAATCATTAACTTAATTATTGTGTTTCCCGCCGCATCGCGCGGGCATCTTACTAGTAAATATTAAAAAAAAAACCTTATAAATTTGAGGGTCTAAAGCCATAGCTTCAAAATACTTCACCTTTAGTCCGCCTTGGATCATGTCTACATTAAGTAAGATACATGTTGTGTGAGCCCCTTGCGATAGGGTTTCAACATGTTCGTTTATGTTTGATAGTTCATTATGATTTTGAACTTTTTAGTTTTAATTTAAGTATTTCAAAATTCTAAGTAATAGTTATTTAATAAATATTAGTATATTACATATTAATAATACTTCACCTGTTTTAATTAACTATTATTTTGGGCGGATTAAATGACGATTTTGATTTTATTTTGGGTAGATTAGACGAAGGATTTAAGTTTAATATGATATTTTTGTGTTTTTTAGACAATATTGTATGATTATTATGTGATTAAGATCATTTCAAGTGTTTTTGGATAATTGGGTTAGTATATTTTGGGCAGAAAAATGTTGATTATTTTGAATTCAATATGTGTTAGTTTTTGCTCGTTTTATTCATTAACCCGTGTTTGTGTTTGTTTGCGATCATATGTGGTCATGAACGTTCTTTTGTATTTATTTGCATTCGCTTTTGTCTGGTACCAAAATTTAACAAACAAACACAAACAACATGAACAAGGCCTTGTTCGTGTTTTCGTGTTCTATTGGTTCGTTTTGTAGCCCTACCTTGCGGTATAAGAAGAGAGATATATCTTGTATACTACTACCAAACGCATGGGAGGTGATGCAGGTGGAGCAATGGTTGTACTATACTTGCGGTGCCTGATTGGGCCCGCATAAAAATTTGCATAGCAGGCACATCTCATTGCATATACACTGTAACTAGAAGATTCTCATGTAAGGAAGCGTTCTTGATGTTTAATTGATGAACGGGACACTTTCAGCGTAAGGACAATATGAATGGCATTGATTTTACAATTGAACAAAATGTATTGCCGCAAGCTATTACCAATAGTTTGATATTTTTCATTAACGACTGATGACACTTTGTAGCATTGCAAGTTGTCATTCGATTTGAAATTGTAGAAAAAAAAACACATACCCTGAACTATCATTCAGTTCGTTTGCAGCATACCTTACGGTATAAGGAAATAGATGTATCATGTATACTACTAACAAACCCATGGGATGTGACGGTAGTAGAAAAATGGATGTACTATACTTGTGGTGCCTGATTGAGTCTGTATAAAAATTTGCATAACTTGCACACCTGATCATGTGTCACATGATCCCAAAACCTGGTGGTTCGTTCATATACATTTTATCTTGAAGATTCTCATGTAACGAAGCGTTCTTGATTATTAGGATGAATATCAGCCTTGATTTCTCATTAGAAACAATACAATATATACAAGCAAAGGGATCATTCTAGATCCAATAAATATGGAATGTCACTAAATACAATGAATACAAATACAATCCATAATTAGAGATGGTTGACTCTATTACTCCCCCGCAGTCGAAGCGATAGGAGGCCGAACGCTGAGACTGGACCGAAAATCTTCAAACAGAACCCGAGGGAGCCCTTTCGTAAATATGTCAGCGATTTGATGCCGTGTGGGGACATGAAGTATTCGGACCTGGCCACGTTGAACTTGCTCGCGAACGAAGTGAATGTCTAGTTCAATATGCTTTGTGCGCTGATGTTGTACAGGATTGCCCGATAGGTAGATAGCACTGACATTATCACAATATACCAGAGTAGCCTTGGTAAGTGGACGATGAAGTTCAAGTAAAAGGTTTCGAAGCCAGCAAATTTCGGCAACGACATTTGCAACTCCCCTGTATTCTGCTTCAGCACTAGAACGAAAGACAGTTGGTTGACGCTTAGAAGACCATGAAATAAGACAATCACCATAATACACACAGTAGCCGCTCGTGGATCGTCTGGTGTCAGGGCAGCCTGCCCAGTCAGCATCCGTGTAAGCAATGAGAGATGGGCGCTTCGACGGGCCAAGTGTTAGTCCAAGAGTAAGTGTCCCCTGAATGTACCGGATGATGCGTTTGAGAGCATTCCAATGGTCCGTCTTGGGTGAGTGCATGAACATACAGACCTGTTGAACTGCATAACTGATATCAGGTCGGGTGAATGTCAGGTACTGTAACGCACCAGCTAGGCTTCGGTAAAGAGTGGGGTTGTCAAAAACAGCGCCCGAATCAGCTCCAAGCTTGGAGTTAGTGTCTACCGGGGTGGAGACCGGTTTGCAAGAAGACATGCCGGCCCGCTCAATGATGTCCGCGGCATAGCTTTGTTGTGACAGAAACATCGTGTCACCCTTGCGAGTAACATGTATGCCAAGAAATAGACTGAGATCGCCGAGGTCTTTCATGGCAAATTCTTTGAACAAGAGAGCCATGAGATGTTGACGTAGACTAGTGGATGAAGTTACAAGGAGGATGTCATCCACATAAAGAAGAAGATATGCTGTGTGACCTGCATTGTTAAGAGTAAACAGAGAGGCATCACACCGACTTTGAGTGAAGCCGATGGTACGGACATAATCAGTAAAGCGTTGATACCAGGCACGAGGGGCCTGTTTGAGACCATATAAAGATTTCTTGAGGCGGCAAACATAGTCAGGAAAATCTTTGTGTCGAAACCCCATGGGTTGATGCATGTATACAGTCTCATTTAAAGTGCCATGTAAGAATGCATTGGTGACATCAAGTTGGTGAACTGACCAAGAGTTGGACAGTGCAATCGATAAAACCGTGCGGATGGTGGCCGGTTTAACAACCGGGCTAAAAGTTTCACCGCAATCAATCCCAACCTGTTGAGATCGCCCATCACAGACCAAGCGAGCCTTGTATCTTTCCAGAGAACCATCTGACCTGTATTTATGTTTAAAGAGCCACATGCTGCGTATAATATTCATGTTTGGATCCCGGGGAACAAGCTCCCACGTATCATTATCAATAAGAGCTTGAAACTCGGTGGTCATGGCTTTTCGCCATTCCGGTGTGGACAAGGAAACAGTAGGTGTTTTAGGTACAGGGACAATGGTGGAGGTGTGAAGGTTAAATAGGTGCTTAGGTTTATGAATGCCGTCCATCGCCCGGGTTCGCATTGTGCGAGTGGGCTGAGGTGGCGTGGGCATTGGAGGGTCCGGAGGTGGGTTGTTGGGTGAGGGAAAGTGAGTTTGGGGTGAGCCGAGTGGGTGTGAAGGGGCTGGTTGGGTTGGGCCGGTGTTGTTTGATGGGCCGAAGGGCTGGGAAATGGGAGCAGTGGAAGATTGGGCTGATGTAGGTGTTTGTAAGTGGGCTGAGTTAGGTAAGGGGGATTGGGCCGGTGATGTAGGAGGTGAGGGTATGGGCTGCGAGACATGAGGCCATAGGATGGGAGGGAAATGGCCAGTGAAGGTGCTATAGTTTGTCATGGAAGGTGTGGTTTTAATGATGGAATAAGGGAATTTGGATTCGTCAAACAGGACGTGACGAGAGATGATTATTTTTGTGTTTTGAAGGTCAAGGCATTTGTACCCACGATGTGAGGCCGGGTAGCCTAGGAACACACATGGGTAGGAACGGTGTGTAAGTTTATGGATGGTAGTGGGTGGTGTGAGTGGATAGCAGAGGCAGCCAAAAACCCGAAGGTGGTCATATGTGGGGTGGTGATGGTAGAGAAGGTATGTGGGCGTGTTGTAGTTGTGGGTTTTGCTTGGTATAATGTTTAGTAGGTAGGTAGAGGTGTCTAAGGCATGATGCCAAAGGTGGGTGGGCAGGGAAGCTTGGGCTAGAAGGGTGCGGATAATGTTATTTATGGAGCGGATTTTGCGCTCTGCTTTCCCGTTTTGGGAGGAGGTGTAGGGGCATGATAAACGGAAGAGGGTGCCATGGTTGGCAAAGTAATTTTGGAATGTGGTATTAACATATTCCTTTCCGTTATCACATTGAAAAGTCTTTATGGTGCGGTTAAATTGTGTGTGTATCATTTTGGCAAATTGGGTAAAAATGGTAAACACATTAGATTTGTTTGAGATTGGATATGCCCATAAGAAATTAGTGTAATCATCGAGAAATAAGACATAATAGCGGTGACCTCCCGAGCTTAAAACCGGGGAGGTCCAAACATCACTGTGAATAATGTCAAAAGGTTGAAAAGTAACATTAGACGAAGCATAAAAAGGTAAACGGGTACTCTTCCCAAACACACAAGGTTCACATATGTTTTTATTTAAAGACTTAAAACAAATAGAATTAGAATTTTTGAGAGACTGAAGCAACGCCGGGCCAGGGTGTCCAAGACGTTGATGCCAGAGAGTGGAGGATTGAGCAGCAACGGTGGAAGTAGAGAAACACTGGGCCTGGGTGGAAAAGGTGTAGAGATCACCGCTGCTGTCGCACCGGATGATTGGCATCCGGCTCTTGAAATCTTTCACAAGAAAACCAAAGGGGTCAAATTCCACGGAAACAGAATTATTTCTAGTGAATTGACGGACGGAAATTAGTTTTCTAATAAGTTTGGGTGCGTATAAGACGCGGTTTAGGACAAAGGGTGGAAATGGTGGTTTAAAGGTTTGGGGGCCATGTCCAAGTACCGGGATGGTGTTTCCATTTCCAACGATAATATTTTCATTCAAGCTATTATTAAAAATGGTACGAAAGTTACCTGAGTTCGGGTCCATAGAGATAGTCGCGCCCGAATCCATGACTCCATCTGCATATTCTGGTGGATGCAAAGACATTGTATATAAGGCCTGCTGTATGTCTGTTGGCGAGTACGTGGCATTGTGGGCTTGTGAAGGACGCGGGCCTAAGATGCCTTGATTTTGGGCCTGAGAAGACCGAGGTGCTGATGGGCCTGGTGCTGATGGGTACGGACATGGAGGTGGTAGCCAAGAGAAATTGGGCTGCCAGGACTGTTGCGATGGGCCATAAGTGGGCTGCCATGGGCTGGGCGGCCAACCGTAGGTGGGCTGGAAAGACCACCCAGGGTGGTAGGGTTGGCGGCGGTTGTTTCTGTTGAACCCCGAGCGACCGCGTCCATTTCCACGTGTTGTGCCACGACCACGAGAACGGTTGGAGTTGTTATCAGAGGGCTGTGGCTTGGAAGACGAGGCTGTGAGAGCCTGTGCGGCTGCTTGGGAGGCTTCAAGGGCAGCCTCCGCCTTTTGTCCTTCGATCATGCATAATTGTGAACGAGCCTCATAAAACGAAGGGAGGGGTTTTTGTGATTGCAGAATGGTTTTGATACTTTCATAGGGTTCTGTGAGGCCTGCAAGGAGTTGAAGAACAAGGCGTTTATTGTCGACGGCACAGTCAACATTGGCAAGTTGGTCGGCAATAGATTTAATGGCTTGGCAATAGGCAGTCATAGTGGGGAAGTTTTGGAGACGGGTGGTTGAAAACTTATGGGTAAGGTGAAGGGCTCGGGCGGCTTTGTTGTCACTGAAGACGCCATCCAGACGAGACCAAACCTCGTAGGCGGAGTTACCCGGTTCAATGACAGTGTTCAAGAGATCGTTTGAAACAGTACTGTATAGCCATTGAAGGACAATGGCATCCAGCCTGTCCCATGATGCATCAGTGGGTGGTGGGGTGGTGGTTTTGGGAGTTTCTGTTGAGGCGGCGGCGGGTGTAGGTGGTGGCAGTCGTGGTTCAAGGTGGTCAGAGACAGAATATGCGCGACAGTGTGTGCGGAAGAGTTCTGCCCAAGTGGAGTACTGAGCGGATTCAACCTCCAAGGTAATGGGTATAAGGTTTTTGATATTTGAAACGGTAACTGCAGGGTGAATTTTGGGTTCCATGATGGTGAGAAGAGGAGGAGAATGGTGGTGGGAAGGGACCGGAAATCACAGCAAGGAGGCTGTGCGGCGGCCGCAGGAAGAAAAGAAAAATTAGGGTAGAAATTAGGCTCTTGATACCATATTAGGATGAATATCAGCCTTGATTTCTCATTAGAAACAATACAATATATACAAGCAAAGGGATCATTCTAGATCCAATAAATATGGAATGTCACTAAATACAATGAATACAAATACAATCCATAATTAGAGATGGTTGACTCTATTATTGATGTTCAATTGGTGAACGTGACACATTCAGCGAGAAGACAGACTGAATCGGTGTTGGTTTGACAACTGAACTAAATGTATAATCGCAATCATTACCAACAATTTGATATTTTTCATTAATGGCTGATGGTGCTTTTAAGCATTGCAAGTTGCCATCCGAGTTGAAATTGTGACAAAATAAGCCACATACCCCAAACTATCGGACGGTCCATGGGATTAGGGAACCAATACCCATATATTATTATTATTTTACGGTGCACAAAATTTAGTTTCTATAGCATGTAACCAGTTTGAGTTCGATAGGGCTTTGGCATTGGTGGTAGGAATGGAGGATAAGGTAGTGGTGTGAAGGTATTGGCGTTGTTGTGGCCTGTGGATACACGGTTTGACACAAGTAGTCATATAATGATGGTTAATAGGCGTGGAGGTGGTTGACATTAGAGGGTATTAGTAAATGATTAAAATCTTTAAAGTTTAAACTAGAATAAAACATGAAACTAAGATAACTCGAACTAATGTGATGAAAACAATATTTTGTTAATTAGGAATTAAAATTGTAATTATTTCGCTAAGTAAAACAATAAAACGTACATGATTATTATTTGGTTTATAATCTCCTTGATTTTCGGCCCACACACATGTAGAGGCCTGATATTATTTTCTTGGCTCACACACGTATGCACAGGCCCAATAAGAAAACACATCATAAACTATGCGAAGCTTCATGTTCATGCTATATTGTTTTTGTTTCACCATCATTAAATGAGTAAATCAACTGACGGATCCCTATGTTTATGCTGATTTTGACGAATCCCTATGTTTATGCTGATTTTGACGAATCCCTACTATAGTTTTATGCTAAACAAGATCACAACTCAACAACAAACTATGTGAACAAATTCAAAAGAAAAAAAAAACATTAGGTCATTCGGATACCGCCTTTCCTCTAGCTTAGGATTGTAAATGAGTTGAGACAAACTCAAGCTTGGCGTGGCGCATAAGTTATGTTACAAGCTTGAGCTCACGTCGTTTATTATGCATTTAACTATTTTGTGTATCTACTTTATTATTTTAAAATATATACCACAATATATACTATATAGTTTTTTTAGTCATTGAAGGGATAGGGAGCCTAATCTGAAAGGCGCCCCTATCCCCACTAACATACCGCGCCACGTCATGGCGCAGGAGCGTACTCGCGCAAGGACAGCTAATCAAAGATCCTCGCGCGACCGGCACAGGTGATAAGCAACTGATACATGATACGCGCGTGCCATCACACGCGGAAGATTCCCTTGACACATCAAAGGAGGTACAAGGGACGACAAAGGGAAGATTCATAGGATCCGCGTCAGAGCACAGACCAACAGAAGAAGGACATGTGGCAGATAGTACAAAAGAGGAACGGCTGCACTGTACACGCTGTCGTGAACAGTGACCAGCAGGCATTACTTCCTCCACTGTCAGGTGTCAAATCAGCCAGCAGAGATTGCCTGAACACTGTAGCAAGTACGACGCTACTGTGCACCACCAGGAGGCGGACACGTGTCCAACTACAACAACGACCACACTGTAGGCTGACGTCATCAACAGTACCTCGTCCTTTCCCGCCATTTCCAGAAAGGCCATGGGCTTGGGCCCTGGTTGGGCCCGGGCCAATGATGTCACTAGTGGGCCTCTCCATGCGATCCACTACTAAGTCTATAAATAGCATCAGACACAACTCATGTATTCATTCACATACACAACCACCACTACTGTACTTATCACTTGTATTCTCCTCTGTTAGTAATAACATTCCGGTACCCTTACAGTGGACGTAGGTCATTAACGACCGAACCACTTAAATCTCTCGTTCATATCACACACAACATTCATCACGCTCACCTTAACAGACTCTCGGGTTGTCATAACGGTTTGGGTAAAGGATTAAACCTGTAGTTACGTAAGTATTAACTCCCCGGAGATTAGCCCTAATCTCCGGTATACTTATTGTTTCTTCATTGGCGCCATCCAACGGTTAGAACAGCTCTTTTCACTCATCTTTTAACCCTACCCATGGCTGAACCCAACCCTAATACCTCCGGTATGCACCAAGCTGGAGATGAAGACCTCCGACAGCCGGATAACCAAACTACACCCAACACTGTCGTCAAACAGACGACGTCTAGGCTCGACGGGTCAGCCGTCGAAATCCGTGACGTCGAATCCGACGACGACAGTCAAGGGCTCTCCGAAGAGGATCCGGATCGTTGGCTCCTCCGTCAGAATGCCAAGAGCGCTGCAATCTACCAACGCAAACTATTGCAGCAAGCAAAAAAGAAGGGTAAGACACTGGCTTTCGACACCCCGTCGAAAGCAAGATACAAGAAGAAAGATACGGCCAACCACGGCGAGGGTCGTAGCGGGGAGCTCGGCGGAAACGTCAGAGCTCGGGGCTACGCCAAATCACGTGAAGAGCCGGACGGTTACGAATCGTCAAGCAGTGATTCCGATCACAGAAGAAAGAAACACACTCACACGTCGCGAGACAGTGAGATAGACGATGACCTGGTCAAACCATTCCGACCAAAAGCTTTTGCTGAAAAATCCAAGTTCGTCGCTCGCATAGCGGCTGCCAAGGTACCAAGAAAGGCCAAACTCCCAAGCAGCATCGGTAGATACGATGGCCTGCGTGACCCAGACGACCATGTGCATGACTTTGAGTGCGCGGGTGTGTCCGTGGATTGGCCTGTTCAGGTGTGGTGCCACCTTTTCGCTCAAACCCTCACGGGTGCCGCCAGGGTATGGTTTGACAGCCTCCTGGCGGGAAGCGTGAAGGATTTCGACGACCTCACAGAGAAGTTTGGCAGCCACTTCTCGCACCTACGTAAGCATAAGAAAGACAAGGCGGACATCCTGCTATGCCGGCGGTATGAAAGGGAAACGATCGAAGATTACATAGTCCGGTTTAACAAAGAAGCACTACAAATCGGATGCGGGGAGGAGCTTACACGGGCCGCGTTTATTCACAGCGTGCGCAGTCCGGACCTCATGAAATGCCTCACCGGCAAAGATGGCATCCCAGAGTCCTGGGATGAGCTCATACGCTCAGCCAAAATATATGCCTCCTCCGAAAAATCCTTCAACCAGCACCACGGTTTCCAGCCACAACACCATAATAATAATAGTAATACTAGACACAAAAACAAATCCGTCTGGAACCGCATCACAGGCACCACCGACGAGGGAAAATATTCTCCGGCCGGTGATGCCCGACAGATCATCAGCTCCAAGCAAACGCGGGACCAGCGCGGACACTCAAAGAAAAACCATGACTGGACCCCGTTAACAAAAACACCATCTCAAGTTCTGAAAACCGAGCAGGTCACCCTGAAAGAGCCCAACCCTCTGGGAAAGCGCCGAAATGTGGACCGTAGCAAGTTCTGTGAGTACCACAACGACTACGGTCACCTCACGGACAACTGCTACAGTTTAAAAATGGAGATAGAGGCAGCGCTGAAATCAGGCCAGCTCGGCCACCTGGTCAAAAATGTTCACCGAGCTGGCAAGGGTCAAGGCAACGAAGACACCCAAGGCGAGGGGTCGCGGAAGAAGATCCGGGATCTAAACACTCACGCTGCAACTCTAATCCCCCGCCACCAGTGTAACATGACGTGGCGGGGCAAGAACACCCAACATGGGAAACGCACCCGGGTACAGCCACTAGACGACTCATGGAAAGAGGCTGATATCCTCATGCCAAGGGTCAGAGGGGGCGCCTCCTGCACAGCTCCATTAGTGATCACCGCCGTCTTTGGACATTACCGCACGCGGTATATGTTTTTAGATGGCGGCAGCAGCACAGATATCATGTACGACCAATGTTTCCAACAGCTAGACGAAGAAGACAAAGCAAAGCTCATTCCGGTCAATGAGCCAATCTCTGGTTTCATCCATGAAACCATCATGCCCCGCGGCATGCTCTCTTTGCCTGTAACATGGACGGATGGTACACATGAGCGCACAGAAATATGCGACTTCATGGTCCTACCAGCCACATCAAACCATGACATACTCCTAGGAAGAGAAGGCATTGCCCACTTCAACGCCAACGCCTCCACGGCGCATGCAATGGTTGGATTTCCCACCAAAACAGGCGTTGCCTTCATCCGGGGGAACAAAGATTGCCATGTTGCGGAGACAGCCAAACCGCCAAAGATGGTCAAAACAGATGCCCGCACAGAGCCGGAAAAATGGGCGCTCAACCCTAAATTTCCGGAGCAAACGGTGACCATCGGCCATGTAATCTCCGAATCCATACGAAACCATCTGAAGCAACTTCTGATCAGCAATATAGACATTTTCGCATGGCAACCGGCAGATATGGTGGGTGTTCCGCGGGACATAGCGGAACACAAGCTTAATGTCTATCGTTCCGCAGAGCCAATTGTACAGAAGAAGAGGAGTATGGGCCCTAGAGAAAACAAAGGCCATGAATGAACAAGTCACCGAGCTGCTCAATGCGGGCATCCTCCGCCCCATCAGATATCAAACTTGGGTGGCCAATCCCGTCATGGTCGCCAAAGCGAATGGAGGATGGCGCATGTGCGTAGATTACAAAGACATCAACAAAGCATGCCCAAAAGACTGTTATCCCCTACCAGAGATCGATTTGAAGGTGGACTCCCTCGCCCCATACAGATTCAAGTGTTTCCTAGACGCCTACAAAGGATATCACCAAATACAGATGGCGAAGGAAGATGAAGACAAAACGGCGTTCCGCACAGACACAGGTATCTTCTGCTACACCAAGATGCCTTTTGGTCTGAAAAATGCGGGCGCCACATACCAACGCCTGATGGATACAGCGTTCGTAAAAGAAATCGGCGTACGGCTTGAAGTGTACGTCGATGATTTAGTGATCAAAAGCAGGGAAGAAACCGACATGCTACAAGACATCCAACAAACATTTCACCAGCTACGAAGGGTCCGCATGAAGCTAAATCCAAGCAAGTGCTCGTTTGGAATGGAAGAAGGGAAATTTCTGGGAGTCATTGTTACGCGGGACGGGTTCCGCGCCAACCCAGATAAGGTACAAGCAATCGAGCGGATGCCATCTCCCGCCTCCGTCAAAGAGGTGCAGACATTAATGGGCCGCCTGGTTGCCCTAAACCGGTTCCTCTCCAACTACGCTTCAAAGTCATTTCCTTTCGTCGATACCTTGAAAAATTGTCTGAAGAAAAGCAACTTCCGCTGGACAACCGAAGCGGAATCAGCCTTTCAACAAATGAAGCAGTGTTTGATGAGCCTTCCTACACTCACAGCGCCGCTCCCTAAAGAGCCACTAACGCTCTATCTTTCAGTCACGGAGCGGGCAATCGGCGCAGTTCTGATGGTCGATCGCAAAGGCGTGCAAACACCTATCTACTACATCAGCCGCACGCTGTTAGATGCGGAGACCCGGTACACCATAATGGAAAAGCTGGTCCTAGCTTTAATTCACGCTTCCCGAAGATTGCGCAGATACTTCCAGGGTCACCCGGTAAACGTCCTCACGGACTATCGGATCAATGATATCTTGGCCAAACCAGAATTGTCAGGAAGACTGGCGAAGTGGGCTATTGAGCTCGGAGAGCACACAATCAGCTATAAGCCCCGACCCGCAATCAAAGGACAGGTATTGGCAGACTTCGCAACCGAGATCCCATCCGACAAAATTCAAGAGTGTCGAGAAGAAGAATCACCTGCGCCAGTGCACGACCCATCGCAAAAGTGGTCCTTATACACCGATGGGGCCTCCAACGGAGACGGCGCTGGCGCCGGTTTGCGCCTCATCAGCCCAGACAAACACGAGTTCACATACGCCATCCGCCTCGAGTTCAAAAGCACAAACAACGAAGCGGAATACGAAGCGTTGCTGGCAGGCCTCCGCATAGCGGAAAAAATGGGGGCCAGGCACGTAGAGGCGCATGTAGACTCTTTGTTGGTAGCACGGCAGATCAACGGGGTATACGATGCAAAAGACGAAACCATGGCTCTATACCTGGAACAAGCCAAAAAACTCATGCGCAAGTTCGACACATGCACAGTCGAACACATCCGGCGCAGCGAGAACAAACCCGCTGACGCACTCAGCAAAATGGCATCCACGGTCTTTGAGCACATGGCAAAAGAAGTCCGCGTCGAAGTACGAGACAAACCATCAGTCCCCGTGCGCCAGGTCAACGTTACTCAAACAGGCAACGGGTCATGGATGACACCGATCAAAGCCTTTTTATCATCGGGAGTTCTGCCCAATGACAAACTTGAAGCCCGGAAGATAAAAACCAAGGCCCTGCAATATCAACTGACCGATGACACCCTGTACCGCCGCTCCTACTTGGGGCCACTATTGCGCTGTGTTAACCCGGCCGAAGCCTCCTTGCTCCTCAAAGATATACATGAAGGCACATGCGGGCTACACGCAGGCCCAAGAATGGTAGTGGCAAAGCTGATGAACGCAGGATATTACTGGCCTGGCATGCACGTCGACGCAGTCACCGAGATACGCAAATGTGACAGCTGCCAACGCCACGCTCCAAACACCTTGCGCCCAAAGAATAATCTCGTACCAGTCACCGCGGCTTGGCCCTTCCAAAAGTGGGCTATTGATCTGGTCGGACCATTCCCGGCAGCACCAGGCAATGTCAAATACTTGGTCGTCGCTATCGACTACTTCACCAAGTGGGTCGAAGCGAAACCTCTGGCAAAGATTGATGGTGCGCATGTCAAGAAGTTCATCTGGGAGTTCATTATCTGTCGGTTCGGATTACCGATGCACCTGGTCAGCGACAATGGAACACAATTTGAAGACCAGGCCCTCCAACAATGGCTGGCTCAAATGGGAGTCACACAAATCTTCACATCTGTTGCACACCCGCAAGGCAACGGTCAAGTAGAAAGAGCCAACCGCACAATCGTTGAAGGCATCAAGACAAGACTCGGAACTAGGCGAACAGGGTGGGTAGACGAGTTGCCGCACGTCTTATGGGCTTACCGTACCCTAACGAAAACAAGCAATGGCGAAACCCCGTTCAGCCTAACATATGGCTCCGAGGCGGTAATCCCCGCTGAAATAGCTTGCCCTACGGCAAGGGTACTGATGGCAAACGCAACCGACAACGATAAAAAACTCCGCATAAACCTCGATCTGTTAGAAGAACGCCGCAACCTCGCGGCAATAAAAGAAGCAAGTTACAAGACCCAACTCGAGCAATATTACAACAAACATGTAAAGGAGCAAGCCTTCAAGATTGGGGACTACGTCTTCCGCAACAATGAAGCTTCCAACGCCGAAAAGCCGGGGAAGCTCGCCCCAACTTGGGAAGGCCCTTACAAAATTCAAGAAGTGCTCGGGAAAGGTGCCTACGCATTAGAAAAGCTCGATGGCACCCCTATTCCAAGGTCATGGAACGGCGCCCAGTTACGGCGCTGTTATTTGTAATCAAAATGGCTACACACGCCATATTATTAATGAAAACGTTTCCTATATCTGTGTTTCTACTTGTACTTTCCGCGCCAAGGTCTTCAAGACTTAGGAAAAATCACGTCGGACACGCTAGCAAGGCATGCCTTCAAGACGCGCCACGAGCACGTCAGGCGCCTACCCAAGCAGCGTAGTCTTCAAGACGGATTTACTCGCCGGACCTACAACACTGCAACACGCGCCTCCACTCTTGTCTTCTAGAGTCATTGCAACTCGGACAGAGTAGCGCGCCACATAAACGCGGTAAACGGGTCTTCAAGGCGAGGCGATCACGCGCCTAAGTCGGACTCAGTGGCACAAGTCGCCTCCGCTACAATCTTCAAGGCGAGGAGGTGTTGAACACTTAGACGTCGGATTGTCTAGCCGAGCGCGCGCTCTAACTCTTACTTACACACCGGGTGACGACTTGGTTAAATAAGTAAATTAGAGACGAGACAACACGATATAACAAACAAAAGTTTCATTAACAAAGGGAATTAAAAACCCTTCTATATTTACAAGGAAAAGAAAAATTACAAGTATTAAAAAGCCTAATCACTGGTCAGCTGCGCCGGAAGGACCCTCGCCAGAAGCTTTCGCCAGCGCATCAGACGTTTCAATGAAATATTTAAGGGCCGCAGGTGGATCCGCGTTCTTGTTACAGTCCGCAAGCACTTGGAGGATGGGGAACTCTATCTTCTCGAACTTTTGGAGTTCCGCCTCATATTCATCCTTCAATGGCTTGCCATAATGTTCCGCGTCCACAATGCGCCCATCATTCTGCGCATGCAAGAAACCGTCTTCATAGCCCTCGCCATAACCATAAGCTTGGGCACTGGCAGCAATGGCGGCAATCTGGTCTCCGAGCAAAGGCTCTTGCCAGAATCTCTTGAAAACCTGCGCATCGAAACAAAATTAGCATATGGAAAAGACAAGTCTCAAAAGCAAAAAAAAGCGCGAAGACTTACCCCAGCCATCCCGTCTGTCATCAGCCAGTTGATGGAGTCTTGCATCTGAGATTGGGCGGTGACAGCTTCATCCAGCAATAACTTGGCCGCCTCCCCTTCCTTCACAGCAGCAAGGCGAGCCTGGTCACAAGAATCCAGGTCCCGCTCAAGGTCCTCCTTCGCACTAAGGACCTGGGCCCTCTCCCGCTCCAAAGAAGAGACGCGCTCAGTAGCCGCAATAAGAGCCTCGTCCTTAGATTCGAGCTCCTTGCGCATCTCTACAAATTTCGCCGTCCTCTCCGTGAGGGCCCTGCTCTTCTCCTCAAGGCTCTTCACCGCCGTCCGCCGTTCCTCACGCGCCACTGACAAAAGATCTTTCAAGTCAGAAATGTCAGTGTTGGCTTTCTTCCAAGATTCAGACCAACGGCGCCTTTCAACAACCGCATCTTCTTCAAGTTTGCCAACCTTAGCCTCCGCGTCATGGGCACGGCGGCGGTATTTGGCAATCTCAGCTTTGAAGGCAGCCTCTTTCTCAGCAAGACTGGCCTTCTCCGCCTCCACCTGCTCCATGTCTCGCCACAACGCCGAGTCACGGCGCCGTAACGAGTCCATCATGGATAGTTGAGTCGCCTGGTTGACGCACAAGGCGGCTATCAGGTCTTCACGACTCAACGTATCCTGGTGAGTGCGCTCATAGGGAGGCACCACCTCGCTGACAAACTCCTCAGCAGCCAAGGAGTTGGAAAACAATGTGTTTTCCCTTATCGCCCAGCGAGGGCGCCAGATGGCGTCACCACCAGACCAGCAAGAGCCGTCATAGACTCCTGCTGACCCCCCAACCCTGGAGGCCTCGCGCCGATCCCGGCGCGAGCCGCTCCCACCAGCTCCAGCGGCGCCCTGCTGGAGCAAAGCCCTTTCAAAGGCATCCCCTTCATCAGGAGCCATTTCCTGGCTCTCAACGTCGGCGCGCTCCTTTGCAGCACGCTCCTCAGCAACCTTGGCTTTTTCCTCCAAGAACTTTTGCTCTTGGAGGCGAAGGCGGTCCGCCTCAGCCTTCTTGTCTGCCTCAGCCTTTCTTGCGGCTTCATCGGCAGCAGCCTTCTTCTCCGCCTCAGCCCGGCGGCGGGCTTCATCGGCTGCCGCTTGCTTGGCAGCAGCGGCCTTTTCAGCCTCAGCCTTTTGCAAGGCTTCATCGGCTCGCGCCTGCTCCTGTGCAAGCTCCTGCTCCCTCCACAAAGCATCCTCCTCCCCTCCACCCGCTTCGGCGGAAGAAGACAAAGGTGCAGAGGGCACAATCTTCGGCGCCACTGCAAGTCAACAGTGACATTAATAATAATACAATCACTGATAATAGAAAAAAGAAAGGAGGAAAACTTACCAGGAGTCTTCTTCCTCAATAACTTTTGGAAGAGTGGCTGGCGCGCAGGGGCGGCACCAATGCCCATACTGAAAACAGGCCCGCCATCGCCACCACCTCCAACAGGACCCTTGGAAATATTAACTGGGTCCGGGCCAGGCACCGACCCCTCACCACCTCCAGCGCCAGACGCGACTGGAGTTTCCTTCACCGGCCCAGTGGTCCGCGACCTTTTCCTCTTCTCCAGCTGAGAAGATTCCGCTTCCTCGTCATCCTCAGAAGGGGGCCCATCCTTCCTCCGTCGACGCCCTTTTACAGCTTCTCCTGCTGAAACGGAAGAACCCGAGTCAGAAAGGGTAATCATGGCTCGGTACCTGTGCCTCCGCGGAGCGTGCTTCCAACGACCACGCCTCGCGGACGAGCCTATCGGCGGAGTCTCCCCTACAGTATCATCTCCGAAAATACTATCAAATAAAGGGCTGGGAGACTCACCAGTTGTGTAGTATGGTTTGGGCGCAGAAGTTAGATCCGGGTAGTAAAACCGGTCAGCAAGCGCGTCCAAACACGAAGTTTGGCCCTCCGCCAAAGGCCTCCACTTGATACCTTTATCCTGGCGGGCGGCATAAAACTCAAACTTACTTACACCTGCAATATTAACAAACAATAAGGAAAGGAACGCAGAAAACACCAATAATGATAATAATAATGACATTATACATACCCTCCTGCGCAATATATGGCTCTTTACCCGCCCGGATGCCATTTCGACTCATCCCCAGAAGAAAGAAAATTCCCTCAGTCAGGTTCTGGAATTCCAATTTAGTGGCATTGGCGGTAAGGGCGAGGAACCACGCCTGCTTCTTGAAGTCCTTGGGCACAGGCATGTCCGCCACCCGCTGCCCATCCCCTATCACCTTCCAGGGGAGACTAATGGGTATCACACCCCTCTTCACAAAGAAAAATTTCTCCTTAGCCCAGTGAAAGGACTTAGGAGTATGGGTGGCCATGGGCGGCACCTTGGGACGCGGCTTGAAAGAGAACCACATCTCATCCCGCGCCATAAAGTAGAAAACGTTGAACCGCTCGACAGTGGGTTCAATGTCTAGGGCGCGGCAAGAAGCTTCGAAATGCACCAGCCGCAGCATCCCAAAAGCGGTTAGCTGCGTAGGACCAACACCATAAGCCACCATGGTGTCGATCTGGAACCGAGTACACGGCAGACGAAACCCACACTTAGCGAAGTGGGCCTCGTACAGCGCCAACCGGCCGGTACCGGCCGAGAGGACAGTGCTGGTCGGAGTTGGAAGGGTAGGCTCCCACTCCGGCGAAATCCCATACATAACAAGAAACCGGTTGAAGGCTTCTTGACTCCAAACACAGCAGGTGTTGGACATCAGTTTCCTCTCCTTGATTTTTCCACCTTCAACGGTGGTCTCCTGCACCACCTCCTCCGCCTGCTCGCCCACAACCTCCTCAGAAACACTAGCACTTTCAGACATAATAATGAAGAATCTGGAAAACTGACCGGAAAGTTTGAAGATCAAACGAAATCTTCAACGAAAGTGGGAAATAAGAAGTTAACCGACCAGAAAATAACACAAAGATGAATGGAAGACACTAACGTAGAAGAAATATGAAGTTTCAAATAAATCTTCAAGATCAAGATCTTCAAAGATTCACCGGAAACTTCAAACGGAGATTGATCGGAGAATGAAGAGAGAAAAAGAAAAGTGGAAGAAGATTAAAGAGCATAACCGTTCAAATGAGCCACAACAGGCTTTATATACTCACCGCATTTATGGCAGGGGGACCCACCGGGGGAGTATAAACCGTCACAACTTTTCAAATTCTGTTCACAGGATGATGACACGTGTCCGCAATAAAAACGAGTGGCCTGGATGGAAGTGTATGACAGTTGTACACTGCACAGGCGCTGGATGATCGACACGTGTCAACAGATCTCACAACAACAAGCATTCAAGCGCGTGGCAACCCACGCGCCTGACAGACAACACGTGCCCTTCGACACGTGGCACAATCTCAACCATGCAGGAAAAATGTCAGACGCGTGAAACCCCACGCTCCTGACACAGACGAGATATTGATAATTGCAACCACGATGGGACACATATCAGTCTGTACAACCAGACAGTCGCTGACACGTCAGCAACCACCAAACTTCCTTCAGAAACAACTGATCATTCGAATTCCAGGCGCATTTATTCCAATTTATGAGAGACAAATTCAATGCTAATGATTTAGAATTTATCACAACTCCAGACCCGCATTAAATTACCCTAGCAGCAGCAAATGTCTGAGCGGAAAGTTGACGTAAACTTTCAAAAGACGTTCCCCGCCCAACCATTGCAACGTTGGGGCGGAGAACGCCCTTCCCAGCGGAAAGTTGACGTAAACTTTCAAAAGACGTTCCCCGCTCAACCACAGCAACGTTGGGGCGGAGAACATCCTGCTCAGCGGGAAGTTGACGTAAATTTTCAAAAGACGTTCCCCGCTCAACCACTGAAACGTTGAGGCGGAGAACGTCCTTCACGGCGCAAATTTGACGAAAAACGGAGAAATACGTCTCCCGCCTATATTTTCTCAAATCAGAGTAATACCCCCAAAAGCTACAACACAAGCAGATGAGCTTTCATCCGCGACTTCTACACTTCGAGTCTAGCACTCCACCTCCTCATCAGCGAGCAGGAGAAGCCCTAGACTAGGGGGACTTGAAGGGATAGGGAGCCTAATCTGAAAGGCGCCCCTATCCCCACTAACATACCGCGCCACGTCATGGCGCAGGAGCGTACTCGCGCAAGGACAGCTAATCAAAGATCCTCGCGCGACCGGCACAGGTGATAAGCAACTGATACATGATACGCGCGTGCCATCACACGCGGAAGATTCCCTTGACACATCAAAGGAGGTACAAGGGACGACAAAGGGAAGATTCATAGGATCCGCGTCAGAGCACAGACCAACAGAAGAAGGACATGTGGCAGATAGTACAAAAGAGGAACGGCTGCACTGTACACGCTGTCGTGAACAGTGACCAGCAGGCATTACTTCCTCCACTGTCAGGTGTCAAATCAGCCAGCAGAGATTGCCTGAACACTGTAGCAAGTACGACGCTACTGTGCACCACCAGGAGGCGGACACGTGTCCAACTACAACAACGACCACACTGTAGGCTGACGTCATCAACAGTACCTCGTCCTTTCCCGCCATTTCCAGAAAGGCCATGGGCTTGGGCCCTGGTTGGGCCCGGGCCAATGATGTCACTAGTGGGCCTCTCCATGCGATCCACTACTAAGTCTATAAATAGCATCAGACACAACTCATGTATTCATTCACATACACAACCACCACTACTGTACTTATCACTTGTATTCTCCTCTGTTAGTAATAACATTCCGGTACCCTTACAGTGGACGTAGGTCATTAACGACCGAACCACTTAAATCTCTCGTTCATATCACACACAACATTCATCACGCTCACCTTAACAGACTCTCGGGTTGTCATAACGGTTTGGGTAAAGGATTAAACCTGTAGTTACGTAAGTATTAACTCCCCGGAGATTAGCCCTAATCTCCGGTATACTTATTGTTTCTTCAGTCATAGTTATATACAATAACATTTATCATTAGCAATATTACATTATTACATTAGACTATAAATAATATTAGGTTAGAAACCCATGTTGAATAAAAAAAACCTTAAACATTTAGCAAAGAAGATTTGTGAATTATAAGATGACATTTTGAGATAATATATGTTTAATATTAACTTGGAAAAATTACGTAATTCGTCATTTAGGTTTGACCCATTTTACAGTGGATGTCCTTTCGCGTTTTAATTGATGAGATTCGTCCTTAACGATCTAAAATCTTACACCCACTATCCTAAGGGCCTAACTTGGTTAGTTTTTAACGTTAAATCTGATCATGTGCTTTGCACATGAGGGTATTTCAGTAAAATCCTCTTATCTTCTTCCCCAACTTATAGATCATAAACCCTAACCCTAACACCCATTTCAATTAACCCAATTTAGCAACATCTCCATCCATCTCTCTACCTCTCTTTCTGTACACAACAAGCAACCACCCTCCACCACCTGTCACCACCACCTGCCACAACCAGCCACCACCCCCACTACTCTCAAGTCTCACCACCACCACCTGCACGAATATCATTCATGCTCAGTTGTTGTTTCCTTGTGTTTATAACTTCTACGCGATCCAAAGAGTAACCATTTTCATCTGCAACAACTTGCAAGTATTGGGAACCCTTATCCCCAAGACCAGTAAACATTGCTATTATGTGTGATGACTTGGAAACATTAGCAACAGCAACTGATAAGAACACACTATCATCAGCAATAACACACAAAGGAGACTCTTTCCCTTTCAACTGCATTGACATAGGATCTAATTAGCATACCCATACGTACATATATATACCCAGAGAGAGAGAGAGAGAGAGAGGCTGAAAGGGGGTTTATTTTATTTTTATACTAGTAGGATTGCCCGCGCGTTGCTGCGGGTATTTTTGGTCATCTAAGGGTGTGCATGGGTCGGTTTGGCTTGGTTCGGTTTTTACAAAAAAATATAACCATATCCATAACAAACTTCGGTTATGGTTATTTGGTTAAGAATTCGGTTATAGTTATTTCGGTTATTAACCAAAAAAATAAACTAAAACTAACTTTAGGGTAAAGTATTAAATTAAAAGTCAATGGGTCTAGGAAAACCGAAACCTACAATGTTGTACTTAGTTTGTGCTATATTGTACAAGGCAATCAGACTACATTTTCTAGTTATACTACCAATGTGTGATTCCTTTTAATAAGATATTAACAAAAAAAATACTTAGCCTTTGATTATAATTTTAATTCGTCACAAAAAAGAGCATTACGTCAAAGATCATTTTGTTAATAACATACTTTTATTATAGTAAAAACCTCTACATAGTTAATGTAAAACATAAAGTTAACATTACAAGTACGGTTTTGTTATATCGGTTAACCAAAACTTCATAACCATAACCATACGCGATCAGTCGGTTAAAGAAATTTAATAACCGTAACCATTGGCTATGTTGGTTATCGGTTAAAATCGGTTTGATTATGTCGGTTATGGTTAGATTATCGGTTATGGCGGTTAATTTGCTCACCCCTAGTGCCATCCATATTATTTGCTTTAGGCATCAACCATGATGACTTCCTAAAAAAAAGGCTTTCAAATATAAAATTGCTTCAAACCGAAGCATCTTGATTTGGTGATCTGACGCTGCTGTTATTCAAAACCATAGTTATCAGCCAAACTTTTTCGTTAGAACAGACCGTAAAGCATCTATTATCACACAGGTGTTTTCTTAAAGAAAAGAAATCAAATTTGTGTTTTTAGAAGAAAAAAAAAAGATAAAAATAATATGTATGTTGTATATTAAGGGGATGGGTAAGAAGAACTTCGCTAAACTATGATGTTCAAATGTCCGTGTAATAAGACATTTACTTTATCATAAACAACATTTTATTAGAAAAACAAAATAAATCAATACATGTAACACATTAGATATGTATAAAACACAAAATTAATGCACATTCAACATGACAAACTGTACAATAATTATTGTGATTACGTAGTTAATATGTCATTATCTAGATAATATAGCGCAATAAACCAATTGAATTTATGGACTATGGAGAGTTATTTTAAAAGAGTAACTAAAGCAAACAGTACCAAATCAAATAATCTCCCTGGAGTTTGATCTTGTAGCTTTAGGCCTCAACCATGATGACTTTCTAAAAAAGGCTTGCAGATCCTGATTAACTCTAGAACGACCAAACATTCACATTTAACCACTCACCCAACATCAAAAATTGCTATGAATTTGCCTCCAGGCATAGAAAATTACCTATTGTATCCTCGCATTCAAGAAGCTTGACAGCATGGTGCCCTCCAGTTTTGAGTATACCAACATCATCTTCTTTGTTGAGTTGCTTTTTTGTATGACTATTTTTCAAGAGCACATCATTGGCGCTGGTGCTCATAAGTCAAAATAGTTCTCACCATTAAAAAAGAATTAGATTTTATAAATAAGAATAAGAGATGTCATGCAAGCACATTTAAAGAATACACGAAAAAACTAAACATCATTTGTTGCTATAATCATATATCATGGTTGCTAACATTAGTAACAAAATCTAAGTCAGTTTTAATTTATGCATACTTAGTAATAGTTATTAGCCAATGAAGCCACAACGGAGTGGTGGAGGTGTGAGGGTTTTCCCCGCAGGTCTTAAGTTCGAGCCTTGGGGTTTCCTGATAATCAACCCTCGGGTTTGGGGTGGGCCAGGCTGTGCCCCTATCTTTGCCACTGGGGGTCGCTCGGTGGGTTTGGTCGGTCAAACAAAAGTAATAGTTATTAAAATAAAGAATTTGTGTAAATTTCATTTCTATTTTGAACAGATTGCCTTTTCAAACGTCATTAACATGTAGATTTCTACTTTTTACAACTCAATTGTTTTTGCATTTTGGAAAAAAAAATGTACGCACAGTATACCATGGTCATCCTTCACATGCACAAGTACAACTTAAAAATAAATACGATCAGTGAATCCTCATCCCTTTCAACATGATAAGACAGTAAGGTATTTTGAAATTAATTACCCATTAATTACACTATATTAATATTCAAACTGATTGAACAGTGATTTTCTTTCTGTCTTAAAATTTTATGTAGATAAATATGTTTTGTTTCAACAATATTAACATCTTCAGCTGGTGGTGTAGTGGTATGGTGGTGATATGGCTTGTGTTGTACGATACTGACCTGGGTTCGAAACCTGGTTTTCTCTTTTCTTTTTTTCCTTTTTACTTTTGCTGAACACGTGGTGGCCAGGTTGACATCTGTATTCCATTATGTCTACATACACCCTGCTTATTAAGCCACGTATTACATTTGATGATTCATGCTTCCAATTCCCTCAAAACTATCGCACGATGACTCTTTCTTCATTTGAGGTTTTCATCCAAAATCAAGATTAGGAGCGAACCAATTTCTGCAATTTCGTCACACATCCTTAAACCCTAAATTGATTCGCCTCTAATCCCTAAATTGATGAACCCAAAATATAATACAGAGGTATGTTTTTTTTCTGATCTTATAGTTGTAATGTTTGTACATAATTGGTTAGTAGATTCACATTTGAATAGGGTTTGCACATTTCTAATCTACTCCGATTTGACCACCACTGTAGACATCGTTCTTTATCTCCTCTTTGATGTCATTTTTATGTCTAATAATAATAATGGGAATGATAAGAAATTCCCAAATTCTGAGTTTGATGATGTCTTTAGGGCTTTTAAGGGTTTCGGTTCGGGCTCGGATTTGAGTGGTTTGAATAATTATGATGATGTTGATGGTGTGTTTGGGCTGATGAAGACAAGCTCAAGATCAGCATCGAGTTTTGGTGGTAATTATGATGTGCTTGGGAACAAGGTTGTGTCGTCGGTTATGCAGGCGGATTCGGTTGTTATTTGCTTGAGGGTTTGGTGGGATGAGGGTCAAAGGGGATAATGGGGGTGGAAAGAAAGGAAGTGGGTTGAATTTTGATGGGTTGACTCGGAATTTGAATACGAGTGTGATGAAATCCGGTGGGTTGAAGGAGAATGAATGGAGAAAGCAGGAAGTTGTTTCGGAACCTGCGGATTTGCTACTGTGTTGTCACTTTCAATTGGTGCATTAGTTTACATGTGTGATTTTTGTTTGCAAGTCTTCCATAGGTGTGCCTGAAACTAGCATAATGACAACAAAGCTTCTACAAAGATTATTTATAAACCAACAAGACCAGACTTCTGGCTCCAAGGTGAGACCAAACCTTGAAACTTGGTATCATTTCTTATTTGTTTGAATTCTGTTATTTTGTTAATTTGTTTTTTTGAATCATTATTTGAATGTAAATTGAACTATACATAACCAATGACTTAACCAGTTACCATGGAACCTACCGGTTCGGGTCTGGTCAGAGCATCTCCTGTTTTAGGGCCGTAGATAGTTAATATTTTTGTGGGGTTTTCTAGCGATGATGCTTATGTAAACATGAATGATTATCTACTGTCGTAACATGTTTCAGGCACAGTTGTGAAAGGTGACGAGTGCACAAATATAGAATCAAGGATAAATTGCAAGAACTACACGACAAGGCAACAAAAGACAGGAAACCAATTGTGGTGCTTTGTTAAGGGATACCAGGTTCGTGAATAACTATAATATTCTATTAACAGATAAACATCAATAGTTTTATCAGAATGTTGATTAAATGATGAACTTTCATATTAGGTGCAAAAACTAACAAGCCTTTTATAAATATAATTTGAAAGGTCTATCATCCGAATTGTCTTGGGGTTCATGCTCATTTTTCTCATATGGAGGTTTGACTTCTCGCCGTTCATGATTCTCATCATCGCTATCCTTAACGATAGCACCATCATGATGATCTCCACTGATCGGGTTAAACCATCACGACTCCTTGACTCGTGGCGGCTCAATGACCAGACAGGCATCCAGTAAGCGTCGAAAATTGGCACCCTTTGATTCTTTGAACAAGTGAATACTTTGATTTTGTGTAATTCTTATATTCATATAATTTATTTATGTTCTTTTTCAACAGTGGAGGTTTTAGATGAGAGTTTTGGCCATTCCAAATCCTTCCTGGCTACATGTGATGCTTTCCCTAAGATGGCGATTGGCGAATCACTTTTCTCTAAATCATAGTTGTAAGTTTACCTTCTATTACCTATATTGTTTTAGCATGGAAGTTAATTATTTCTATAAATTTTTATTTGATGAATCAATTTACTAATGAATACATATTTTTATATAACCAGATGATGGCCATAAAACGTGGCATGAGTTAATCTCTAGGCTAACTCAATGGGATAAGGTAATTGGATAGTGTTTTTTTTTTTTTTTTTTTTTTTTTTTTTTTTTTTTTTTTTTTGTGACAGACCTGGTGTTTAATTTTTTTGAGCAAGTAGGATAACGAATTAAAATGGGTTGATGGGTTAATCTAATTTCATGTAACTATACTTTTTTAAAAGACGGTTACAAAGACATGTTATGGCAATATATTCATAGCAGAAGTGATATCAATCCTAAGCTTTAAAAAGCTTCTTGTACGTTAACTGAGTAAGTTAGTTAGTTGAAGTTGCACCATGGGTGGCAATTTCGGAAAACAGATATGATACCAGTCCTAAGCTAAATAACTTTATTAGTTATGAATGGTGCAAGTTATATAAGTAAGTTGGTTGAACCTGCACCATGGGTGACCAATTCTAACACGCACCGAAACAAAACAAAAATATAATAAGATTTTTGGTTGTCATGTTTAACCTATTCAATAAACATATCGTAGTTGGGTTACCATCTTTAACTGTTTAATTGAACAAACAAAAGAAAATCATTTACCTTATAATTTAAATGACCAAATTGGCCCTCTAGAGTTCCAGATTGAAATTAGATAGAAGCAGTCTTAACATTGATCTTTAATTCAAATCAAACTTTCCTTCACCTCAAACCAGGAGCTATGAAAATTTAGATTTGCATCGTTTGAAAATGGGTCAGCAGAATTTTCCATCAGCTTGCAGTTGAGTGAATCAGAACTGAAAAGAAAAAAATCTCATGCAGAAGCACGAGTTGTGGAATCTGTAAGTATCTCTAAGTTTTCTATTAATTTGTTCATATTTTTGGCTCTGCCTCGATTTGCTTTCTTGGCTTAATGTATCCAGTACATGCAAAATGTAATTTTTGTATCATATTTTCCACTTCAGTAATAAGCGTCTTGACTATAGATAGATATAGTGATTATCTAATAAGTGGAGCAAATAGCAAATTTATCTGTTTATAAGCTGTCCACGTAATTTGTCGTAGAAACGCCTATTCGCCTAGACGCCTAAACGCCTAGGCGCCGATTCGGCTAAGCGCGGCGCCTATTTGCTTTGGCGCAAAGGCGCCTAGACGGGTATTCAATGACCTAAAAAATAAACTATTCAGGTTCATATATATCACATACATTTATAATATATTTGAGTTCTTAATATTCTACTTTAACTATCTTCATAATCCAGAATTTTTTTAAAAAATTTCTTAAGTCTACTGAACATGTATTCACTGCACCAAGTTCTCTCGCAGTTGATATTCGCCTAAGAAAATAGGCGCGTAGGTGAACCAAATGTAACGCCCAGCGTTTCTCGAATAATATAATAATGATATTTTATTCATAAGACGATGCGTTAATTCGTTAACAATAATATCTCATTAACACAAAAAAAAAAACATTCTTAATTCAGTAAAAAATTTAAATTATTTAAATTCGCCAAATAACGCATTGTAAATAATAACACGCTCGTAAACAGACACTTATCCTTGTAAATTTCTAAACGCGACTAAAAATATATTATAACAAATATATAGTCCAACCACTCGTTTTAAGTCGGTTTATAAAAATATCTATTCTAGAGGTTAAACGAGTCCAATTCACAAATGAAACCCGAGTCGGTAACTGATTCGTATACGTGGTATCTATTTAACCTACACCAAATACCCTAACTATATAAACACCTTAAACTCATCCCACCTCCTTCCATCTCATCTTCATCAACCTAAACCCTAGCCATCACCACCATTAAGCCATGTTTCTTTCTTCTCCTGCTCACATCTCCCGAATGACACCCACCACCACATCTCCTTTCCTCTCTAGACAAGTGGCGGCAGCCACAAGAACCACCACCACCCGAGCCACCGCCAACCACCATCCTCCCTCTTCTCTTCACCAGTGGCCGCCTCCACCAAGTACCCACCCCCTTTTTCTCTGCACATGTCTCTCCCCCTGCTCTCTCTCATCTTGGTTCGTCTATCCTCCTCCATTCAGGTAGCAGGCCGGCCACCACCTTGCTTGGTGGTGGCGGCGCAAGGTTTCAGGTCGTATAGAGCATGGATGACGGCAGACCAAGGGTGGCTTCTGGTCACTCGGTTCAGATTCGGTTACAATAACATCGATTGGGTGGTTGGAGTATGTTTGGCGCTGCTGTTCCGGACTCTGTGTCAGGTCTGTTCCGGTGGGAATGCTCGGCTCAGTAATGGTTCCGGTTTTGGTACAACTTTATCGGTGTTTTGCTGGTTCGTGATTATGGTGCAGCGACAATGGCGAGTCCCATAGGGTGTTTATTCCGAGGACAGACCATGGCTGGGGGCGATGTTTTGTTGTCCGATTCAGGTTTGACTTTGGTTAAGTCATGTTGGTGCCGAGGTGTTTGTTTCGATTGGGTCTCGGTTCATGCTTGTTGTATGAAAATGTTGAGTAAGAAGGTGAAGGGGAGAGGGGTAGCAAGGGAATGAAATTTTAAGTTTTAACTAAAAATCAAAGATAAAATTACATTGCTACCCTTTCAAGTGTCTTAATTGTACAAAAAGTTTCAATTATACCCTCATTATATAAGCTTTATTCACTTGTACATATTGCTATAATAGTTGAATGGTGTACAAAATTACTATAGTGGCCATCACTCCTCCTTAATAAGATAATATAGATATAAGTGAAATTACCAAACTACCCTCATGTGCAAGGCACATGACCAGATTTAACGTTAAAAACTAACCAAGTTAGGCCATTAGGACAGTGGGTGTAAGATTTTAGATCGTTAAGGACGGATCTCATCAACTGAAACGCGAAAGGACATCCACTGAAAAATGGGTCAAACCTAAAGGACGAATTGTGTAATTTTTCCTATTAACTTTTTTAATTAAGAAATATAATACAAATGGATGAAATAAGAGAAACGGAAAAAAATTCCTAGCATTTAAAAATGCAACACATTAGGCAACAAATTACTGAGTATAGATTATATTTATATAAAGAGTAAGGGGCTGTTTGGTAGGCTCTTAATGAGGCTCTTAACCATTCAGCGCTGAATGATTCAGCATTCAGTGTGTTTGTTTCAGCTTCTGAATGGAATGGTTAAGTCTGAATCATTAAGATTTGGGATGTTGCTGAACCATTAAGCACTGAACTAGCCTGAACCTTAATGAGGCTCCCCTACCAACGTGGGATAAGAAAATTAACCATTAAGAGCTCCAACTTAATGATTCAGCGCTTAACCATTCAGACCTCTTAGTGATTCAACACTTAATCAACCAAACAGCCCCTAAACAAGAAACTAGTTTGTAGTTGTGTCTAATGAGACTATAAGGTGCATGTATTCGAACTTTTAGCAATATACGCATATATAAATATAAGGGGAGAGTTTGTGTTGTATATATTGTTTGACTATATTATTTATCAGTGTTGTAGAACTCGCTACGCGTTTTGGTTTAAAAGAGCGCGCCTCAGACGCGCTTGAGGCGCCCGAGGCGCTAGGAAAGCGCTTTTTTTTTGCCTGAGGCGCTAAAACTACATGAAGCGCTGTGAGGCGTGAGGCGCCGCCTCAGTCAAAATTAGGGTTTTTTTGGGCCAAAAATCCAAATCAGGGTTTTTTTTAAAGTTTTTTAAGTGTGTTTCGGCTTAAGTGTTTGTTTAATGAAGTGTTTAAGTGTGTTTATAATTATGTTATTGTTTTTAGGATTGATTAACAAGTAGAATATGTAGTATTGACTTGTATAAATATTTTTTTACTCTTTTTTACCTTGAGCGCCTCACATACGTGAAGCTCTCGCCTCGTGCTTTAAGCCCCGCGCCTCGGATTTTGGAACCAAAACGCCTCGGAGCGCCTCACGCTTTTTTAAACCAAGCTAGGCGCTAGTCGGCCGGTGGGGTACCGACTAGGGATTAATCGGGATTAATCAAGATTAATCAGATTGGTTTTTTATATATATTTTTCCAAATTTATACATATATAATGCTAATTTTATACCTTATATGTATAAATTTAGAAGTTTAGGGAAGAAATATAAACTAGTGAATATGGAGGGGGTTAAATATTAAAATACTTAAACTTAAATAACCCTAATCACCTCCACCGTTCACCATTTCTCGTTTTTCCTCCCTATTCCTTCTTTCATCGTAAGGAACCATCAGACGCAACTAGGGTTCATGGATTTTCATCGATTTTGCTTCTAAATCATGGATTATCATCCAATTTTAAGGTAAGAACATGTTTTATTTGATCGAGTTGCTCCAGTTCCCGTTCGAATTCATTTTTATCCAATTTTGAGGTTTTTAGGTCTAACTAGAACCAATTTGGTCCGACTAATCGATGATTAATCGCGACACCGATTAATTGAGTGATTAGCCCAAATTTAATCAGTAAAGTGAGGACTAGCGATTAATCACCGATTAATCGATGGGTAATCGGAATTTTTACAACCTTGGTATTTATATAAAAAAAAATAGTTAAAGAGGATGATTAATCATGGTTTTTGCCCGTTTTGTATTCATATATGAAAAGTCAAATTACACAAAAAAAGGTTGGCCTAAATCTATTCTCAACCTTTCCAATATTTTTTCTCATCTGCTCATACCAACTTTATTCCTAACTGTTATTGCTAACATAACCACTTTTGTTTTTTTCATACTTGATAACAATGTTCATTAATTGCTCTGGTTGCTAGTTATATGGATCCTTTTGCTCCAAAACTTAAACCACTTGTTCGGTGGTAAGGGAGGAAGGGGCACAAGCCTCGTGTAGCTCTATCGTAACTAATCACACAGTGTCACGTCATTTTTATTCTCAAGTAGCCTAAACACTGGAAATGACCTAGCCTAAAGTAGCCTCAAACTTTTTTTTAATATTAATTAATTAAAAGAAAATAAAACCAAACAAACATTAATTAAATAAAATAAAATAAACGTTAATACAATAAAAAGAAATACGAAACATAACATAGTATTTAAAGGTTTAAAATATATATTTTTTTTAGGGGTATTGGATTTTAATAATCCAAAGTTTTCACTATTGGCCGATAATAATCCATACTTCAAAAATTCCTAATAATAATCCCAACTTTCGAACATTTGGCCTGTGGTAAACTTTTTTTAACTGAGGACTAACTGGGTTAGTTTGTGCTGACGTGGCTGCTGACTGGGCACAATGATGTGGAATAGATGCTGACGTGGCACGATGACATGGTTTTTTTTTTTTTTTATAACAAAACAAAATCTCTATAACAACAAAAACAACTCTTATCATCATCATCATTCCTATCAACAATCAGAATACTAACATTCACAACCATCTTCATCATCACACCAACAAAAACCCTAATAAACAGAATCCTAACAAACAGATCTGAGCCACAAGGATTCACATCATCATCATCATCATCATCATCATTTACTGGTGCTTTGTTCGTCTTCCAGGCGGTGTGGCAAGAATGGTTGTTCGTCTTCTTCCTTTTACCGATTACTAGTGCTCTGTTCGTCTTCTTCCTTTTACTGATTACTGGTGCTCTATTCGTCTTCTTCCTGGAGCTCAATGAAGCAGCAACAATGGCGGAAAAGTTCGATTCAAGGTGTGGATTAAATATTCCAGTTAACTGACGGCGGTGATGACGGCGTTAGTGGCGGAGTGTCGTTGAAAAGCTGGGCGCAACAGACGGAGGAAGGTTATTAGTTGCAGTTGGCGTTAGCGTTACGCCTTTCTTCGGAAGCTTCTTGTTATGGTGATGATCCTAATCTGCTGGAAACTGTAAATGTTAGGTCATCTCTATGTTCTGCTGATGCTTTGGCACGTAGGTTTTGGGTATGTGATTGTCATATATTCTAATTGTTTGTTATTATTATTATTATTATTATTATTATTATTATTATTATTATTATTATTATTATTATTATTATTGCAGGTGAGGGATGGAGGGATGAAGTGGTGTTGCAGGTGAGGGATGAAGATGGTGGTGGCGGTGGTGTTGAGGAGGTGGATGAAGATAGTTGTTATGTTGAAGATGATGATGATGATGGAGGGATGAAGATGGAAATTTGTTTTCTAGATTGGAAGATAATAGATATTGAGATTTTGTTTTGTTGTTAAAAAAAAAAAATACCATGTCATCGTGCCACGTCAGCATCTATTCCACATCATTGTACCCAGTCAGCAGCCACGTCAGCACAAACTAACCCAGTTAGTCCTTAGTTAAAAAAAGTTTACCACAGGCCAAATGTTCGAAAGTTGGGATTATTATTAGGAATTTTTGAAGTATGGATTATTATCGGCCAATAGTGAAAACTTTGGATTATTAAAATCCAATACCCCTTTTTTTTAAACCAACGGTCAAGTTGCATTTTAAAACAATTTTTTATTAATGTAACGGTCATATGACCGTTGAAGCTTCAAACCACATCGGCTTCCCCAAGCCTCAAATGATAGCCGATTTCCCAAGCCCACCCACCCAAAACCGTGTAGCCGCGAGGCAACTAAAGCCTCAAGCCCCAAGCCGAGGGTGCCCCGTCTTACCTAAAGATCCATCCCATTAATGGTGATGCGTCTTTTTTCTTATTTTCCTTGTTCATAATATAAGTTGAATAATAGGAAACTCGTTTCGTTAAAAGGCACTAAAGTTAGTGCTTCACGGACAATCTGACACTAAAGTTGGAAAAATGTTGCTAAATTCAGAGTTTTTTTTTTGGTCTGTAATTTGTCGAACTTTGTCGGAATTACCGACCAGGCTTTTTTTCCATAAGATTTAGTCAGAAATTGCCAGTTTTCTAGTAGTGTTGGATGTGTTACTCATGAGCATGAATATATAGTTAAAATTAAGTATACTAGAGGTGGATCTGGTTCATTTGAGAACCCACTTGAGTTGCGAGAACTTGAGAACTTCTCTAGACCAATGACAAGGTGACACATATACCACCTATCGTTATAATATTAAAGGGCAAGAAAGTAATTTATCCCCACCCCAACCTCACCCCTCTCTCTCTCTCTCTCTCTCTCTCTCTCCCTCTCATCTGACGATGACTTTTGGAGGCGGTGGTCATGGCTGTTGAGGTAAGGGTGGAGGTGATGTGAATGGTGGTGGTTTTGGGGGCTCTGAAACAGATCTGAATGGTGGCGTTGTGGATCTGAACGTGGTGGGTAAGGGCGAAAGGGGTGGAGGTGATGGTGAATGGTGGCAGAGGACGGTGGTTCATGGCTATGGATGGTTGGTTCGTTGGGATGCTTCGATCTGTGGTGGTTTTTGTGGCGACGGTGGGATGAACAGACGGGGGTGTTTTGGTGATGGTGGTTCGATGATTGTGACAGGGGTGTTTTGGTGATGGTGGTGGGATGGTGGGTTGAACAGATCAGGTATGTTGTTGGTATTATTATTGTTATTATTATTATTATTATTATTATTATTGTTATTATTATTATTATTATTATTGTTGTTGTTGTTGTTATTATTATTATTATTAAGCTTTTTCATGGGTTTTTTTAGTGTGAAAGAAGATTACGGTGTGAAGATGTTTTTTTTTTTATATGTATAAGGTAAATAAACAATGGTGTAAAACTAGTTATGTGTAGTATAAATTTATAGATGTTTAGTTGTTTTACATTGATGTAATACATTTTTGTTGATGTTGTGGGGCATTTTACAGTGGTGTAATACAAATGTATAGATGGTACTATGTATTTTACACCAGCATAATACGAATGTGTACGTGTTTGTTGGTTACTTTACACCAGCGTAATACATTTTTGTTGATGTTGTGAGATATTTTACAGTGGTGTAATACAAATGTATAGATGGTACTATGTGTGTTACGTGTAATACGAATGTGTACATGTTTGTTGGTTACTTTACACCAGCGTAATATTAATGTATATATGTTTGTTGGTTATTTTAAACTAACTTTTTTATAACTTTGTGTATGATAGATTTACACTAGTGTAAATAATTACACCAGTGTAAATTATTCTCATTAGAATCATCTTTGAATATTGATTATTTGTTGTTTTAAAAAAGTAAAGAAATTAAAAAATAAAATATAGTTTAAAAAATAAGATATTTTGAATTATTAAATAAAAAATTAATATGATATTATATTAATTATTTTCTCTCACATGGTGTTTTTACCTTAATACCCTCTTATGTACTTTATTAGATTAAAAAATACTAATACAAAATTAATTATTGTAACACCCCAACCGATGGCGGAATCATCGAGGTGTCACGTAGTGACGATTGTTCAAAAGCACATGGTACTAAAATGTAAATATATTATTGAATAATTTAAATTGTCTTACATAGATGAAATGAAAAGAAATACAAAGTCTGAATGAAACATGAAAATTGAAATAACTTATTAAAAGCAAGCACTAAAGTCCAATGCTATAGTACTAAGATCAAACTGCACCTGAAACATGTACAAAATAAGTTTTGTCAACATATGAAATGTTGGTGAGCATTCCTAGATTTAATACATATAGTAAGTTGAAAAATGTTATACAATTCAAGTGCAAAGCTACAGTGCAAATATGTAAACTATGTATCATACAAATGAGCGAAATCAATCCTGTGACTGTATAATGTACTAAATGAACGGCGGTGTACTTATCCAATAAATGGATAAAAACTTAACAATGACCACGGATTCTCCGATGAAAAAGGGGGAGAATCAACCTAGGCGGGTTGTCAATCCAATAGCGCTATCCAATGTTAAGGTCGGCTTGTACAATGTTAATGATTTCACTAAGTACAAATGTATTCTACATGTAATGTCTAAGCATAAAGCACGTTTGTAAGCAAATGCACATAGTACTAGAATTGTATTGTAAAAATGTGAACTTGTATTTGTAATTTGTATAAATGTACATGTAACACCCCAAAAATAAATAAAAGCAAAAAGGAGATAGGAAATATTCACAGTTCGCGTAATAACTTGAAATTCTACCAAACAACGTGATATGAATTAGGATTATCCCAAAGGATCAACCTAAACAATTAGATAATTTGTAAGAGAATGAACTTAGAGTCTAAGCTATCTAGGATACAAGTAGTTTTAGGGTTCCTAATTTGGGGATAAGTAATTGTTTTATTAATTGGGTAAATTGTAAATAAAGAAATTGGGTAAATAATTACATAAAAGACTATTGTAGATTTTTTGATTAAGGATGATCATGATATAAGGTTTCTAAGTATGAAAATAATTTTTATAAAATTATTTCCTCAAAAATTGAATATTTAGTATATTTATTTCTATTTGTCAAGGATATAATTTTAATATCTAAAAATATTAAAATTAAAGAAATTTCAAATTAAAATTTATATTTATGTTCTAAATGAACAAAAGTAATTTATGTAAAATTTTGGGATAAAAATATTGAAAAATGAATTTATTATGATTTATTTATGATTTAAAATAACCAAAATCAATTAAAAATATGAAACTAACGATTTTTCTGAAATAAAATTTATTTCTGAAATTTTTATAGATCTACAAGTTTAAAATAATTTTTGTGGAATTTTATAAAATCATTTAGATATTTTTATAGAATTTTAAAGATATAAATGAATAAACTTTTAGTTTTTATAATATATGTTAAATAAATGATTTTTGGAAATCTAATAATTGTATGATAAACTTTGTCATGATATTAGCATAAAATAATTTTTATAGAATTTTTAAGACACGTTTTGTATTTAAAAACTATTTTAAAAGACTAGTAGATTAATTATATAAATAAAAATGTCTAAAAAAAAATGTTGCTGAATGTAGGGCTCGAACCTGCATCAAACCCGGGTGGGTGTTTATCACAAGCGTGGCTCACCAACTGAGCCACACCCTGAGAACAATTAATATGGATTTTAATTAATTAAATAGGTTATCTGATTTGTTTTTATAATTGATTTGGGGAAAAGAAAACAAAAAACGGAGCATGTGAGGATCGAACCTTGGCCTATGGCCGGTTCACGCGTTTAAGCATCTGCACATTACCAACTGATCTGCAGATTTAATGTTTCTGTTTTGAAAAGTATATAAGGGTTGTCTGCAGCGATGTTTATCCCCAAATAATTGATGAAGAACCCTAGATTTCTAATAAATCAAAAAACGCGATAATAACTAAATTAACCATAGAGCTTTTGGAATAGGAGGGCCGATTAACAAAACCCATAAAGGAAATCGTACTTACAATGTGTTTTAGAGGTGCGAACGAGCGGTCAAAGGGACACGTCCAAAGAGGCTAAATTTGCAGAATCAAAGGATTTTTGTGTGAAATTGGGAATAGGAATGTGTTATTCGACGCTTTGAGTCTCTAAGGGTGGGTTCAATTTATAATGATAGCCTCGTATTGAAAATTTGGAATGTTTGACCCGCGTTTAATGTTTAACGTGTGATTAGGTTATAATAGGGAGGTTTTAATGAAGATTGGCGTGGTAATCACGCTGTCTAAGTCAGTCTAACCAAACCCTAAACGAATTGTTTTAACAAAAACGCGGATTGATCTTGATTTGGAAGGTGTGGCTCGCAAGTTTGACTTTCCTGAGTCAACTATGCGTGAGTCAATGAAGGTTTATGTATTTTAAAGTTTGATTATCATCACTAAACGGGCAGTAGCCCAGTTGGTTATTTGCACAAGGAGGCCGGCTGTGGACACGGGTTCGAGTCCCGGTCCACGCAATTATTTTTTTGTAATTATTTCACAAATGTAATGTTATTTTTTTGTTGTTAGTATGATTACACGAGTCCAAAAGTACCCAAAATATATATTTTTTTAAAACGTATAAGAATGATAAAATGCGACATTTTATTGATAACTTTAAATGCGAAACGTTACAGTAAAAATAAGTACGAAAGGTGACGGATGTCACATTATCATGTCAAGACAAAAAACCTTAAAAATTCAATCTCAATCATTGTCAAGACAAAAAAACCTTAAAGATTCAAACTCAATCATTGGATTGAGAAAATCAATGGCCTAGATGAGAGTTCATATGATTCTCGCAACTCACACGAGTTCTCAAAATAACCTAACCCTACTAGAGGTAATAATCATAAGTATAAAAAAAACTTATGTAGGTTCTAATTTACCGATTGTTCTCATTCTTAACTTTTGGGGGAATGTTAAACAATATAATACTTAGAGTAAAGTGCACGGATGGTCCCTGTGGTTTGCCCAAATTTCACGTATGCCCCCATATATTTTCAATGGTCCCCAACGTTAACATTTTATAACATTTTGGTCCCTACCAGCTAACGTCATTAAATTTTATCAGTTAAGTCATGTAAAATGACCAAAATACCCATAGGGACCATCCGAGCAGTTTAATCTTTTGTGTATATGACCAGCACCACCACCTCCTCCTCCTCAAACAACCAACATCACCCCCTCCTCCTCCTCCTCCAACCACCACCACCCAAAATTCGTCAAAGTCAAACAACCAACATCACCCCCTCACCTCCACCACTTTACCAATTATTGTTGAGAGAGAGAGAGAGAGAGAGAGAGAGACCAGAGGCCTCCTCTGCCTCCGGCGGTTTTCCGGCAAACGAACCCTACAACCACACCACCACCTACACCACTACACCGAGTATTATTGTAGAAGGAGAGAGACGCGGAGATCGAGGAGAAAGAGAGAGACGAATGACATGGAGGTCACCGGCTGTGCACTCGGCTGGCCGGTTCAGTCGAAAAGGACGAAGACGACGATGGTATAGTGGGTTGATCGGGTCAAATCTGGTCACAGAGGTAACACCCTTAATTAGTAGGGGCGGCAATTATTGACACGACCGAAAACCGACCCGAACCCGACACGAAAAAAAATAGATTTGGGTCAACTAACACGACCCGTTTTAAAAAACAGGTTGGGTTCGGGTCGACTAACACGACCCGTTTAAAAATTGGGTCGGGTTTGGGTTGACACATATATAAAATGGTTGACCCGTTAACCCGTTTAAGTATTTAGAAAAAAAATATATTATATTTTTGTTTTTGTTTTTGTTTTTCCATTTCTATGTACATGGTTAGTTATAATTGTGTTATTTTTGGCACACTGTATTATTTATTTGTCACACTTATATACTCACCATTAAACATTTTACTGATAACCCGCTTACAACCCAACAAACCGCTTATAACTCATGAACATGTATTACTTATTTAAAAATATGGGTTAAACGGGTCGTCTTCGGGTTGACCCGGATTTTATGTGGGTTGGGTTAGGGTTGAAATATTTGACATGAATAATAATATGGGTCGGGTTCGGGTTGCACATTTCAACCCATCAACCCGCCAACCCGCAACCCATAAACCCGCCAACCCGACACGATTGACACCCCTATTAATTAGTCCCTTCTCCTCCTGAATACATTTCGATGTAGTGTTAGTGATGGTCTTCAACAAGATATATATATATATATATATTGAATCTATGATTGGGACAGCTAGCAATACTCGCAGTGACCATCAAAGTTATAACTATAACAAAATACGTATGAGATCTGACATAATCTGTATGATCCGTATAAACGAGACGATATAGAAGTGTATGTCACCTACAATAAATCAAATAGGCCTAAAAGAAGTACCGATTACTAAGAGAGGGCTAGAGAGAGAAAGATGGCAGTGGGGATGGTTGTGGTTGGTGATGGTTGGTGGGTTTGAGAAGAGGAGATATAACAGATGGTTGGTGGTTTTTTTTTTATTTTTTTTAAAAAGGGGTAATTTAGTAATTTCACATTGACTTAACTGAAAAACTTAACCTCCATCCAAGTCAGGGACCATAATTGAAACAAAATACAAACCACAGATCCCATACGTGTAATTTCGAAACGCTGAGAAGCAGAGTTTAAATTTGGGCAAACCACAGGGACCATCCATGCACTTTACTCTAATACTTACAAGGAATCCAAATGCAACATTATTATACATACATTATGTTGGATATATATAATATGTCCGATATAATTAAAAGTTGAGGTCAATGTAACTCGACCTGGTACGATCCGAAAAGTTACACGTTGGTACACGAATCAGATAAGTTCATAAGTAGGTGAATTATTATTTATGAAATAATAATATTTTGGACTTGAGGGACTTAATATTAATAAGATTAACATTAAGGAATATTATAGTAATATGCAAGGGGGCTTAATGTAAGTTTGTGTTTTATAAATAGGGGATTGAGGTGCAAACCCTAATCATACTTTTAATCAAAACAACACCTTGCTCCCCAAGAAAGAAGTTGTGACCACTCCATAGGAGCCACCGCCCCTATCCGCCGCAAACCACCACACTGCCGCCATCCCTTCTTGTAAAGTGTTGCTTCCCGGTTGGTTCGTGCTCGGGTGTGAACTTCCAACTAGCGAGGATTCGTGTAACCCGCGTGTTACAATTTCGGTGTAGTCGTCAAAGGTTGATTACTAAACCCTATATGGTTGTTTTTTTTATTTGTTTATACACGTTTAACCGAGATCCTGATTGGGAATATTTTGTTAATTGGATTAATAAAATCAATTATTATTATTTATATATAAATCGCAAATATATATATTTATATATATTGGTTTTAATTTTAAATAATAATATAAACCGCTTCCGCTGTGTATACGATACCATGATTCCTAACAGTGGTATCAGAGCCACGGTTACGCGCGTATAGATGGTAAAGTTAGAATTTTGATCTATGTTTTATTTGTCAATTTTTTTTTTTGACAAAAGATCAAAAGCTTTTTGTTGTTCATGGATTGTGATGTGAATCGAGCCCTAGGTATTTTGACCCTTGTCATAGTTGTGTTTGTGATGTTTTATTTTTTTATTGATTTGTATTTTATTACGGATATTAGATCCGGTGTAATTGATAAGATTAGAATAGATTTGTTTTATTTGTATTTCAAATTTATTTTGTAATCCTACAAGTACAAGATCAAGACGAAGATAAAAGGCGAACAGGTTCCATGAAGATAGAGATCTCGAGTCAAGTGGGAGCCATATCAAAATAGTTTTGAAACCCCTTTTTGACTAGTTCGTTTCGTTTCTGGCTAAAACGAAACGGGCGACCTATTAGGGGCTCGATTCGTTTAATTTTATTATTATGTTTTGTGGTTGTGTTTTATTTATTGTAAATAATTTAGATAACCCAAAATAAATAAAATTTTCACAATCATGGCAGCAGTTTTATTAAAACAAGTTTTATAAAAACCGAAAAGCATATTTAATAAAATGAGTTTTATTAATATTAAAACAAGTCCATTCGCGATAATACGACCAACATAGTTTAAATAGGGTATTTAAAACTATACCATGTCGAGTGTTGAAAGGAGTTTCAATTATCACGAACAATATAAAATTGGATTTTATAAACTATTGTGTGACTCACGTCATGCTAACAAGTCATTCAATATATTTATGGTAAATATTAAAATTAAATCCCAATTTTAAATTGATGTTTTATGCCACCCTTAACGAGTTAACACTTCATTCTAAATCGAACCCAAATGTTAGTGCTGACCCTGCATCTGGGCGTTGATCGTGAGTGAAGGTAATCATCGCGTTTCCTGTGTAACATAGGCCGATGTTACAGTTAACAGTAAAGGACCAAACATCGCTTGTTTATCAAGTGGGCATAGTTGGGGTTAAACATACAACGCTTTTAGCGATAACCCCAAATAGAGAGTTGTGTAGTGGACATAATTAACAATCGTTGTTTACCTACCTAATCGTACGAGTGGACAGTGCTAAGCCAGTTCATTGTGTATTGATGAATCGGGATCTCATCTTAATTAATTTTGCTTTTTGGGTCATAAAATAATTAGGATATTTAAAACATAAAATACTAATAAATTGATTTTTGAACTTTGTAGATGTCAACTGAAAACAATTCCACCTCCCAATTCTCTCTCAAGTCCATCTTAGAGAAGGACAAACTGAACCACTCCAACTTCATGGACTGGCACCGCAACTTGAAAATTGTTCTTAAGGCGGAGAACAAATTGTATGTTCTTGAAACACCAGTCCCTGATGAACCCGCAAATACGAAAAGTGAGGTTTATAAAACCTGGGCTAAGCATTTTGATGACTCTTTGAAAGTCTTATGTCTGATGTTGTGTCACACCACGCCTATGGCGGAAACACGTGGCGCGACGGTTCAAGAGGATTAAGCCAAGATTAATGCAAACCACAATATTAATTAAACAACGGGTATTTATTCGACGTAGAAAATCATGTCAAATTGTTCATACATGTTCTTAAAATTGTTTTTGAAATAAATAGGGAGGCTCCTCCCTATATCCCGAAGTCCTTGGGATAGAGAGATGAGACCCCTTCATGACATCCAACGCCCGACTTGGAGATTCCCCCGACCCTGCTTGCCATGTTGACCTTCATCAGTCAATTACCTGAAAGATATGTTTGAAAATCGTCAATATATAAATATTGGTGAGTTCACAGGTTTTGATTTAATAAAACTTTATTAAGTGGGAATATCCTTGTTATGACATTTATTGGAGTTGCAAAGTCCTACAATTTACTTGAGCCTATAACCAAACCAAGACAATTAATAATGCCCCCGCCCCAAGTCGTTACTCGGTATTCCTACGACTTGATTTCAGAATACGTGCACCCAGGCATACGCCGATGCATAATCGACGCTATCGATTAGGGGTGGGCCTTGTCAGGCACCAATAGTACTATCCAAATATTCCTTTGGTTTCTCTTTCCTGAATTTGTGATTATAGTGGGGAGGTCTCAACCCCGAGTGGCGATCACAACTCAAGTGTCCAACCCGTCAAACAAATCCCAACATATCTTTCCCCCGTAAAAACGTTAAATAGTTTAGAAATGGGGCCGTGAGACTCACCTGTAACTGTGCTCGGCTCAAAGAAGAAAATAGTAAGGTTTGTGATCCCGCACCTACAAATGTTTCTAGGCGTATAAGTCACTACACCTATAGTGTATGTGCCTTGGCAAGTTGTACACCCAACTTCCCGACCACGTCTTTATCCCAATTCCCGTTTAATAGTTTCGTATCCTAGGTTCAATGGCGATGGATTACCTTTTCCTTGTAAGTCGTATATTATTCTTATTAATATTCTTTGTGACTTGTACACTATTATTCTCGACACGATTCTACCCAACGTATAATTATTTTCCCATTTAAATAATTATACTTAGGATCGTTCCGCTCGATATAATGTGATTTCTTTCATCCGACCCGACTCACTTTGCCACATATTTATTTTCCCATTCAAATAAATATGCTGAGTTCTTGTCGTTTGGTGACATATTCTTAACGCCCGACTAGACTCACCACACCGTACATTTATTTTCCCATTTAAATAAATGTACTAGGATTTTGTCGGTATTCACACGTTCGTAGATATATTTCACCTACTCGTCTCGGTTTTCCTTCTCGCATATCTATTTTCCCATTCAAATAGATATACTAGAATTTCGTCGAAAACGAGCATATGTACATATACCATCGCGTGGATACTACTTGTTAAGTTCATGTGTCGTTTAGCGTTTTTGATTCGTTACGTTGTGTTTTCTTTTCCCACGAATATTCTTTCTACACTTAGGAAAGTGTTACACACGTTTCACCCTTGTTATATATATTTTATCTCTTAAAATATATATATATATATATTTATTTTCATCTTGCCGCAATGGCATTTTTCTCATATGTCCGTTTACGTTAGCTCATGTAACTAAGTTCGTTAGTTAGCGTTTTTCATATTTGTTTTCATTGCGCGTTTTTATGGAAAATATACTTTGTATGTTTAGCCCAACTTGTCCAACTTGTAACCCAAAAATGTTTCCGATACTTTTATATTCCCATTTATATAAAAGTATCCATTCTTGTACAAGTTTTTCCCAAGTCTTCACTATTATTTTATAAAATCTTATTTTTATAAAATCCTTGTGTTACTTCTTTTATTTTTATAAAACTTCCATCTTTTATAAAAATGCTTCCTTTAGATTACACACAAATAAGTTTCTCATGATTGTCAAAGACTACACTTGGAAAGCTATTATTTATGCTTTTGACACCGAACTCTTTGTTAATGCATTTTTGGACTAAAGTTTCTAAAATACATATTTTAGTCCCTTGACTTTCCAAGTTCTAATATTTGTCCTTTAACTTATATTTGTTGCATTTTTCATTTCATCTTGCAAGGTTAGTATTTCTCTTCCATTCTAGTGGACTTTGAAGACCCATTTTCTTAATGCTTGATTGTTTTTACTTCATTCCACTTTTAATAATCTTATAGTCCATCCTAGATGTTATTAACATGTTTGTCTCATATTTTTCTCCAAAATATCAACTTTTCACTTATTCAAGTGAGTGGACTTTGAATGTGAAACTTTTTCACCTATGATTATCTAACCCATTTTAATCTATTTTTGTCATTAACTTATCATCTTATGATGATTAAAATCATCTTCCATCACATTCAAGTCCTTTTCATTAATCATGATCAAATCACCCATTAACTCAAGTGTATGTTCATTTCATCACATTTTCTCCAAATATTACATTTATTAATATAAATCCAAGATTCATTTATGTTATTATTATTCTTCCATTTTTAATCTAACAAAACACATTATTTCTATAAAATCCATTTTATTACCATCAATGTACAACTTGCTTTCAAAAGCACAAAACATGAACATCTAAGAATAAAACAAGGTAATACTTACTACTAGCTCAAGGCTAGGGAAGACAAAAACCTTGGATTTGGGTGGGGTTTAGTGTGTTCTTCCAAATGATTAAGCTCCAAGCTCTTGAAACACACAATGGGGTTTTGAGAGATGAAGATTTAGAGATGATTTGGAGATACAAAAATTGCAAGAGAAGTGTTAATGTAGGGGTGTAAACTTACGGCCAAGAGGAAGAAGGAAGAAGAAGATTTTTGGCTTGTGGGTTCAAGTATGCTTGTATGAATCCTTATATGATCTCTTTCAAATCCACAAGATTACATGTATCTTATCAAGATTATGTAATATCTTAGCTAGATTGAGTGAGATTATATTAGATAGCAAAAATCTTGAAAGATCACCTTAAGAGGGTGCTTGGCCGTGGGTTTTAGAGAGAGAGAGGAGAGGATTTGTCAATTTTTATCCAATGCTAATCCATGCATTAATATTATTATGTATCTCACTAATCATTGAGTTTTTAAGGAGGTGAAAGGTTAAAGGAGATTATTAAGAGTTTTACTTCTTGGGTGGGCCCCCTAGGCCGGCCCCTTGGTCTCTTGGGTGGGGTCCACCTTGCTAAATATTGTCCAATATTATGTTTAAGTCACTTGGTTTGGGTACCGTCCGGGTATTCTTGGGTTTTTAACCGCGTGTCACCCGAATATTAAAATACCATTAATATTCCTTAAATTTTGCCCAGTTAAATTACTGATAATTTATTTCGGCTTTTGCCGGGTGAAATTACGTGTTACGCGCGTATCGGGTGCGGTACGCGCACTTTATTCGTTTCCGGGAGATTTGTACAATAAGCTTTCACGTATGGCTTTGGGTTTCCAAAACTCATTATATTTTGTGAAAATATTATTTATTTTATATTCCGGGTGTCCGGGGTTCGTTTCGCATATTAAATTTTTACCGGGTAATCGCCAGTGTCCATACCGGATAGATTTGCTTGCGCACGATCCTATCATGCTTTGTCATTAAACTTATGCATTCCTATGCATTATTTGGGGACTTCTATCTTTCTAAGGCCTCAGTTAAACAATCAGCACATAATTACGTTTAATTACGTTAATCGCGTTTAATTAATTAGTACGGAATTACCTTAATTTTGCCGGTTGTTACATGTTGGCATCCATGATCCCTGAAATTCAAAGGACCATGGAGGACATGGAAGCATACGACATGAATCAGCATCTGGTGGAAATGTTCCAACAAAATGCTCGTCATGAGAGGTTTGATGTGATGCGATCACTTATAACCACTCGTATGCAAGAGGGTACACCAGTTAGCACTCATGTGTTAAAAATGAAGGCATATGTTGATCACTTGGCTTGTCTGGAATCCCCCTTGAGCGATAATTTAGCTGGGTATATCATCCTAATCTCATTGCCCAAGTCATATGACCAGTTCATTATGAACTATAATATGAATGGGATGGAGAAGACACTTGCAAAACTGCATCAGATGCTCAAAACTGCTGAGGTAAACATACCTAGCAAAACTACACCAGTGCTAATGATGAGGGAGGGTCAAATTAAGAAACCTAAAACCAAGAAGAAGGGCTATCAAGGCAAAGGGAAGGGAAATGGCAAAGCTGTTGCCAACAAGAAACCTCTGAAAGATGCCAAATGTTTTCATTGTGATGAAACTGGGCACTGGAAGAGGAACTGTGCTAAGTATTTAGCTGAACTGAAGCAAGCCAAGGCTTCTGGAGGAGAGTCCTTAGGTATATATGTTATTGAAATCTTTGTTTTTTCTAGCAAAACATGGGTGTTTGACACAGGATGTGGTTTCTACATTTGTAATGGTTTGCAGGGACTAAGAAAGATTAGAAAGTTGAAACAAGGCGACTTGGAGGTCCATGTTGGCAATGGACAAAGAGTAGCAGTGAAGGCGATAGGAAAATATGTTCTTTTACTTCCTTCTGGTTTAGAACTTGTTTTGAACAATGTTTATTACATTCCTAGTGTGACTAGAAATATTGTTTCATTTCATGCTTTGTGTAGACAAGGTTTTGATTATCGTTTTAATGGTGAATTTATTTCTGCTTATTTTAACGATGTATTTTACTTTGATGCAAAACCCAATAATTGGATCTATGAGATAGAAATCCAAAACGATAACATATTATGCAATATCTCCCATAAACGTAATAAGTTGGACTTTAATGATACGTATATGTGGCATTGTAGACTTGGTCACATAAGTGAGAATCGTGTAAAACTACTCAAAACCGCAGTAATCCAAGATTCCAAGGGTTCAGAGTCGTTTGGAAAATGCGAATTATGCTTAAGTGGAAAGTTAACAAAAGCACCTTTTTCAAATGTTGGAGAAAGAGCTAATGATCTGTTAGGACTTGTACATACCGATGTATGTGGTCCATTCAGAACAATGTCAAGACATGGAGAAAGATACTTTGTTACATTTACTGATGATTTCTGTAGATATGGTTATGTTTATCTTATGAAGCATAAACATGAAGCTCTTGAAAATTTCAAGGAGTACCAAAAACGAAGTAGAAAATCAGCTAAATAGAACTATTAAAATGCTTCGATCAGATTGAGGCGATGAATATCTTAGTCAGAAATTCATCGACCATCTAAAGGATTGTGGAATAGTTTCACAACTCACTCTACCTGGAACACCGCAACATAATGGTGTCTGAGCGGAGAAATCGAACTCTATTAGATATGATTCGATCAATGATGTGTCGAACAAACCTTCTAAAATCTTTTTGGAGTTATGCTTTGGAAACTGCTGCAAGACTTGTGAATATAGCTCCAACGAAAAAGGTTGATAAAACGCCTTATGAGATATGGCATGGAAAGAAACCTCATGTATCCTACCTTAAAGTCGAGGGATGTAATGCTTATGCCACTCTAGAATCTTCGGATAAACTAGATCCTAGAGGCGAAAAAGTGGTTTTCGTTGGATACGGTAAGAGGATCGGTTACCTATTCTACCACCCCACTGAAAATAGGATTTTCACTAAACGCAGAGGCACTTTCTTAGAGGAAGAGCTTTTGGCGCTAGGGATTAGAGATAACCATGTGGATCTTGAAGAAATTCGAGAATTACAAGTGACTGAACCAGTTGTTCAGACAGAACCAGAAGCAACTGATCCAGTTGTTGAAGTTGAGCCTGAGAGGACTCGAGAAACAACAGAAACACCAAGTGTTCAGAAAAGTATTATGGATCGTCGTGCACCTGTAAGGTATGACGATATCTTCATGTTTGATGAAGCTGAGCCTGCTACTTACAAAGCTGTAATCTTGGATTCGGAATCTAAGAAATGGCAAGAAGCTATGAATGCAGAGATGCAATCCATGTATGATAAACAAGTCTGGGATTTGGTTGATCTTCCTGCCAAATGTCGGACTTTAGGAAACAAATGGATCTTCAAGAAGACTGACATGGATGGGAATGTGCAAACCTACAAAGCAAGGCTTGTAGTGAAAGGTTTTACTCAGACTCAAGGAATTGATTATGTGGAAACTTTCTCGCCAGTAGCCATGCTTAAGTCTACTAGAATTCTACTTGCCATTGCTGCATATTATGACTATGAGATATGGCAAATGGATGTCAAAACCACGTTCCTTAATGGACACTTACTGGAAGATGTCTATATGGTTAAACCTGAAGGTTTTGTCGATCCAAAGAATCCTAATAAGGTGTGCAAGCTGAATAAATCCATCTATGGATTAAAGCAAGCATCTCGCAGCTGGAATCTCCGTTTTGGTCAGAAAATCAAAGAGTTTGGTTTTATCAAGAATGAAGATGAACGGTGTGTTTACAAGAAATCTAGTGGGAGCTATATCACTTTTCTTATACTGTAGTAGATGACATATACTAATAATTGGAAACAATATCCCTATGCTTAAAGATGTTAAGAACTGGTTGGGTAAATGTTTCGCAATGAAAGATCTTGGTGAAGCCGCTTATATTCTGGGAATAAAGATTTATAAAGATAGATCAAAGCGGTTATTGGGTTTGAGTCAAAGTACATATATTGATAAGGTCTTACGGCGCTTCTCAATGCAAGACTCAAAAAGGGGGCTCTTGCCCATGGCACATGGAACCATTCTTAATAACAAGCTGTGTGAAAACACTGAAGAGGAAAAGAAGAAAATGGAAGGTGTTCCATATGCTTCTGCGATTGGTTCCATCATGTATGCCATGTTATGTACTAGACCTGATGTCTCGTATGCTCTTAGCATGACGAGCAGATATCAACATAATCCAAGAGAGAGTCATTGGGTTGCAGTGAAGAACATTCTTAAGTACTTGAGAAGGACTAAGGACATGTTCTTAATATATGGAGGACTGGATGAGGAGCTGTCAGTTAAGTGTTATACTGATGCGAGCTTCTAGACTGATCGTGGTGACTCAAGATCACAAACAGGTTATTTTTTCATTCTGAATGGTGGGGCTATTACTTGGAAGAGCTCTAAGCAAAGTGTGGTTGCTCAATCCACCTGTGAATCAGAATACAATGCTGCATCAGATGCTGCAAAGGAGGCTGCCTGGATGAAGAAGTTCATTACTGATATCGATGTTGTGCCTAGCATAAAGGAACCAATCGAGATACTGTGTGACAACACTGGTGCCATTGCTCTTGCAAAGGAACCAAGGTCACACCAGACCACAAGGCATATACTCAAGAAATTCCACTATATTAGAGAGATAGTAGAGCGTGGAGACATCGTGATAAACAAAGTTCATACAGATCTAAATCTGGCTGACCCTTTTACTAAGCCTTTACCTCAAGCTAAACATGAGGAGCATGCTGGAAAGATAGGGCTTAGAGTTGCTAGACAGTTGACATGATCTGTAGTTAGTATTTGTAACAAACGGCAAAAATGAGGTAAATCCGTACAAACTAATTATGTGTGATTAACTTAATTACGTGCAATTTCGAGTTAATTATATTGATTTGGCATTTAGAGAATAGCAAATTCCCCATAAGATGCATAGTAATGCATGTGTTTAATTTAAAGCATGGCGAAATCGCGTGCAAATTAACTTGTGTTGGAACGGGCGTTGGTGATTACCCGGTAAAAATTAATAAACAAAATTATCCCGGACACCCAGGATATAAAATAAAGGGTATTTTCACAAAATATAATAGGTTTTGGAACTCCAAAACCATAAGTGAAAACTTTCTATGCAAATCTCCCAGTAACGAATAAAGTGCGCGTACCGCACCCGGTACGCGTATAACTTATAATTACACCCGACAAGAGCCTAAATAACCAATCAACACTTAAACTAGGCTATGTTTAAGGGTTATTAGTGGCACTTTTAATGTCCGAATAACACGCGATTAAAACCCGAAAAATACCCGAACGACACCCGAACGACGAGGGATCAAACTTAACATAAAATGGGTAAATATTTTGTGTTGTGGACCCCACCAAGACACCCCAAGAGCCGGCCACCCTTGCACCATGCTTAATCTTTTGGTGTACTAGGATATCCAAGTTAGATATTATCAAGTATGGGATAGATTGGATGAATCTTGGTGGATATGGTGTGTAATCTATATTGTCCTTAAAATCACAAGAATTCTTCTAAATCTTCTTACCAACTCACGCCATACACCCTCATGAAAATCTCTACAAGATTCATGGAAGTACTAAAAAGCCATAATTTAAGGGAGGTAATATCCAAGCTTGATTTTATAAGAGATTTGTTGTCCTACAAAGATTGATACAATCCTCACTCTTGCCTCACAAACCTTCGGCTCCAACACCTCAACACTTACCAAGATTTTATTTGATCACTAGTACACCCACATCCATTATATCTAAGATAATATCTAATATTGTATCTTTTAAAATCTTGAAAGATCATTTGATATGGGTTATAAAGATCACAAGGTTTAATCACTTGATCACAAACCTTTCTTCTTCTTTCCTTTTTTTGCCGTGAGTTTCCAAGGCACACCACATCTTTTTTCTTCAACTTTAAACTCTTCAATTTAATCACTAAACATTCATCCATCCAAACCCTTTTGTGTGTTACAAGCATTGGAGCTTAACCCCCTTGGAAGAACACACTAAACCTCATCCAAATCAAGTGATTTTGTCTTCCCTAGCCTTGTGCTAGTTGTAAGTATCTATCATCTTGATCTTGCTTTTAAAAGTTTATGTTTTTGATGTTTTAAAGCAAGTTGTACACAATTGTTAACAAGGGTTTTAACATAAGATATAATGTGGTTTACCAAGTTAAAATGGATGTATAAAAATGTGTGTGTGAGCCGTGGGGTAGATGGTGATGGATGATAATGTTTTGAGTTTATAAAAGTAACATATTCAAGTTTAAAATGTTGATCAAGGCATAGATTGTTATGATAACTTGAATGCACTTGAAAGAGATGTTGATCACCTTAAAATAACTATCTAAAGCTTAATAACATGTTGATCATGGAAAATATTTCCAAGACTTACAAAAATAATGTATTTTTGTATTAAATGTTATTTTTATAAAATTGAGTTTTATAAAAATACAAGTTACCAAAGGTTTGAGAAAAGAAAAACTAGGGATTTTATTACAAGAATTTGGTAATTTTAAAGACTTAGGGAAGTTTTATAAAAATGAACATTTTTATATTTATGGGAATATAAAAATGTTGGGACATTTTGGAGATAAAACAACTAAGTCTTGGTTTTGGAAAATACAAAAGTTATTTTATAAATTTCCAAATAAAAATATGGTGAAATTAATAGCGGATTAATTTCGAGTAAATCATATTGTCGGAAATTTGATAAGAATAACTAAATACATATATATTTTCGGAAGTAGGAAAATAATATTCGACGTGAAGTATTTATTCCTACAAAAATATATATATAACACTTTCCTAAGTGTTGGAACGTATTCGTGGGAGAACCTAATCGTGACGTGATCTCTAAAGATTGCGCACGTGAAATTAAATTAAGTCCGAGAACTTAACAAGTTAAAAATATAAAATCGAATCGACAAGACCTCAGTATATTTATTTGAATGGGAAAATAAATATATGGAACAGTGAGTCGAGTCGAAAGTTATAAGACAAAAAGTCGAATCGACAAGACCTCAGTATATTTATTTGAATGGGAAAATAAATATATGGAACAGTGAGTCGAGTCGAGGGAATATCAAATCGACAAGATCCTAGTATATTTATTTAATGGGAAATAAATATACGGTAAAGTGAGTCGAGGCGAGTATTGGAAAACGAAATCTCGATCGACAAGATCCTAGTATAACTACTTGATGGGAAAGTAGTTATGCGGTAAAGTGAGTCGAGTCGGAGATAAGTTTATCCGAGTTAGTAAATATATTGAAAACACATATATTAAACAATAAGATCATGATGTGATAAAATCGAGAAGTGATCTTAGTTCGCGGCAACGAACCTAACTAACTTCAAGGATAATGTTGATATGTTTATTAAGCATAAGTTAAGTGAAACTTATAGCGGGGATAATCCATCACCAACGGACCTAGACACATGTTTTAAACGGGGAATTGTATAACAATTGTGTTGTTGGGAGTTGGGTGTACAACTTGCCGGTAAAACACACATGATAGGCGTAGTGACTCATACGTCTAAGAACGCCTGTAGGTATTTGACCTTGGATACCTGCTATTCTCTGATATTTGTGCACGCTGAGTTTGAGGTGAGTCTCACGGCCCCATTTTAAACTGTTTTTACGTTTTTGGGGGAAAGATATGTTTTGTTAAATTGCTGTAACATATGGAATATAATATTTAGCACGATGGGTACCTGGGTAACTGGAAACCACTTGGGGTAAGACCTCGCTGTTTACTGTAACCATTAATTCAGGGAATGAAACCAAAGGGATATCTGGGTAGTACTATCGGTGCCTGACAAGGCCCACCTCTGGTTGATAGCGTCAACCCGGTAAAGACAAGAGGTGCATGTATTCTGAACTGAGTTGTTGTCCAAGAAGCAACTCGTGGGGCAATCTGTTGTATAGTCTTGGTTTGGTTATGGGCCCGGGAGGGAGTCGCCATCGTCATGTAGGAGCTAGCTACTCCACATATATGACACTACTTATATTATATTTCCGTTACATGCCGGTATTGCAATGTTTTGCTTGTGAAATTAAAACCTGTGAACTCACCAATATGTATATATTGACGTGTCTTTTAAACATATCTTTCAGGTAATTAGATTGCTGGAAGAAATGGCTAGTGCGGGAAAAACGGGGACGTCGGTCTTTTGGGGGTTTTACTTTTATTTTCCGCTGGTTCGGAATATAGTCGAAAAACCCTTTTGTTTAAATTAAACTTATGTAGTTGTGTACGTTTGGGACAACGAAAACATCGTACGACATCTTAATAATATGATCTTTTCTAATTAATTATTGTTTGTGTTAATCTTGACTTTGATATACTTTTCGAGCGTTGCGCCACGTGTTTCCGCCGTTGGTGTGGTGTGACAGAAGTGGTATCAGAGCCAAGGTTATAGCGAACTAGCATTTTTGTAAAATCTAGACTATAACCGGTTTTGGCTCGAAAACAAAGTTTTCAAAACTAAAACACAACAAAATATTTTTAGAAAAGAAAGAAAATTGTACATGGATGTACAAGGGGAAATTCCGACCGACTAGCCATGTCGTCAATATAAGGAAGTGTTAGAAAATAAAAGATGGAAATATGTGTTATTTGTAGATCTAATTTTCTAACATTAAGTTAATCAGTAACTCATATATATATAGTACGGTTCTTTGCCAGGATATGTCGCGCGCCAGTCATGCGATACCCGTCCCCAGTTTCGACAGTAGTCTACAGATTGTTGAGGTTATTCCTGATGACGTGGAGATCATGGACCTTGACCCGACCGAGGACGAGGATCATGTGGAGATGTCTGCCGAGTATGCGCCTGAGAGCCATGATGATCACGAGGATGGCGGAGAGGACGAGGTAGCCGATGAGGACGAGGTTATGGTTGATGCTGAGGAGGAGGAGGAGGACCCGTCCATGGACGAGTCCGAGTCAGAGTCTGTCACAGCTCCGGCCGCTGTTACCAGCGAGCCACCCGCTATCACACCTCCTGTTGTTTCACCAGTTGTTCCCCCGGTCCCTGCTGTCAGGGATTTTCCCGTTGGTTGTCAGGATCCTGTTGATCCCACCGGGGACAGGGCTGTCCCTGCTACTTCCGAGTCAGTCGAGTCTCCCTTTGATCCGGATGTACCCGTTGATTACACACCTGTTCCTATTCCACATATCCATGTTCCTCGAGATGCATGCTTAGCACCTCTTGTGAGAGGACTACCTGCTGGATTACTGGAGCCCAGGAACCCTGCGCTCCGTGGTGGCCGAACTGACGGCCAGGAGTCCGTAGCGTCAGTTGTGCCTACAGTTCTTGCTTATGGTTCTCTTTGGTACCGTGGTAGACCTCGGGTTGTTCTTGGCCTAGCAGCCGCTCCTGCTGAGCCTGAGCCTACTACACCTACTGAGCCTACTACACCTACCGAGCCTACTACACCTACTGAGCCTACTACACCTACCGAGCCTACTACACCTACTGAGCCTATTGCACCTACTGAGCCTATTGCACCTACTGAGCCTACTACACCTACTGAGCCTATCGCACCTGTTGTTCCTGAGAGCATTTTTGGCTCGGACGAGCCTGTTGCACCTATCGACCCCGTGGAGCCTATCGCTCCAGTCTCTGCCGAGGTACTGGTTACACCTCTACCTCCTGTTACACCTTTACCACTGGTATCCCCCACACCTCCTGTTGTGACTGAGCCTGTAGCCGACGGTCACGTTGGTTTTATTCTTGAGGGTAGTTCTGCTCGTAGCTCAGACCTTAGACGAGCGGGTATGACAGCCTACCCATCTGATAGCCCAGATACCCCCACTACTGATACACCTGTTGTACCCGAGGTAACAGTCCCACCTCATACCACTGTGTCACCACTTGGGGAGTCCCTGTTACCCTTCCTCACATCCACAGTCCCACCTGCTGATCCTGTTATCACTACACCTACCACTGCTCCGGTTGTGTCTATGACCCCACCTTCTATGCTATATACCTTGGGTGCGGGTGACCCTTATTTGGTTGGATCACGTATTGCTCATGGGGCGGCAGACCTGCCCCAGCTGTATGCACCGAGACCTTATCATGTACCAGATATTATTGGGCCTTCGCAGCCTCCTGTTCCTGATATGATTGGACCTTCACAGCCCTTCGAGGCAGCCCGGTTGCCAGCCGCGGCTATGACCACCCTACTTTCACTTGAGCATGACTTTCAGGGCTTATCAGATATGATCCATGGTACGGTCGTACACATGGATTACCAGGTACGGGTTATGTGGGCTCGCATCATTGATGCGAGCTCAGCTTTGACACACTATGCCGATGAGCTTCTAAGGATGGATGCCTTGCGTGGCATCACAGGTGATGATCACTTTGCTCACATGCAGTACTTGTATGATCGCATTACGGCGATCAATATCGCTATCAGTCTTTATGCCCCACAGTACTCCTACCCGCCCCCACCTCCTCAGTGATCGGTTTATGTAGCGGCACGGCAGTATGGTAGTAGTAGCAGCAACATGTGATGACAGCCTTAGTTATAGCGTTTGTATTAGATGATGGACTTTTGTATTTTGCCTAGTCTGGCGGGATGTGCCAGCTTTTTGGTTATGACATGTTGTTAAAGTTTCAAACGATGTATTGGGAAGTTATGACCCACTTTTGTTGTCATAGGAACAAATGATGTACTCGTTGTATTGAAAGTTAATGAAAATCATGTTGTAAATTATGGTAAAATATATTGTCGTTATTTTATGCATTCTCTATTTACTTATTGTGGTTGTGTATTGATGTGATGATTGTGTGCCATGGTACTCCGTAACCTTGTGATTATGGAGATAGTTTGTGATGTTGTGGTTTGATGAGTTGTATCTTCTGTTGTGATGCTTACTTATGCGTTGGATGTGACAATATTTTGATGGAAAAATTTGTCTGACTAACATTTAATATTTACTATTGAAGTTTAAGTAATGGCAAGAGCAACAAGAAGTACCGGCAATTTGGACGGTCTGCCTACCTCGCAGGCCGAACTCGAGCGAATCATCGCGAATCGTGTCGCGATTGCTGTAGCAGAAATGGAAACTAACCGCACTCGTCACAGCGGCGGGCAGGGCGGATCTGGCGGAAGTGGTGGGAGTGACCGACGTGAACGGTCCCACACTGGTAAGCAGCATCAATAGGTGGAACGTCGGGATGTTGTCCCGATACATTTTCAACTATTACTAAATGCATTTATGTCATTTCAGAAACGATCACTCCAGAACGTGGCTGTACGTTCAAGACCTTTTTAGGCTGCAAGCCTATTAACTTTAGTGGAACTGAAGGGTCGGTTGGCCTGATTAAGTGGTTCGAAAAGACTAAAGCTGTGATACGTATCAGTGGTTGTACTGACACACAAGCTGTTATGTACGCCACCAACTTATTCCTGGATCAGGCACTGACATGGTGGAATAATCAGGTGCAGTCACTAGGTGAAGATGCTGCTTATGCCACATCTTGGGCGGATCTCAAAGAACTGATGATTCGTGAATACTGTCCTGCCAGTGAAGTTCAAAAGCTAGAGACAGAATTCTGGAAGCATACCATGATCGGTGCTGACATAGAGGGTTATACCTCTCGTTTTCATGACCTTGCACGTTTAGTTCCCCGGCTAGTGACGCCAGAGAACAAACGAATCGAGCGATACCTGTATGGATTGGCCCCACAGATCCGAAGCATGGTTACCTCTTCTAAACCAACAACCATGCGGGAGGCCATTGATCTAGCTCTAAGCTTAACTGAAGACGCAATTCGCATGGGTACACTCGTGCGCAAGGGGTCTGCTTCCAAGAATGTTGAACAAAAAGCGTCTGATGGGAAAGTGTCTGGTGTTAGTACTGGGTCAAGCGAGCGTTCAAACCGCTCTGGGTCTTGGAAGAGAAAGAGAAGCGATGGTAAAAAGAATGGTCCGTCTGAAAATCAAGCCTCTCAGGGGAAAAAGGGAAAAGGTTATGTTGCTACGGGACAGTCAGGAGAAAAGAAAGCTGGTGCCCAGGGAAGGAAAAATGATCAAACGTGTTGGAAATGTCGCCGTACTGGCCACAAAGGCGAAGACTGTAGGTCGGGAGTGCCTAAGGCTGGAGAAAAACGACCGTGCTTTGGCTGTGGATCCTTTGATCATTGGAGGAAGGATTGCCCTAAAGTGAACAACCAAGCACATGGGAGAGCGTTTGTCATTGGTGCTGGTGATGCGCGTCAGGACCCGAACGTGGTCACCGGTACGTTTCTACTCAACAATCATTATGCTTCAGTTTTATTTGATACCGGTGCCGATTTTAGTTTTGTATCTATAGATTTTAAACGATCTATTGGGTTGGAGACTAGTGAATTAGATACACCTTACTCCATAGAGTTGGCCAATGGTAAAACAATAGAAACGGGTGAAGTAGCGAAAGATTGTAAGTTAAATCTTTGTGGGCATGAGTTTAGCGTTGATCTTTTACCGGTTACTTTGGGTAGTTTCGACGTAGTCGTGGGCATGGATTGGTTATCTACACAGAGCGCCATTGTTATCTGTAATGATAAAATAATTCAAATCCCTCTTGCGAATGGTGAAATACTTTCGATTCAAGGGGAGAGGCGTGGAACGCCACTGAGAATTATTACTAGCATGAAGGCCCGGAAGTGCTTGCGGAAGGGTCAGGTTGCGTTCTTGGCACATGTGGTAGATAAAAAGGCTGACGAACAGAAACTCGAGAGTATCCCGATTGTGAAAGATTTTCCTGATGTATTCCCTGAAGATTTGCCGGGGTTGCCACCCCCTCGACAAGTCGAATTTCGTATTGACCTTGTTCCCGGAGCCGCTCCTGTAGCGCGATCGCCGTATCGCTTAGCTCCATCAGAGATGCAAGAACTGTCCAATCAATTGCAAGAATTGTTGGATAAAGGTTTTATAAGACCGAGTTTCTCACCTTGGGGAGCTCCAGTCTTGTTCGTGAAAAAGAAGGATGGTACCTTTCGTATGTGTATAGATTATTGTGAGTTGAACAAATTGACCATCAAGAATCGTTATCCCCTCCCCAGGATCGATGACTTGTTTGATCAACTCCAAGGATCTAGTTATTACTCCAAGATCGACTTAAGGTCCGGCTACCATCAACTTCGTATCCAAGAGGAGGATGTACCGAAAACTGCTTTTCGTACTCGCTATGGTCATTACGAGTTCTTGGTGATGCCGTTCGGATTGACCAACGCTCCAGCGGTTTTTATGGATTTGATGAATCGGGTGTGCAAGCCCTATTTGGACAAGTTCGTAATCGTGTTCATTGATGACATTTTGATCTATTCTCGCACCAAGGAAGAACACGAAGATCACCTTCGCTTGATTTTGGGGTTATTACGTAAGGAGAAGTTGTATGCCAAGTTCTCTAAGTGTGAATTCTGGATTAGAGAAGTTCATTTCTTAGGCCATGTGGTGAGTGAAAAAGGTATACATGTTGATCCTGCCAAGATCGAGGCAATCAAGAATTGGGAAGTGCCTAAAACTCCGACTGAAGTTCGACAATTTCTTGGGCTTGCGGGTTACTATAGGAGGTTCATTAAGAATTTTTCCAAGACAGCACAGTCTTTGACCCTGTTAACCCAAAAAGATAGAAAGTTCGAGTGGACGGAGAAGCAAGAGACGGCGTTTCAGTTGCTGAAAGATAAGCTGTGTGAAGCGCCTATCTTATCACTTCCTGAGGGCACCGAAGACTTCGTAGTCTATTGTGATGCATCGCATCAAGGGTTGGGTTGCGTGTTGATGCAACGGGACAAAGTGATTGCATATGCTTCCAGACAACTAAAAATTCATGAGAAAAACTACACTACACACGATTTGGAATTGGGTGCAGTGGTGTTCGCTCTCAAAATTTGGAGGCATTATCTCTATGGCACTAAGTGCAAGATCTTCACGGACCATAAGAGTTTGCAGCACATTTTCGACCAAAAGGACTTGAATATGCGACAACGGAGATGGGTGGAATTATTGAATGATTATGATTGTGAAATAAAATACCATCCCGGAAAGGCAAACGTCGTAGCGGATGCCTTAAGTCGCAAGGAACGGGTTAAGCCGTTGCGAGTTCGATCCTTGGGTCTGACTATTCACACGAATTTGACGGATCGAATTCGTGAGGCCCAAAGTAATGCGCTTAAGCCCGAGAATTTCAGGAAGGAGAGACTACGAGGCATGTTGGACTCATTGGAGTCTAAGACAGATCAGAATTTGTATTTCATGAATAGAGTCTGGGTACCTCTGTATGGTGGTATACGCGAGCTAGTTTTGGTCGAAGCTCACAGTTCTCGATATTCGGTTCATCCCGGGGCAGATAAGATGTTCCATGATTTAAAGGAACACTATTGGTGGCCGAATTTCAAAAGAGATATAGCGGCTTATGTTGCGCGTTGTTTAACGTGTTCAAAGGTTAAAGCCGAGCACCAAAGGCCATCTGGTTTGCTTCAGCAACCAGAAATTCCAGAATGGAAATGGGAACAAATTTCCATGGATTTTATTACTAAATTGCCCAGGACATCGAGTGGCCATGATACAATCTGGGTAATCGTGGATCGTTTGACGAAGTCGGCACACTTCCTTCCAACCCGCGGGACGGATAAAACGGAAAAATTAGCCCAATTATATATTAAGGAAGTGGTGTCGAAGCATGGTGTGCCTGTCTCTATAATTTCAGACCGTGATAGCCATTTTACCTCTAGGTTTTGGCAAAGCTTGCATGCTGCTCTAGGTACTCGTTTGGATATGAGTACTGCTTACCACCCCCAAACCGATGGTCAAAGTGAACGAACCATCCAAACCTTGGAGGATATGTTGCGAGCATGTGCGGTTGATTTTGGTGGTAATTGGGACACGCACCTGCCACTCGTGGAATTCTCGTACAATAATAGCTACCATACGAGCATCCAGGCTGCACCATATGAAGCACTATACGGGCGTAAGTGTCGATCTCCGCTATGTTGGGCTGAAGTCGGAGAGAAACAGCTTACGGGACCCGAGATTGTTCAAGAAACTACTGATAAGATTTTTCTGATCAAGGAGCGCTTAAAAGCGGCTCGCGATCGACAGGAAAGTTATGCGGATATGAGGCGTAAGCCTTTGGAATTCCAAGTCGGTGATAAAGTTCTGCTTAAAGTCTCACCTTGGAAAGGTGTTGCACGCTTTGGGAAGCGTGGGAAATTGAATCCCCGGTATGTTGGTCCTTTCGAAATTTTGGCAAGGGTAGGCCCAGTGGCCTATAAGCTCAAGCTGCCAGAAGAGCTTAGCGGGATACACGATACATTTCATGTATCAAACTTGAAAAAGTGTTTATCAGACGAGACCCTGATTATACCTGCGGACGAGATCCACATCGACGATAAGCTTCACTTTGTCGAAGAACCAATCGAGGTGACTGATTGGAAGGTTCAGAAGCTTAGACGTGGTAAGATCAGGTTGGTCAAAGTACGTTGGAACACCAAACGTGGACCGGAGTTCACATGGGAAAGATTGGATCAAATGAAGCAGAAATATCCTGACCTGTTCAAGAAGACCCGAGTACCGAGGAACTTGAACTGAATTCCGGGACGGAATTCTCCTAACGGGGGGAGAATGTAACAAACGGCAAAAATGAGGTAAATCCGTACAAACTAATTATGTGTGATTAACTTAATTACGTGCAATTTCGAGTTAATTATATTGATTTGGCATTTAGAGAATAGCAAATTCCCCATAAGATGCATAGTAATGCATGTGTTTAATTTAAAGCATGGCGAAATCGCGTGCAAATTAACTTGTGTTGGAACGGGCGTTGGTGATTACCCGGTAAAAATTAATAAACAAAATTATCCCGGACACCCAGGATATAAAATAAAGGGTATTTTCACAAAATATAATAGGTTTTGGAACTCCAAAACCATAAGTGAAAACTTTCTATGCAAATCTCCCGGTAACGAATAAAGTGCGCGTACCGCACCCGGTACGCGTATAACTTATAATTACACCCGACAAGAGCCTAAATAACCAATCAACACTTAAACTAGGCTATGTTTAAGGGTTATTAGTGGCACTTTTAATGTCCGAATAACACGCGATTAAAACCCGAAAAATACCCGAACGACACCCGAACGACGAGGGATCAAACTTAACATAAAATGGGTAAATATTTTGTGTTGTGGACCCCACCAAGACACCCCAAGAGCCGGCCACCCTTGCACCATGCTTAATCTTTTGGTGTACTAGGATATCCAAGTTAGATATTATCAAGTATGGGATAGATTGGATGAATCTTGGTGGATATGGTGTGTAATCTATATTGTCCTTAAAATCACAAGAATTCTTCTAAATCTTCTTACCAACTCACGCCATACACCCTCATGAAAATCTCTACAAGATTCATGGAAGTACTAAAAAGCCATAATTTAAGGGAGGTAATATCCAAGCTTGATTTTATAAGAGATTTGTTGTCCTACAAAGATTGATACAATCCTCACTCTTGCCTCACAAACCCTCGGCTCCAACACCTCAACACTTACCAAGATTTTATTTGATCACTAGTACACCCACATCCATTATATCTAAGATAATATCTAATATTGTATCTTTTAAAATCTTGAAAGATCATTTGATATGGGTTATAAAGATCACAAGGTTTAATCACTTGATCACAAACCTTTCTTCTTCTTTCCTTTTTTTGCCGTGAGTTTCCAAGGCACACCACATCTTTTTTCTTCAACTTTAAACTCTTCAATTTAATCACTAAACATTCATCCATCCAAACCCTTTTGTGTGTTACAAGCATTGGAGCTTAACCCCCTTGGAAGAACACACTAAACCTCATCCAAATCAAGTGATTTTGTCTTCCCTAGCCTTGTGCTAGTTGTAAGTATCTATCATCTTGATCTTGCTTTTAAAAGTTTATGTTTTGATGTTTTAAAGCAAGTTGTACACAATTGTTAACAAGGGTTTTAACATAAGATATAATGTGGTTTACCAAGTTAAAATGGATGTATAAAAATGTGTGTGTGAGCCGTGGGGTAGATGGTGATGGATGATAATGTTTTGAGTTTATAAAAGTAACATATTCAAGTTTAAAATGTTGATCAAGGCATAGATTGTTATGATAACTTGAATGCACTTGAAAGAGATGTTGATCACCTTAAAATAACTATCTAAAGCTTAATAACATGTTGATCATGGAAAATATTTCCAAGACTTACAAAAATAATGTATTTTTGTATTAAATGTTATTTTTATAAAATTGAGTTTTATAAAAATACAAGTTACCAAAGGTTTGAGAAAAGAAAAACTAGGGATTTTATTACAAGAATTTGGTAATTTTAAAGACTTAGGGAAGTTTTATAAAAATGAACATTTTTATATTTATGGGAATATAAAAATGTTGGGACATTTTGGAGATAAAACAACTAAGTCTTGGTTTTGGAAAATACAAAAGTTATTTTATAAATTTCCAAATAAAAATATGGTGAAATTAATAGCGGATTAATTTCGAGTAAATCATATTGTCGGAAATTTGATAAGAATAACTAAATACATATATATTTTCGGAAGTAGGAAAATAATATTCGACGTGAAGTATTTATTCCTACAAAAATATATATATAACACTTTCCTAAGTGTTGGAACGTATTCGTGGGAGAACCTAATCGTGACGTGATCTCTAAAGATTGCGCACGTGAAATTAAATTAAGTCCGAGAACTTAACAAGTTAAAAATATAAAATCGAATCGACAAGACCTCAGTATATTTATTTGAATGGGAAAATAAATATATGGAACAGTGAGTCGAGTCGAAAGTTATAAGACAAAAAGTCGAATCGACAAGACCTCAGTATATTTATTTGAATGGGAAAATAAATATATGGAACAGTGAGTCGAGTCGAGGGAATATCAAATCGACAAGATCCTAGTATATTTATTTAATGGGAAATAAATATACGGTAAAGTGAGTCGAGGCGAGTATTGGAAAACGAAATCTCGATCGACAAGATCCTAGTATAACTACTTGATGGGAAAGTAGTTATGCGGTAAAGTGAGTCGAGTCGGAGATAAGTTTATCCGAGTTAGTAAATATATTGAAAACACATATATTAAACAATAAGATCATGATGTGATAAAATCGAGAAGTGATCTTAGTTCGCGGCAACGAACCTAACTAACTTCAAGGATAATGTTGATATGTTTATTAAGCATAAGTTAAGTGAAACTTATAACGGGGATAATCCATCACCAACGGACCTAGACACATGTTTTAAACGGGGAATTGTATAACAATTGTGTTGTTGGGAGTTGGGTGTACAACTTGCCGGTAAAACACACATGATAGGCGTAGTGACTCATACGTCTAAGAACGCCTGTAGGTATTTGACCTTGGATACCTGCTATTCTCTGATATTTGTGCACGCTGAGTTTGAGGTGAGTCTCACGGCCCCATTTTGAACTGTTTTTACGTTTATGGGGGAAAGATATGTTTTGTTAAATTGCTGTAACATATGGAATATAATATTTAGCACGATGGGTACCTGGGTAACTGGAAACCACTTGGGGTAAGACCTCGATGTTTACTGTAACCATTAATTCAGGGAATGAAACCAAAGGGATATCTGGGTAGTACTATCGGTGCCTGACAAGGCCCACCTCTGGTTGATAGCGTCAACCCGGTAAAGACAAGAGGTGCATGTATTCTGAACTGAGTTGTTGTCCAAGAAGCAACTCGTGGGGCAATCTGTTGTATAGTCTTGGTTTGGTTATGGGCCCGGGAGGGAGTCGCCATCGTCATGTAGGAGCTAGCTACTCCACATATATGACACTACTTATATTATATTTCCGTTACATGCCGGTATTGCAATGTTTTGCTTGTGAAATTAAAACCTGTGAACTCACCAATATGTATATATTGACGTGTCTTTTAAACATATCTTTCAGGTAATTAGATTGCTGGAAGAAATGGCTAGTGCGGGAAAAACGGGGACGTCGGTCTTTTGGGGGTTTTACTTTTATTTTCCGCTGGTTCGGAATATAGTCGAAAAACCCTTTTGTTTAAATTAAACTTATGTAGTTGTGTACGTTTGGGACAACGAAAACATCGTACGACATCTTAATAATATGATCTTTTCTAATTAATTATTGTTTGTGTTAATCTTGACTTTGATATACTTTTCGAGCGTTGCGCCACGTGTTTCCGCCGTTGGTGTGGTGTGACAGTATTGGTGTTTTATTTTGAACTATGACAGTTATATTGAATGTTTATTTGATTTAATGGGTTAAATGCAAATTTAAATATTTATTAACTGTGTTCATTATTTGTATGTTTAAATCCTTGAATAAGAGTATTCTAAATGTCTGTAGTCGATCAAATTACATGGGAATGAATTTGAATGTAAGACTATTGTGAATTGAGATGGTTGTATTCATGAGATGAATAGCTCAAGGGTTTGAGGATCATAATTCACAGATATCATTAGGGAATGATATTGGATGTAACTCGTTTCAAAACGATCTCCATGGATCTGTGTCATGAGATGTTTTGATATTGATATGTTCAATCTGTCCTTTTTCCTAAGGCACATATTAAACTACATTGATCAAGGACTATCTTTGATGTTATCTAACATTATCCTGAAACATGGGTAGCAATAAGGGTAGCATTGGGAGAAATCCAAGATTAAGGGGAGTTGTATGACGCTGATGGAATTCTGTACTTCTATAGGATTAGAAGTCTAGACATTCTGGCGCTCTCGTAAACTCAATCTGGTATAAACGCGTGGCCACGCTCGGGCTAAGGTAGTTCGTTAGACCATTTTGAATTAAAGACGAGAATAGAGAATGGTTGATCACTATAAGAATGAATGATCCATGTCCTATGATCAACGGATGTCTATACAGAAGGGACTTATTGATAGAATTATCATGGCTATAGTATTTGGTTAAGTAAAGTGTTACTTGAACACAAAGAACTAGTTGACGACTGTAAAGTGTCATACTGTGTTGGGTGCAGTGCGATGCAACTAGGCGTCCAACTCTGCACACATTGACTCGTTTAATTAAAATCGTTCAAGTGGAAGATTGTTGGATATATATAATATGTCCGATGTAATTAAAAGTCGAGGTCAATGTAACTCGACCCGGTACGATCCGAAGAGTTACACGTTGGTACACGAATCAAATAAGTTCATAAGTAGGTGGATTATTATTTGTGAAATAATAATATTTTGGACTTGAAGGACTTAATATTAATAAGATTAATATTAAGGAATATTATAGTAATATGCAAGGGGGCTTAATGTAAGTTTGTGTTTTATAAAAAGGGGATTGAGATGCAAACCCTAATCATACTTTTAATCAAAACAACACCTTGCTCCCCAAGAAAGAAGTTGCGGCCACTCCATAGTAGCCGCCGCCCCTGTCCGCCGCAAACCACCACACCGCCACCATCCCTTCTTGCAAAGTGTTGCTTCCCGGTTGGTTCGTGCTCGGGTGTGAACTTCTTACTAGCGAGGATTCGTTGTAACCCGCGTATTACAATTCCGGTGTAGTCGTCAAAGGTTGATTACTAAACCCTCTATGGTTGTTTTTTTTTATTTATTTGTTTATACGCGTTTAACCGAGATCCTGATTGGGAATATTTTGTTAATTGGATTAATAAAATCAATTATTATTATTTATATATAAATCGCAAATATATATATTTATATATATATATATTGGTTTTAATTTTAAATAATAATATAAATCGCTTGCGTTGTGTATACGATACCATGATTCCCAACACATTACACTTTTATAAGTATATTATACACAAAATCTATATAAAATAAAGTCTTGAAGTCTTGTGATTTAACTATATACCAACAATCCTATGAACATAATGGCCCATCCAACTTTAGGCTATAGAGTTTAATGCAATCCAACTAAATGTGTAATGGATAATAAATGTTGTAAAGTTAAAGAGCAAACAATAATTGAAACCCATTTTCTCAAAGACAGATTTGATAGTAAAAAAAAAACACACGAATTAAAAGAAAATAACTCAAAACCTTTATTATGCTTTGTGATACAATAAGATGCCCTAACTTCACCCCTATATATATAGACTTAATCCTAACTTGCTCTACAAGTTTATAATTAAACCTAATCAACAAACAATTAGGCCCAATGAACCGACTTGCTCACTAAGGCTGCCCGGCCCATACCGACTTGTATTGGGTCGGGAATTAATCTGCGTCGCCAACATTTTCATCAACAATGTCACAAATAATTCCTTTCAAATACTCAGTCGATCACACAAATAAGAAAACGATTACATTAAATACTAGTAAAAATAATAATATTAATAATAATAAAGTATCTGAGCCCACAAGACATCAAGACAACTTGTAGTTTTGCAGATGTTTATACAGAAGAGTAAAACTAAGAAGTCGATTTGAAAAAGTATAAGCTAGAAACAAGTCAAATAACAATTGGTAAAACACTGTATTCTACTGTTTATATCCTATTAAAAAAATCAGTATTATACTATAAAAATTCGAAAAACACTACAAATGTGCAAAATCGTTTTAGGTTCAAATCCAACGTCTACTTTACTTGCTTCAACTCTCTTAAGGTTATCCGTACGTTAGCGAGCCATATTTTACATGATAGTGTTAAATGTTATTAAGAGTGTATTAATAACTAATTATAAGATCATATGAATTTACTACTAGCCACTGCTCAATGAGGTTGAAAAAGACGTGATGATGGCCAACTCAATATCGAATGGAAATGTTTTTACTCGTTATTTTAACACTTCCTTAATGCGTCACAGATTTGCTAATAACCAAAACGGAAGAAATAAAAAATAAAGTTGAACAGCAATTTTGGATTGGTAACCTATCCTTGTTGAAGTTAGTTATACCAATGTTGGAAATCGTATCATTTAATATATATAGATAGCTAGCTAGATAGATAGATAGATAAAAATATATTAAGGAAAAAGAATATTGTTTTTAACCTTTTCTTAATATATAGACTATCACTTAAAAATTAATATATTTTCATATTTTTATACATATAATTAATGTATAACTTTGTCAAGATATTCTAAATTTGTTTTATAGAAAAATTTAGCAATAAAATATCTCAATCCTTTTAAATATATAACTTGCATCTTTGTTTTTGTTATAAATATAAAATCCGATTAGCGATATTTCGTATTTATAAGATATTATCATTGTTTATTAGAACAAAAAATTCCGGTGAAAATTATAGGTTGATCGAAAATCATGTTGCCGTTGATGATAACTCGAATACAACACTTAGGGGCTATTTGGCAACTTCTAAATGGGTAAATACTGAACTAGTAATTGTTGAGCCAATAAAGCCCTGTTTGATTGGACATCTGAATGACTGTGCAGAAACACAATTTTACCCTTCTGATCTATCATGTGTTAAATATAATGTATCTGTTTTATCAGAGCTATGAATGAATGAACAGAACGATAAATAATTGATATAGGTAAATCCAAACATCATTTGAATCATCCAATGTAACAATTCAAACCATTATTTCAGTGTCTCATATATGCAACAATAGAAAACGAACTATTGGCATCTTGGCTTAGTATAACACTATTAGGTGTTTATCCTCATCAAGAAATTTCAGACGCACCTTACACAAAATAAGTAATAATTAGTAATAGATCGATTTTAGAAATTATATTTTATGTAATGTATATATGTAGGTTAAAAATAACAAAACCAATCCACGATTCACCCCCACTCTCTAGGTTACCAACTCCATTATACCCACTATTATTACTAATGTACGTAACCAACTTCACAAACCCTATATATCATTCCCTGAACTTGCAAACCTCCATCTTCAACCTCACATCCCTCTAAACTTCATCATCCACAACAATGTCTTACACAATAATAACCACTCTCCTCCTCATCTTCTCCACCATCACATCCTCAACCGCAACCGGCACAATCGGTGTCAACTATGGCCGCATTGCCAACGACCTACCCGACCCAACCAAAGTCGTTCAACTCCTAAAAACAAACAACATCGACCACATCAAAATTTTCGATACCGATTCCAACGTCCTCAAAGCCTTATCCGGTTCCAAAATCACCGTCACTGTCTGCCTCCCAAACGAACTCCTTAAGTCTGCAGCCGCAGACCAATCTTTTACCGATAGTTGGGTGCAATCGAATATTATACGCTACTATCCATCCACAATAATCGACGCTATCGCTGTAGGTAATGAGGTGTTCGTTGATCCAAACAACATAACCAACTTCCTTGTACCCGCTATGAAAAACGTTTACAATTCACTCGTAAATCACGACATTCATACAATAAACGTTTCTTCGCCTATTGCGCTTAGCGCATTGGGTACATCTTATCCGTCATCTTCCGGTTCATTTAAACCGGATCTCATCGAGCCAGTAATGAAGCCAATGCTTACATTCCTTAAACAAACCGGTTCGTTTCTAATGGTAAATGTGTATCCGTTCTTCGCTTACGCAGCGAATACGGATACTATTTCACTAGACTACGCTTTGTTACGTGAAAATAACGGCGTTAAGGACCCAAAATCAGGAATAACATACAAATCATTGTTTGAAGCACAGATAGACGCTGTGTACGCTGCTATGAATGCTTTACAGTTCAATGACGTGAAATTAGTCGTTTCCGAAACTGGCTGGCCCTCGAAAGGCGATTCGAATGAAATCGGAGCAGCAGAAGACAATGCAGCACAGTATAACGGTAATTTGGTTCGTAGAGTGCTTACAGGCAGTGGTTCTCCGTTAAGACCTAACGATCCGTTAACGGTTTATTTATTTGCTTTGTTTAATGAGAATCAGAAAACCGGTCCAACGTCTGAACGTAATTACGGTTTATTTTATCCTAACGAACAAAAGGTGTATAATGTACCATTAAGCATGAAGGATTTAGCGAATATTCCATCAGCGGTTAATAACGGAAGCAAGACGTCAGTGGCGCCGTCGCCGTCAAGTAACGGTGGGGATGTGACGGTTAGTAGTGTAGGGCAGACGTGGTGTGTGGCTAACGGAAAAGTAGGGGAAAAGAAGTTACAGAAGGCTTTGGATTATGCATGTGGTGAAGGTGGTGCTGATTGTCGTCCGATTCAGTCGGGTGACACGTGTTACAATCCTAATACACTTGAGGCTCATGCATCGTATGCGTTTAACAGTTATTATCAGAAGCAAGCACGTGCGAGTGGCTCGTGTGATTTTGGTGGTGCTGCTTACGTTGTCTCGCAACCGCCTCGTACAAATTCTAACCTAATAATATTTTTGGTATTTAATTTAATTTTAATTAATATACTTAACATTATTTATAATTTATTTACAGGATATGGTAGCTGCAAGTTTCCTACGGGTTATTAGAGACAAGACGAAGATAATGAGGTTGCTGGTGCGGTTGTTTAACAAGACATTATTTCGTGTTTTGGAAGTATTTCTTATGATATATTATTTTATATTTTTTATTATTATTATTATTATTTCGATTTAGTAGAAGGTATAGTTAGGTTGGTTGCTGGTATTTGTTATGACTTTAATGTTTCTTGTAAGTTGGTTAGATAGATCCTTTCCTACTCATATATAGAAGGGATTTGTTAGCTATCTTGTGCTTATTGAATTTTGATTTTTTTTTTTTATTATTGCTATGCCTAAAAACTATAGTTTTATTTTATTCGATTATCTTGTCTAGTTGTCTATAATCTTGAGCTATAATTTACTATCTCTATAAATAATTCAGTGGTGTACCCTTATTATTGTCACAAATAATCATATTATTTCGCTTCTTGATCTTTGTAGAGATCACTGTTACTTATGGTGAACAGGTTGGTTCGCGAAGGGACCACCGTGATTGATGTGAAATCTGCGAACACAGCCCTTCACGAAATGTGATGGGTGTGATGCCACATTTTCGTGATGTGTATCACGGTAGTGAGAAGTAAGAAAGGGGGGTTGTTTGCTTGGGGATATTGTCTGATGGTGTGATACACACCACCTTATGTATTTAGTGATGGGTGTATTAATATGATAAAAATTGAGGTGACATAATCTAATTGGGTGTGATAAAACCAACCGCAATGACTACCCCAAGCACCCTTACACTGTATTACATTGGAGCAGGAGTGGACCGACAGGAGGTGGGTTGAGTTTCCGAACCCCAATATTTTTAAAAGTTTTAGTATAACTGGTATGTAAAATTTTCCAAGGAGGCCAACAATAACAATTAGATGGACCTAACAGTGTTAAGAATAAGATTGGTGTGGTCATTAATCACCTTACTTACTAACAAGGTTATAGGTTCAAAGGCTTGTAAAACATTGTTTTTAATGTTCTTTTAACAACAAATGAGAAAGAATACTAATTCCATTATTCATTACGTAGTTTATTGAATTTGTAAGTTGTTTTTATTTATCTTTTCTTATAAACTCAAGTATCTTCTTGTGATTCAACTTTTTATATGGATACTAAGGATTATTTTCTTTGATTACTTACGTAATGGTTTGTGTGAATGAAACAACCTTTAGGTAGTCTAGTTAGAATTGGGGGAGCTAGAGTGGAGGTGATCATGTGGAGGTTGAAGGTTCAATTTTTGTTGGGGCCATATTTATCACATGTGGGGGTTTCACATGGGAAGATCCCCAATCCAAGTGGAATGTGTAATCAGTACAGGCTGGCCCAGGGTGTTAGCCGGAGCTCCACCGGTTGCACCACTTACCGTTCTAAAAAAAAAGTAGACTTGCTAGAAACTTGACAATCACAGAAAACTAGGAAAACAAGGTTTTATTATTTTTTTTTTTTAAACGGCAAATTTTATCACACCTTAATTCCACCTCACCTTGCATTTGCAAGGATTTGAACCCACAACCTTGCATTTGTAAAAGGGTACACCATACCACTAGACCAAGAGGTCATAGGTAGGAAAATAAGTAGTGTTGTATATTGGAGAGTAAAATTAAGGGTTATAGGATTCATACACCATGTGACATCATATTTAGGGTTGTATGACATCACAATCTGGGTATCTGACAGCTTCCTATTGGTGTGTAATATGTGCCAGGGTGTTTGAATCCTAATTATAAGGTGTATGGTTCCTAAATACCAAAATTAATTAATTGAATGCGTACCCGGACCCGCCCCTAATGACTTAATATGAAAAAAATCATGGGTTATAAATAATTTTAACATCAAAAATAGGAACTCTATTAGATAAAAGATTGTTCAATATGTAATATTTATTAATAGTTATTCTCTAGCTAATTTTATGTAACTAGATTGTTGTCGTACGCCGCGTGTTGTGGCGACGATACATTATGTGATACGTTAATCATGTGAAAACACGTGTTTTACTTATCCATTATAAAACGTTGCAGTTAAAAAAGAAACGGAATCGAACCAAGGTTGGTATGTTTAGTTTGGGGAGGGGGGGTCCAACTAACACTACCCCATCTTTACCTTTGAATCAAAACTCAACAACGTCAAAACGTACGATAACTCGAATTTATACCATCGAATGAAAAAGTATTATATTTGGCCTGACTCGTTTCCTAACATAGTTTACATCAAAACATAGACCAACACCAAAAACGTATTATACCAGACCAGACCCGTTTTCGAAAAAAAAAATATGTCGAAACATGAATATATCCCACTTGTGTCACATGATTTTATAATATAAAATGTATTGCAATTAACTAATTAAGTTATCAGTCAATCGTTTATACCTCTCCCAACCCTCCGTTGCTGTGATTGGCGGTATCTGACCAATTTCCTCTTTGTTGACTTCGCCGACGATTCAGGTAGGATAGTCGGGTGGTGTTTACAGATGAAATATAGATTAACGGAAAACATACATTAAAATAAGCATGAAAACTATATTTAGCTTGACTCATTACCAACAAAAATTTAGGTTGAAATGTAAACAAACTTAGATTTGTGTTGAAGCGTATTTAGAAATTAGCACGTAAACTAATAGCGTTTTTTATTGTTTTCATCAAAATCTAGTAATGGTCTTTGACCATGGGCCATAAAAGTTAAAAAAAAAAAAAAAACTCATATTCAAACCACACTCTATAAACAATGTATCTATCTACATATCAAATTAAATTATATATATTTTCTAATCCTAGCTATATAGGAATGCAACAAATAAATAAATAATAATGCTTTATAATAAATCAATCAACCTAACTTACTACACAATGACCAAGACCATCACAGCCAGTTATCCACCCTTCAATACATCTTTTACTTTAACCACACACATGTTAACCCATCAACTATTTGATGGTTTTTTAAAACCCACCCAGACTCCTTATGCAGGTAAATACCAAGTTGTTTTTGGTAATGGTAAACAATTGTCGATTACTCATACGACTTCAACCACTATCTCTAATACTATCCCATTACGCAATGTTCTTATAATACCCAATCTCACCAAAAAATTATTGTCAATCAGCAAATTGACCGCTGAACATCCAGTTGACGTTTATTCTCTGAGCATTTTTTCATATTCAGGATCGGAAAACAAGACAGGTACTCGCTAAAGGAACTTGTGAGAATGGTCTTTATTTGCTCAAGGATGAACCAAGAGCGTTTGTTGCTGCTTAAGTTTCCAATAAAGCCTCTTATGAGTTATGGCACGCTCGTTTGCGCCACATTTCTTTTGATGTTATTTCTATTTTGAAAAACTTTGGTGTTTTGTCTGTTACTTCGTTATTACCTAAACCAACTATTTGTTCCTCTTGTCAACTTGCAAAGGGACAACGTTTGTCTTTTGATTTAAATTCAAAACGTGCTTCTAATCCATTAGATTTGGTTCATTGTGATTTATGGGGTCCCGCCCCTATTACTTCTACAGATAGATATCGCTATTATGTTGTGTTTATTGATGACTACTCCAGGTTTATGTGGTTTTATCCACTTAAAACAAAGACCGGATTCTACTCTGTTTTACCCGCCTTTACTAATCTTGTTCAAACGCAATGCTTGAGAAAAATAAAAACCTTTCAAAGTGATGGCGGCACTGAATTTGTGAACCATACCGTTCGCAATTTTTTTGAAAATAATGGCACTTTTCATCGGTTTTCGTGTCCGTACACGCCCCAACAAAATGGGCGTGCCAAACGAAAACATCGGCATATAGTGGAGACTGGTCTTGCAATGTTGTTCAATGCTTATATTCCAGCTTGTTTTTAGGTGGATGCTTTTATTTCGGCTACATACATTATTAACCGCTTGCCATATTCTATTTTGTATAACAAGTCTCCATTTGAGCTCATATTCAATCAACAACCTCATTACTCGAATTTTCGAGTTTATGGTTGCCAAGTTTTTCCATATTTAAGAGACTACGCTAAACACAAACTTGAGCCTCGTAGTCTCCCATGTGTTTTTATTGGGTATAGTTCTCAACATAAAGGATATCGATGCTTGGATCCAACAACTTCTCGTGTCTTTATCACTCGACATACTCAGTTCAATGAATCATCTTTCCCCTTTAAAGACACATCAACCATTTCGGATCTAACCACCTTGGATGTAACCACTTTTCTTGATGACAATCCGGGCCATTTTCCTCCTCATAACACACCATTTACCAAGTCACCTACTACCACAATATCTCCTCAAACTACTTCACAATGTTCGAGCCTAAATCCTTGTCCATTATGCCTCTCACACGATCCTCTTAGGGATGGCAACGGGTCGGGTATGGGTCGGGTTTTGCTAATACCATACCCATACCCGGTTATAAAATCTCATACTATACCCGTCCCATTACCCGTCAGGTATTTATCGCAAATTACCCGTCGGGTTTAGAGCATACCCGCGGGTATCGGGTATACCCGTTGGTATTTGTATGTATATATATATTTTTATTTTCTTTTATAGTCTTATGTATTAAAAAAATCTAGAATATATGAAATTGTAATAAGTAACATATATATCCTCATCACCACGATAATCTTTGAAACATTTAAAATGCAAATATATATTATAGTATGAATTTTGAAAATTATTTTTAAATTTCATAGCATATAAATATAAATAATAATGTTATTAGAATATATATTTTAAACGAAAAGTTTATTTTTGAAATAATAAATCTATTAGAATGAAACAATATTACTAAAAAATAGTTAAGAAAAGATATATATAAAACTTAAAAGTCTTCGGTTATACGTTTCGGGTAGACGGGTATTTAGTTTCGGGTAATCGGGTCGGGTATCACCTAATACCATGCCCGTCCCATACCCGCGAAATATTTTTTTTCTAATACCAAACCCGTCCCATACCCGTCGGATATCGGGTATACCCGTCCCAAATGCTTCGGGTTTCGGGTATACCCGCGAATACGGATACTATTTCATTAGATTACGCTTTTTTGCCATCCCTAGATCCTCCAAATATTCCATCAACTAACCCACCATCTACTCACGGCCCATTACCATCTGACCCATCACTTTCTCATGGCCCAACCACTGATCCTCTACAAAGCTCACCTCCCATCCCTACGGCCCAATCATCTTCCACCTTCGGCCCAACCCACCACCACCACCCCACCCGACCCAACATCTCCTGTCGCCAAAACACATGCCCATACCACTCAACCAGGCCCAAATCCCGAACCCAATAACTCACATCCTATGGTTACACGATCCAAGGCGGGAGTTTTTAAACCCAAGTATCAGGTAGACTTTGCTTCGCTTACTACTCATGCTCTACATGGTGCCCTAACCGCTATCATTGAGCCTCATGGTTTTAAATCGGCTGCCAAAGATCCTAAATGGATGGCAGCCATGGTTGATGAGATTGAGGCTTTAAAACACAACAACACTTGGACCTTGGTTCCTCGACCTACTTCCGCTAATATTGTCGGATCAAAGTGGGTATATCGAATTAAATATCACTCTGATGGGAGCATTGAACGTTACAAGGCTCGTCTAGTGGCTCAGGGATTCACTCAAATTCCCGGTTTGGACTACTCTCATACCTTCAGTCCAGTAGTTAAGGCCTCTACTGTTCGCATTGTTCTATCCATTGCAGTCTTGAACAATTGACGTTTACACCAACTTTTTAAATGGCCATTTAAAAGAAACTGTCTATATGGAGCAACCTCCGGGCTTTATTAATCAGCAGTACCCTCATCATGTCTGTAAATTGTCAAAGGCTCTCTATCACTCTATGGTTTAAAACAAGCTCCTAGGGCTTGGTTTCAGCGGTTAAGCGCCTTTCTTCTTTCCTACGGATTCACTTGCAGTCATGCCGATACCTCTTTGTTTGTTCTTAACAAATATTCGTGTATCATGTATCTCCTAGTCTATGTTGATGATCTGATACTAACAGGTAATAATGAATCCGCAATCGCCACATTTATCACTCATCTTCATAATGAGTTTGCCATCAAAGATCTTGGGGATTTGAGTTATTTTTTGGGACTTGAGGTTGCTTATACTGATTCTGGACTCTTTCTTACTCAGTCAAAATATGCCACAGACATTCTTCAAAAAGCGAATCTTTATGATTCCAAACCAGTCAGTACTCCTCTTGCGCCTCATGAATCCTTTACTGCTAATGGTACATTTTTTTCAGATCCTACTCTCTATCGTTCGCTGGTTGGTGCCATGCAATATTTGTAACATCGCGAATTTTCCCTAATTTTTTTTTATAAAAAGAATGTATTGTTTTAAACAATATATGTTTTAAATACCTTAAACTAATAATTATTTGTATCTCGACACTTTTGTACGTTTTAAAAATATTTCGAGTCACTTTCGGGCTTATAATATCATATTATGAATTTAGAATAATATAGTTTTAGGGAAATAATTGCCAATAAAAAGATTTGTGTGGACCGGGACTCGAACCCGCGTCCACAGCCAACCAACACACAGTGACAACCAACTGAGCCAACTATCATCTTGTGTAGTATTTCAGAAGAAAATAAACTTAACACATTCCTTAAATTGATTAGTCAAAGTCTTAGTCAAACAGTCAAAGTCTTAGTCAAACAGTCAAAGTCTTAGTCAAATAGTCAATTCATCATAAAACCTTACTTTATGGTGTTGACCAATTTTAATGGCTAATTGACTCCAAAACTAGTATAAAAACCCACCTATGACCCATTATACTTTGCACCTCTAAATCGATTGTTTCAATCCGAATAAACTTTCCCTCATACCTTTCTTCTATAGTCTATTACTTCTACAATTGAAGCTTTGATTATAAGCTCTTGTAATTGGCGAATTGGAAGCTTGATCTTCTTTCTTTTTCGTTTTCTTCAATTTGGACTAGCTACGTTGTTGAGTCTTTGGGATTCGCCTCGCATACATTCACAACACTTAGAGGATAATTCACCTTAGCCAATGTGAGTTTACATAGCCCCTTTTTCTGTTTTACATTTTGGGGTGAAACATGTTTAAACATTTTATACACTATCATTTACTCATTCTTACATTGTTGAAACTTGTGATTCAATTACACTATCATTTACTCATTCTATCATTTGACTGTAACAAAAAGACACAGTACAATCATTAACATTGATCAAGCCGCCTGTTTAGATTATAGCGCTATAGGTCTGACAAACCCATCCCCCCGCATAAATTTAGGGATGATCGATAACAGTAACAACATTTAACTAACTTGCGAGTTAGTCATCAGTCGACACAAGGTTTGATTGTACAAAGACGCATTGTTACATGTCGGACTCATACTCTATCATTATACAACTGTGATTGTTGTACAAACTATTATTATCAATTATGCTCGAAAACCTATGTATTCTCACCAACTTTTGTTGACCCAAAATATTTTCAAACTTAACATGTTTCAGGTTCTACTTGCTTGAAGATTTGAGTTAATGCTTGAAGATGTGTACATAGTATTATTCATTTTGATGTACGAATTCTTGTAGAACAATTTTATGTAACTTACTTAATTCATTTAATGAAATTTATTATTCACCATGAGCTACTGAACAATCATTCATACGTGACACCTCGATGTTTCCGCCATCGGTTGGGGTGTTACAATATTTAACAATTACCCGCCCAGATTTATCCTATGCAGTAAATCAAGTGTCTCAGTTTCTTCATGCACCAACCACGGATCATTTTCAAGCAATCAAACGGATTCTACGGTATGTTAAAGGTACCATCTCCTTTGGTCTTAACTTCACCCGTCCCCACAATAATTATATCCTTGGCTATTCGGATGCTGGTTGGGCACGCTGTCTTGATACTCGTCCATCAACTTATGGGTACTCAATTTTTCTTGGTGGTAACCTTATCTCTTGGAGTGCTAAAAAGCAACCCACCGTCTCTCGTCCCAGCTGTGAGTCTGAATATCGAGCTATGGCGAACACTGCCGCTGAAATTGTATGGATTACTCGTCTTTTACGAGAGTTGCATGCTTTACCTCCTGATCGGCCGACATTACTTTGTGATAACAAAAGTACTCTTTTTATGACTCAAAATCCGGTTTCACACAAACGAGCAAAACACATTGACATAGACTATCACTTCATTCGTGAATTGGTAAATTCTGGGAAGCTCTACACCAAGTTTGTTCCAACCAATCTTCAGGTAGCAGATATTTTTACTAAAAGTCTTCCGCGTGCTCAGTTTGAAGCCTTTCGAGCGATGCTCCGTCTTGGACCGCCACCATTCAGATTGAAGGGGGGTATTAGATAAAAGATTGGTCAATATGTAATATTTATTAATAGTTATTCTCTAGCTAATTTTATGTAATTCCTTGTAATTACTCTCCTCAATCACAAGAGGAATTGTTGTAATTTTCTCAATATAAATAGAGCTCCCTAACCCTCAACAAAATATATTGAGGTTGATTTTATTCACAAACTCATTATAAAAAAAATCTTGGGTCTGCTACTACCTAGGCGTGAACCTACAAATGAGCTATCCTAAGAAGCGTACAAAGGACGAGTTCAAAATTATGAACGCACAAATCAAAATTACACATGTATTAAAATTTCACCCCAAAAAAAAAAAAAAAAAAAAAAAAAAAAAAAAAAACTACAAAGTTAAACAAAATGAATATTCTCAAAATTACCCAAAAGGCCAAAATTACGCATGCATACATGTAACTCACAAAATGACACACGTTATAACACAAATTGCGCACTCACTTTTTACATTAGAACGTTAACACTCCTCTGTAAAATGAAAAATGTCAATACAAACAAGTTTTCAAAATGTTACGCTAATCTCACACTTTTATTGCCGTTTAAAAAAAAAACCTGTGAGGATGCCATGAACATTTAAGAATCTGGTTAGAAAGTAATCTATATTTGCATTGTGTTATGCTTTTTCAACACAATTTAGGTTGGGAATAGAGAGGTGCTCTTTGCTTAAAACGACATTTAAACAATTTTCCATGTTGAAAACACTTTTTTTTTTGGACGGTAAGTGGTGCAACCGGTGGAGCTCCGGCTAACATCCTGCGCCAGCCTGTACTGATTACCTATTCCACCTGGATTAGGGATCTCCTCAGGTGAAACCCCCACATGTGGTAAATATGGTTCCAACAAGAATTGAACCCTCAACCTTCACAAGCCTCCACTCTAGCTCCTCCAATTTTCACCAATTGAGCTAGGCTTCATCGCATTATCTAGGAAATGTGATTCAGTATCCAGTATGTTAGTTGGTTGAATAAAATTGTGCAAGTTAGCAAACCAATAACAAAAGCAAGAATGATGATGATTTCCCAAAATAATAAAGTTTTGGATTGAATGAAAAAATACTTGTAACAAAAAAAATAAAAAATAAAAAATAAAGTTTATTGCTTGGCTAGAGTTTTATAAAAGTTACAGTGTTCATATAAAACTGCGTTTTTAGTTGTATAAAAATTACTAGGCTTACAATATATAAAATTAAGGCATCGTACACTCAAGTTTATTTTTTTAACTGGCGAACATACGTCTCATCTAAAATCCACTCTAAAAAAGTTAAAATTCATCTATTGCTCACTTTGTATGTGGGACTTGAACAGTTGAACCCGCACCGCTTTGTTGGGAATAAACTGTTGGGTGTGAAGTCCTTGGGCTAGTTATTGCTATTGAGCTTGTTTTATTGGATGTTTAGGAAGCCCATTTAGGTTTTCTTGTTCTCCAAGCATAAACCCTAGATTAGTCTCTATATATATCCTGTCTATGTAATTGTAATTGTTGTCAGAGCTTAATAATAAATCCCTAGTTGCAGCCCGTGGACGTAGGTTCCCCACTGGAACCGAACCACGTAAAATTCTCATGTCCGTATGTCGTGCTTTATATTTTTCTCGTTTGTTATTGCGTGTTCGTTGTGAATCGGTCCTTCCGCTGCGCCACTTAATCCTAACAAGTGGTATCAGAGCTACGGCTCGTTGGATTCACATAACGATTCGCAGAGGTGTTTATTCTATTTTGAAGATTGGAGGTTAGGAACTCTGATTTCTATCACAATATTACTATATAGTTTTTTAACTACTTTGGATTTTATTGTGTCACATTTCTCAAAAGTTGTCAAACATAAAGCTGCCTGTCTAGAGAACCAACATGTTTTTGTGCCATTTGCTTTTGACACATTTGGAAGTCTAGCCCCTGAGGCAATCCGGTTCTTAAAAAGAGTTCAAAAGGTGGTGCAGAGCAACTCTCCAGCAACGAAGGACCTAAGTTTTATTTTTAATAGAGTACGTTTTTCTATTCAAAAGGGGGTAGCGGCGCAACTTGTGGCCCGCTTACCTGCCTGCCTCCCACTTGTAAAGAGTAACCCTTGAGAGCCGTCGGATTTTCAGTTCAAAATCGATCAAGGAAAGGTTTCAATTTTTTTTTCTGTCTTGCGATCAAAGAATAAAAAAAAAGGTTCATGTTTTTGTGGGGTTGTGCTCCATTCAACAAATCTGATTTGGAGTTTACGAAGGGATTAATCTTGGGCTAATACAAGAGTGTGTGGGGGTTGAATTGGATAAGGTTTAATAGCTCACAAGTTGATTTATACCTATACTGCCACCAACGATCTTGTGGAACAATTCAAATCAACCTTTGTTTTGTTATTTTATAGGTTCCTGTGATACACATTAACATCATTGTTTTATTTTTGTTCTTTTTTGACAAGCTGGTCGATTAGTACCAGGTTAGATCAATTGAATCGACGCCGCTAATTGTGACGTTGCTGGGAACGTGCCGTTTACAACCGTTTAGCCACGATCAGGAGAGACAGGTTCACTCGTTCTTGTTTTCTGATTAAGGTTTGTTTGGGTTGTTGTTCGGGTTTTGGGTGTTCAAGTTTTCGGGTTATTGGTCGGGTTGTTTGGGATTGGTTTGTTTGTCAGTTTTTGACCGGTTATTATCAACTTGGAACCGGGTTACTTTGATCTTATTTTTCGTTTGTCATTATGGCTGAAGACGGAAAATTGGTGATTGAAAAGTTTGACGGTTCGGATTTTAGTTGGTGGAAAATGCAGATAGATGCATTGTTGGGTCAAAAAGACTTGGATATGGTACTGGAAGAAAAACTGGAGAAAATGGATGAAGCTGGCGAAGCTCTGTGGAATGCCAAGGACAAGAAAGCTAGAGGTGTTATTACATTGTCGTTGACGAGGAGCGTTGCATTTAACATCATGTCTGAAACCACGGCTCGTGGTATGATGTTGGCTCTGTCAAACATGTATGAAAAGCCGTCTGCAGCTAATAAAGTGTTCTTGATGAGAGAGTTGTTCACGATGATAATGAAAGAGGGAAGCTCAGTGACCGAGCACATAAATAATTTGAATTCTCTTCTGTCCAGATTATCGTCTGTGGGAATGAGATTCGATGATGAGACCAAAGCTGTGATTTTGCTATCTTCACTGCTTGATAGTTGGTCCGGGACGGTGACAGCTGTCACTAACTCAGTTGGGCCTAAAGGGTTAACATTTGAAAAGATCTGGGATTTGGTATTGGGTGAGGATGTTCGCCACAGAAATACTAAAGGGTCGTCTTCTGAGATGTTACATGTTGGCAGGGGAAGGGGAAATAGTAGAAACAGTGGGAGCAACAAGGGTCGGGGCAGGAGCTTGTCTAGGGCTCGTCCGAGTGTGCGTTGTTGGGACTGCAACGAAAAGGGGCATTATAGGAATGAATGTCCGAACAAGAATTTTGGTAGATTGAACACTGCTGCGGTAAGCGATTCCGAGGATGACGCTTTGATACTGTGTGTTGAAAGCAGTGTGGAATCTTTAGTCATGGATTCCGGTGCATCATTCCATGCAACCCATAGCAATGATGGCATGCGGAATGTTAAAAAGGGCGATTTTGGCAAGGTTAGGCTAGGAAACGGTGAATTCTTGATGTGACTGGCATAGGAGATTTGGACCTGGTTACTACTTGGGGCACTACTTGGACTTTGTGTAACGTCAAGTTTGGTGGTGGAAAGTGGAAGGTCGTTAAAGGTAATCTCGTGGTTGCTAGCGGTTTCAAGAAGGGGTCGCTATATATGGTGCCTGTTCCGTCTGGGGAAGTGACCGCCTATGTTAAGACGAACGCCAAAGTCGGGCTCGCCGATTCGACAGTTAAACGAGTCCAGTTTGCAGAAAAGGACTCTAGGACTTCAGGTAATCAGCTTGAGCGTATTCGGAGGTCTGAACATGTACGGGATTTTTGTAGCAGTGGGAGCATAGGAAGTGTTCCGACACCGTCTGGAAATCGACGTTGGGTTCAGAAGACCAGGTTTCCGAATGAAATCTCTCCTGAGAAGTTTCTGCTAGTGGGGAGTGTTCCTCTGAGAATCTTTGTATCTGATGGTTTGTGTCTATGGGAATCAGTTGGGATTGAGGATGTGAAGACGGGGTCTTTTGAGACCGTGTTGAAGCCATCTGGAGCTTCAACGGGCCTTTCTGTTTACTGATGATGATTGGCCGGCTGTAACTAGGTTGATTGGGGATACATGGTTTGAAGTTTGGTTTGTTCTTGGGAGCTGGACCGGGAAGACTTCTGTTCATGTGTGTGTTTGAACTTTACGGATTACTGAAGACATGGATTGCTTTGTGCTTGTTGGCGGACTTGGTGTTTATCGCAAGGCCTTCAAGTGGGAGATTGTTGGGTGTGAAGTCCTTGGGCTAGTTATTGCTATTGGGCTTGTTTTATTGGATGTTTAGGAAGCCCATTTAGGTTTTCTTGTTCTCCAAGCATAAACCATAGATTAGTCTTTATATATATCATGTCTATGTAATTGTAATTGTTGTCAGAGCTTAATAATAAATCCCTAGTTGTAGCCCGTGGACGTAGGTTCCCCACTGGAACCGAACCACGTAAGATTCTCGTGTTCGTATGTCGTGCTTTATATTTTTCTCGTTTGTTATTGCGTGTTCATTGTGAATCGGTCCTTCCGCTGTGCCACTTAATCCTAACATAAACATCTGATGCCAAACAACAAACTAGACTGAGAAAATTAAGCCATTTTGGCATGTTTTCTTTACAACCGAATCGTGTGAAAACTAGTTCGGTAGGGTTGGATTGTGGTCGTGTCATGCTCGGGGAGCTGAATTAATTCTTCTTCCAGTTGGTTCGTTTGGTGTTGATCTTACATTTTTGTTTTCATTTGTTTTGGTGTATCTAATGAACACATAAATATTTGTCTGCTAATTTTGTCACATAATGTTGCTATTGCTATTATCATCCAAATAAAAGGTGTGTTTAAAAGTGTATATCACATTTACACTAACGCTGATAGGTTACTGAACTAGGCTAGCTTCTTTATTGCATATAGTTTAGTGGGTTGGTGGTTGTTGTAAATCACTCCCACCACATATTTGTGAAAGAATAATATATAATAATATATTAATAGTGAAAATAGAATGTGATGTTGAATGAATTTTACTAGTTTTTTTTTTTTTTTTTTTTTATTATGTTATTTTGTAGTTTTATGGCGAATGATAATGTTATTCCCAGTTTGAAATAAAGGTAAACGAGAATTTAACCAAAGAATACTTCAGTGACTGGTTTTTGCCAAATGTTAAAGAGAAATGATTGCAATATTTGAGTGACGTACGAGGAAACATCATATTATTTGTGCATAAAGTTTTGTGTATGTTTTTGGTGATTCTAGATAGCTAACAAATTAGAAGGTACAGAATTAATTTGTAGATGCAGTTACAAACATTCATATATATATATAGAGTAAAGATCCGGTACAAATAGTTTTTTTGGTAAAAACTGTGAGAATCAAAGGAGGGTATTTTTTTTTTTATTTTTTTTTTCAAAAATTTTTTTCCCATATTGTTAAACATGTATTATAGTATTGAAAACTAAAAAAAAAAAAAAAAAAAAAATTGGTGTAGAGTAATTACGTGTAGAGTAATTACATAATTACTCTAGTGTAAACTAATGTATTTACCTTAATGACGTAATTACACTAAAAAAAAATTTTAAATTTTTTTTTTTTTTATTATTATTCATCTAGAAAGAATATTTAAGCACATGGGGAAAAAAATTCCTAAAAAAAAAATAAATTTTTTTTACCCCCTTTGATTCTCACAGTTCTTACAAAAAAACTATATGTATTTGATATTTACTCTATATATATATTTATAAAAGTTGGTATTAATTTAAAATGGATAAATATTTAAACTGTAAATTAAAAGATTTGATTTTTTTTTAAGATAGGATTATATATATATATATTTTACAAAAATACAATTAATTGTTTGTTTTTTTAAGATAGAAACTATTAGGATCATATATTTTTAAAATTTTAAACTGTTGATCAATAAAAGGTAAAAACCATGAATTATATGTTACGTGTGCACCAGGTTTTTTAACGGGTCAAAGATTTACCAAAACATGACGTACTTCAAATGTGTAATATTAACGTAAACATCACAAAGAAAATTGAACATATGATTCATATTAGGAGACATGACAAGAGGATAATGAAAGATTAAGTATGTTAGTACGCTAGCAATCAAATAACAAGTTTGATAACTTTTTTACCAACAATTTGGATCAGATTATTTGATTTTAATTTCTGAATATGTATCCGAAACAGACATCCAAAGTACGTAGTTAACAGCGAACGCGGGTTCCATAGCAAAGCAGTCATTCAATAAACAAGAAGCCTCCGTTTATAACAATAACAATAATTGTACCTAGTAGAATCTCACCCATCGTTAAACTATTCGTAGGATATAGAAAGAGGGGATGTAGTAAGGCCTCCAGCTTCAAAACCGTACCCCAAAATAAAAACATAAAAGACGAATAAAAACACGTATAGAAATACTAGTGAGGTGCCCGCGTGTTGCGACAGGAAACAACATTTAGTTAACATGTACATTGTGTGTTGTACTTCAAGCAATTATACTGTAAAACTTAAATTTAAGATGTCAATAAAAAATGTATTATAATATAGTATAGATGATTCAGTTCATTTTCGTTTGTTTTCGTTTCGGTTATTACTTAACCATAACATATCATTTTTAAATTAAAAAAAAAACTATAGCAATACTGTACTCAAATTAAAGAGAAAAAATGTTTGTTTATACAGTGTAATAATATTAGAAAAATATTAATGTATAAAAAAAATTGTACGTTTAAAAATCTTGGGGGTGGTTGGCTAAAATAAATGTAATTGTTATTTAAATAAAAAAAATTGAGTAAAGTTAAGGGGAAAAATTTTTAAGTATTGTATAAAAAACATATTTGCCCTTAAAAAGTAGTTAGCATATACATTATGTTTTGTACTCTAAGTAATTATGCTTGTAAAACTTAAATTTTAAGAGGTTCTTTAACATAGTATAGATAACCACACTATAAAAACAGTAGAATACGTATTGTACTAAAAATATTATTAGCAAGCTATCTAACAGAAAAAATTATAAAAAAATATATATATAATAGGAAAAATGTCTCCATCTACACAAACCCTATTTATTTCATTGTGCTTCCACGTTACACGTCTAGAACTTGAACCTTCTTCGGTATATAGGTGCCTCACTTCCGAGCACATTGACATCATCGAGTATCAATTCCTGGTATAGCTGGATCGCCAACTAAATGAACTGGTCATCAAGGTGATTGGGATGAATAATTGGAGCTAGAGGTGGAGATTACGAGGTCTCTTCATCACTTGAGCTCATTGTGATTTTATTAGAATGTGAAATTGATATTGGAGAATTTAGATAGAGGTTGTGATATATGTATGTAGAAGTGTCAAGTGTGTGTGTGTAATATGTAAATTGAGTTGAGAGTGTATTGTGTATAAATTTGAAATTAATTTTTTTTTTTTTTACAATTTATCATTTTTTTTTAATTCAATCATAAATACTTTCATTCTAGAACAAAAAAAATTACATTAAGATAGCGGGCAGGCGGACAACAAAGAAAATTAATTGATTATCATTGAACTAATCAATTATTCTTTGTAAAAGATGCACCAGTCCAATTTTGGGACCGATCATCGCTCCCGCACCAAGTCCTTGCCCAGGAACCATCAACCTCGAACCAAGTTGTGGAACCATCATGGCACCACCAAAATGCACAACAAATCCGTGGTGGTGGCAGTTATCATTTATTCAAATATGTTTACAATGATGATCGGACAAATTACGATATATAGCAGTGTTAAACTTTAAATATGTTTGCTAAAATCACTTAAAGTTCTTCCATGTTACTAAAGCCACTATCTCCATCAGATGTTCCAATCTTCAAAATTTAGAATTTTTACTAGGTTACCACATGTTTAATATGTTACATTCACCTTATTTTTTTTAGTCTAAAATGTTGATATGGCTTTTTTATACATTAATTATGCGAAATGTTTAATTAACACTATATGCTTTCTTAAGTATTTTCCATTGTAATTTGTATGTCACTAAAAAAAGAGTCGCTTATGCGTGTAGAGCAATCACCGATGTTTGTGGTTCTTGACTTGTTTACCGATTTCACTTGACTCCACTAAAATTGGTTAAACTGAATCAAGCCAGTTATAAACCTATTTCAAAATGAACTGATAGCTTTGCTCTTGTAACTTGGTTTCATACCGATCCGCTGTAAGCCAAAACCCAATGTTGACAAGGTTTGATCAAACACAAACCGTTGGGCCAGAAACCGATTTGAGCCCTGTATTTCGACAAGTCAAAGCATTACCTATTGGGCACAGCTCTAAGGCACAAATGCTTATTGCTTTGCTCCTAATCACCCTTTTATACGTTTTAGATTTTATTTTACTGAAGTCATAAAAAAATGATAAAACTTCTTAATCAATCCATGGGCTAAAGAGAGCCCAAAACTGATAAACAACAACCCATGGGCTAAAGAGAACCCAAAATGTCTTCAACCAAACATGAATAAAATGAGGTTGTTACTTACAGCCATGTTAATTCATTTAGTTTTTTTTTTTTGTTTTTAACGGTCAACATATCAATCCTGAGCACTCTTGAAATATTCACTGGACAAAGGAGTACCCCGAGAGTAACCCAGGTCCACCAGTAATGTCACACCAGTTCTCAGGGAAAACTCGTCGCCCGAAGGCCTACTGCGGTAAAACCCGGGCCACCATCAACATTTTGGTGCCGATAGGACTCGAACTCCCTACCTCCCATAAGGAAAGAAAGGAGGATGCCACTCCACCATAAAAGGATTGGCTCATTTAGTTCGTATTTAAATGAAAAGAAAAGGCTTTAGAAAATATTATTGGTAAAAATAAATAATAACTTAAGTAATATAGCTTTTTAATCATACTCATACATTATTCGTTTGCGAATAAAAAAAATAAAGTGATGATTGATCTCTTCTAGGATTTTTACACCGTGTATATCTTGCTCAGCTCGGCTGTTACTGGTGTGATCCGACAGTAGTGAGTAGACTCCTTGGTTTTGAGAATTCCAACTAGGGAATCAGAAGTCACGGTCACAGGGGGTCGAAACCATATATAACAAAACATTTGCAAGTCTTTTGACTAAAAACACATGTTCGTGTGTACATTTTTATAATTTTTTATTAAATAAGTCAGAGACTTTATAAAATCAACAAAAAGAAAGGGTAAAATGCTAAAATCGTCCATGTGGTTTGTTGAAAGTTGCCACTTATGCATAAACTTGAAATCTTTTGTCATAATCGTACCCTAGTTTTAATTGTTTGTCTAAATCGTCCCTGGCACTAACTCCATCCAGTTAAGTCAAGGGACGATTTAGACAAACAATTTAAAATCATGGTACGATTATGACAAAAAATTTCAAGTTTGTACGTAAGTGGCAACTTTCACCAAACCATAGTGACGATTTTAGCACTTACCCAAAAAAAATAAACTATTAGTTTTCAACTTGAAGGTTTATGTCACCATGTATGAGATCTTCTCGAGTAATAATTTATTGTGTTTTTAGCCTTTTTCTTCGTATATATGTATATCCATATTTCTATATCGTTTGTTGTTTTGCCTTGTAATTTCCAGGTGATACGTGACTATACAGATTTTCTTTGAAATAACTATAAAAATATAACTTGATACAAGTAAAAAGCTACCAAAACATTCACATCTCATTTGGTTAACATGACACGTAAATATCGATAAGATATTGTTAATTTTTCTATATTATTATATATATATACAAAAGGTAACTTTTGATGTGAGTGCGAAACACTGTTTCGCTCAATACAACTTTTTAAAGCTCCATTTCGTCAGCGCCTACGTCATCTTACGTCATGTACAAGTCTCTAATGCGAACCAGGAAAACCAAGCCGAAATCGCCCAGGAAAACCTGCCAAACCACCCATTCCTCTCTCTCTCTCTCTCTCTACCTTCTCTTTCTCTCTCTTCGTTCTCTCTCTCTAGACCCTTCCCGGTTAGTGGTGGTGATGTCGATGTTTTATTTTTGGTAGTGACTCTTGCTAGCGGTGATGTTGGGTGGTGGTTATGCGGTAGTGGTATCTTGGTTGACAGTTGTGGGGGTGGTTTTTTGATGGTGGTAGTTGGGACTGTCAACAATTTTGATAGTGTGGATAGGAAGTGTGGGCAACTCGGATTTGGAGTCGGAGGCCATGGCGGCGGCGGCGGTAGAAGAAGTGGAGCGGGTGGAAGCAAATGAGGAGGTTGTCTCTACCGCTCTGCTCTCTCTCTCTTCAATGTGGATGTCAATAAGAATGTACAGGGTTTGCTTTTGTGTTTGAAATGGTTTTGCAAAACCATTTAAGAAAATGATATGCAGCACATGGTTTGTCGGATTCTATAATAATTTAATTAAATTGAAATAATAATTTATTTAAAATTGAAATTGTCATAATGGTAGGGTGGCTTCCATAGACCTCCCTCTTACCATTTCTTTTCAACAGGTGTCTTATCCAAAAAGTTGAATCATTCTCAAAACCTACGTTACAACATATTACATTTTTCATCCTTCATTTTTGGTTATAGTAGCCTTTTTTTATCCTTGGTTCTAAATAATGTCTTTAGTTTAATAATTTAATGCAACAATATAATAATATGTAAAACTTATTTAGAACCGATGTAAAAAAATTTTATGCGGATAAGACACCTGTTAAAAATCCCATATAAAATACTGTGGGACATAATATTTGATTATCCTAAGTTAGATTATTTAGTATGTATTATTGTTGTATAACCTATAGTTGTGGCGGTTATGGTGGTTATTTTGAACTATTGTGTCGGTTCACTAAAGGGTGTCATACCCCTTCACCACATATAAATAGCCCCATACCCCTTCATTTGTATTTGGATGATTTCTATAATATAAAGCAAGTTTATACAATTCTCTCTATTCAAATCTCACAAATACTACTAAAGGGGGTATTACGAATTATCCATGTGAAGATATTCATAAATTAATATATTAATCTCTTGCGTGAGCTAGGTTTTAGGCAGGTGCAGGTCTATAACCACGCAACGTATGACGCAGTAATCCGTTAGTCCCCGCCGCGGCAACGCGCGGCGGGTATAAAACTAGTTATGTTACAAGAACCAACTTATGCGCCTACTAATTACAGTTGAATAAGACGTTATTGAGATATTCAACGTACAAATAATTTGAATGTAATAAATTTTAAGAACCTGTCCCCTCTTGTATCTACAAAAACCTAAAATTCAGATATGCTATGAATAATTAACGTTACTAATATCTTCGATTTCTACATGCATGTATCATCCATCAAAAGATCACCCACCATCTTGGTCAAGCTTCATAATGCGCACCTAAACTTTGCTCTTAGATCTCAATTAAGCCATATATGACTCGTATCTCCTTAATCACAAATGCATACCACACATTTGATAACGTGCGATGGTGGAGTTTAATAAGACCCGATAAAACACTAACTTACAGCCAACAAAACCAAATCACTTGATATTCCAAAAATAATCTAAACAAAACCAACAAGATACGGCCAGTGCTAATCTTAACTACTTAAAATCATATATTAAGGAAAAAAGAAAACCCAGTAAAACACAAATTATAATCCAATGTCAAAAGCACAACCGGTAAATTGTAATGATACAGAGAAAATTCATGGCCCACTATAACTCCCTAGGCAAATCTCATTTCAATCATAACCAAGAGAGATTATGTGTTAATAAGACATGCACACCTCAAATAGCACCAACACGTTTTTGGACTAATTGGTTAGGTAGCCAATAAAACTTCACAGTTAAGTATGCTCAGGTGGGATTAATATTATGATAGGTGACCTCCTGAGAAGCATCTACCAGGGTAACTAAAAAAATAACCGTAAAATTTCTAGATGGGACAACCAATTGAGAACAAAACGAGTTGCATTGGTGGTATTAGGACCGGATGTTACAAAACCACTCTTAAAACTTCACAGTAGTATTTGTGTTGTGACAAGTCATGCATACAACCAACCCGGCGCGTTGACAAAAAGTGACAGCTCAAGTTAGGCTACCAAATCAGAAGACAGTTGTAGATATTTTGTTACTTTATTTTGTAGTACACATGACCAAAGAAGAACCTAATCCACACAAATTAAAACAAACGTACCATCATTTCACATGTTGATGCTTTGGAACCACTCCCTCAGCTAGCTTGTCATGTGAACCCTCACACCTTTATTTTTTTTTTTTTTTATTTCGAATTACGTCTGGTGTTTAAATCACATTATAATTTGCCCAAAATATCAATATACTTTTTTTTAATTGTTTAAAATAATATATTTGTGGTTATTGAAAAGGAAAGGATGGAAGAAACAACAGGTGTCGGCCGATATTATATTATAATCTAACTAAAAGAATAAATTAGATGAAAAAGACAGAAAAAATATATAATTGTTTGTTTGAAAGAGAGAGAGCCAGAGAGGTGGCTTCTACGGAAAACAAATTCCATAAATGAAATATTGAAATGCATGCTATAAGTGGTTGTACTATGTTGACACAATTTTTGTTTTCCTAAAATAAAAGAGTATAATTACAACCATTAGCTCATGTGATTTTTCCATGAAGTTTTAATCTCGGCTGCTAAAAGTTTAAAGTAATAAGTTGGAGTATTAATTTTCAATATCTTACAATCTTTAAGCATTAAACACTAACTTGTGACCCTCACATGCCCCAAACGCAAGGGTATTTTTGTCCATTCACATATTAAATTTTTAAACCCTTAAATAACCCCCCCCCCCTAAGGCCGGCCGGTTCCTTCAACAGAGAAAAGGAAGAGACAACGGCAACGGTGATGGTAATGATGGTGAGTTTAACAGTGACAGTGGATGTTGGTGGTTGACATGACGAAATCAAGCACTATTGGTGGTGTCCTTTTGACTTTAATAACGTACAGTTGTTGAGGCAACAAAGACAGAGGATGGTTATCGTTAGTGGATGTTCGAGAATGACAGACACGGTGGTGAAGGTGGTTTTAAGTGGAGTGTAGATAATGACGGTGGTATGATATGGTGTTGTGGTAAGGAATGGTGGTGAGTGATTGATGGAGACGACAATGGTCATCTTAACTATTGATGGTGGTTTGCAGAGGAGATAATGATGACGGTAACCATGGTGAAGGAAGACAGAGCCAACAACCATTGTACAAACCACAAGGACTAACGGTGTAATTAACTCAAAAAAATTATTGATATTATGTGTTCGTCATTGTAGAATATTATTCTTTTAATTATTACACCGTTTAATAGTATTTAGGAAAATATCATGTAAAAGAATTATCAATCACATTGGGAGAAAAAGAGTTAATTTTTATTAGACCATAGGATACTTATATTACAAATTGCAAAAGTTTAAACTAAACGTGTTACAAACTGCAAAAGTTTAAACTATATGTGTAGTTTCTCATACTTAATGATTATTTTTTAAATTTTATAAAATCACAGATTATCCGTGTAGTTTACTCAACTTAAAAATTATAAAAGTTAACTTAAAATTCAAAATAAAGTTTCTATAAAAACATTTTAGAAGTTCAAACAGAAACCAAGATTAAATAGTTATCAGTCTTTATTTTTAATTGCAACAACTTAAGATCGCACTACCCAAATTGGTTAGTTTTCCTTCCATTCAATTATGATAAATTCTACATAAACAAATATAAATGGGCTTAAATTATGTTTATGCATCCGGTTAATATGGGCTAACTCACTTTGTATAGACACATGTCTCTTAGATAGGATGTCCAAGATTCAATCCTTGACAAGGAGTGTAATTTAGAGTTATTTATTGGTGTAATAGTATAGGAGATACATATCATTTGACATTAAAAAAAAGGAGATAAACCTCACAAAAAGCAAATCATATAGCGTGATATCCGCCGTTGTTATTACTTGCAACTGTTTTTGAGTTCTTTGTTTTCTTTAATGGCTGTGGAGACTCTTTTCTAATTGATCTCACATAAAGTACATTACATCATGTGATTTTCTTCGTCGTTTATTACGTGTTCATTTTTTCATCAATGGACAATGGTAACTTACTACTGTAATGAATATCCCCCTCCTCTAAACCCAATTTTTAAGGTGCTGCAAATGTTACCGTTTTGACTTTAATCATTATTTTAAAAAAATTGACTTGATATCAAGACAATCACACACAACTATCAAAGAAATATTACATGAGATTTGGGAAATACTAACTATCAAAGAAATATTACATGAGATTTGGGAAATACTTGAAAACCGAAAAGACCACCATCATTCATACAACTTTTTTGCTTAGTTTTTAATCAGGATAAAATAATGAAAAATATGTGTAGTATGTATTTCGTGAACTACATATACATGTATCGTATAAGTTGCAGATATGTAACTCACGAGCTAATTAAACACCTTTTTATTTTGTGTTTATATAGTGGTTTAGTGGGTATTAGCCATTAGGCGGCTAGATCTTTCTACACCTTAGATGGATTTTGTTTGTGATTGTTTTCCTATGTCCTAAATCTATCTCTATATGTGGTTCTATGATGCCATATATGTTTCTATTTCACCATTTCACTAACTTCTTTTCTTATTTGGTAACTTTATACTTCTATCCTTTTAATTTTGTTTGATTTGGAACTATGGTTTCTCTTAAAGCAGCCTGCCAGTCTTTTTATCCCAAAACTAGAAGTAAGCTTTGTCAACGTCTAACCATTCCAAATTTTATCAATAACTTTGTTATTTGTGGGAATTCCCGAGTATGATTGTTGTATTTTTACTATATTAATCTTTTAACAAAAATAAAAAAGTAAATTAAATAAATTTAATTCGTTGACCTAGGTTATTTTGATTCTCCCGTAACTTTATGGTTTTTTTAAACCACACTTAGAACTGTTAACATTACGAAATTGAGGGGCATTTATGTAAATTTCACCTGTTAAAAATTATAAAATGGACTCAATAGCAAGTTGATTTGTAACATCCCGAAAATCCGCTTCGCTTAATTACGCTATTAGGCGTGAATAAGAAATGACAAGATGAATTAAATAGTAGAATGAGCCGTTTATGGGTAATAAAATGGGATGATACGAATGTGGGTTATGTTCTAATATGAAAATTACTAGTGGAAGTTATTATCTTTATAATGGGGAAATAACACTAGAAATAAACTTGCATAGTTAAGGTTATGATAACAAAAGGCTTTGGGGTAAACTTGAGGGACTTGTGGTCCAAACACACCCCAATAGGGGTAAACGAATTCATCCCTCAAAGAGGGCATTCTTGAGCTTAAACCAAACCCTAAGTCCCTAAAGTTGAAGAATTGATGCAAGAGGTTGATGTAAGAGATAAATGGTTGGTTCTAGAGGGCTAATCTTCAAGGATTAAGCTTTGGTAAGAACCCTAACCCCAAATTCGTGTAGGATTCGAACCCCACATGTGGGTTTTGAGCAAAACATGTTAAATTCATATTATTGCTTGATTTTAAGTGATATTGATCATCTTTAATAGTTTAGAGATGAGCTAATCACTATAGGTTGCTTGTTTGCAAAGGATGATAATATTGGGTTTTCATTTGAGCTTTGATGTTGCTAAATTAGTTGTAAATACATGTAATGGTAGGAATGATGTGTAGTTGATGATATGCATGTGGAAAATTGGTCATGATTGAAGGTGATTATGCGTTTTGATGGAATGCGTGTATTAGAAGCTTGTACATTGAGTTTAGAATGTTGTACGCATACCATGTGTTTGATGAAATGTCTAGATGAGTATGATGTATGAAATTGTATGCAAGACTTAACAAATATGAAAGTGTTAGTATGTGTCGAATGACTTCTATGTGCACCAAAGTAGTCATATCATGATATGTGTGCTATAACATGCTAATGTAATGTTTAGGGTAAAAATTGATATGGAGTAGTATATCGGTATGGATGTATGTATCTAAATATTGAAAGTTGCATACGTGATAGTTGACTTTCTGAAAAGTCAACAATGTAGAATAACATGATTGCGTGATTAGAAAACACTATGTGATGCATCACATGTTAGACTATGAGGCATATATGATAATAAGTGGGATTACATGATGTGAGAATAAATGTGGTGATGAATGTATGTTTTAAGTATGATAGAAATTGACTAATGAAAATCAATGTGATATTTGGTTGGGAATGGTTGTTAGTGTGAATGATCATGTATGCTAACAATGATGTGAACATGATGATATGAAAGGATAGGAAGGATGGACTCAAGCATGAGAAGCTAATGGGTCAATAGGAGGCAAGTAAACGAGCATGAACTTGGAGGACTTGAGGTAAGTGGTTCTTATTCCACTTAGGATAATGAATCTTAACATGTATATGTGTTTGTAAGTAGTATGAGGACCGTGAGATGATGGAACGTAAATAACGAGGTTAAGGCTTGAATTGGAGTTTATAATGGAATAAACGTGGCTTCGAATGGATCGGCGTGGATGGGTCTAGAAGGGGTGGAAAGGAGAAACAAAATGGGAATGTGCAGAGTCCACCGTAAGGGTACGGTGGCACCGTTCCCTTACGGTGGCCCCTGCAATGTTTTCCCCCACCGTAGGGCAGAGGGGATACCACCGTTGGGTTTTGTGGTCCACCGTAACCTTATGGTGGCCACCGTAAGGTTACGGTGGGACCTGGAAATTTATATTTTTTTTTTTTGTTTATTCTATCGTATGCTGATGTTTCGCTTACGTACGTGACTCGTAATAGCGTTTAACGCATCAATTAATATTGTTGGACCTCGTGTAAGGCTATGTAAGGGTGTAGCATGTAATACTAATGTTAGTTTTGTAATATGATCATAGTACGAAATGATACAAGTGCGTGTAATTTAATTGATACGTTGCTCGATGGTATCAAATACGATAAGTAGATTGAGAATGTGCTGTACATATGGGTACACATGCTCGGGTTTGAGAGAGAGTTTCATGCATGTAAGGGTTGGTAATTATGAGTAGATTGAGTATAGGGCTGGAACGTCATATTTGTCATAGAGATTAGCGAAGAAAGAGTAACATGACGGGTCAAGTAAGTTATATGAAGGACTTGTATGATTGTATGTATGGTGGTATTATATGAAGGAGTTGTATGCTTGTATGTATTGTAGAATTATACAAAGTGTATGCTTATATGTATTGTAGAATTATACGAAGGGAGTGTATGCTTGTATGTATTGTAGAATTATACAAAGTGTATGCTTGTATGTATTGTAGAACTATACAAAGTGTATGCTTGTATGTATTGTGAAATTATATGGAGGGGAAGTGTATGTTGGACGCATTTTGGGGTTATTAACCTTTGTTATGTGAATGATAGGAAACGTAGGTAGGTACGTATGATTGCAGGAGACGTGGAGGTTCGGATCGGGGTAACCCACCCGAACTCGAATGAAGGCTGTTGGACAGGATCACAGAGTATTGTTGGATGTTACTTCCGCGTCATGAGTAGATTACATGAGGTTACCTATTGAACTAACGAAATGGTTTTGTGGTGAATGCAGGATGTCTTGTCTATCTTGAGAAGTAAGGAAAGGATGAAGATCGAGCGAGGAGGCGGATTGTACGTGGTCACGGTCACATAATCAAATGGAGAGGAGTCACGTAGAATGTATTAAGAAATATTTTAAGATGTAACACCAAAAATACATATTAGAATCAGTTTCTAAACGTTCAAGGTTGTTATTAAAGAAAAGAATTTTTTCGGTTGGCTTTTCCGCTGCAAGTTTCTTGATATTGGCTTAGGGTTTTACATGATTGCTTCTTGGCACATCAACGCTATGTTCCCGAGTTAACTTAAGGAAGGAAAAGAAAAGAAAAGAAAGGAATATATTTCCTTCCCTTTCTCTTCCTTTATTTTCCCTTTCTTTTCGTTTCATTTCCTTTCAGTTTGGAATGATGATATTTAGCATCTTTTTCTCTTCTTTTCCATTCCTTTTCTTCCAAGAATAATCTCTGGAACACAATTTTTTTTCTTTTCATTCCATTTCCTTCCTTAAAAAAAACTCTGGAACACAATCATCTTTTTCTTTCCTTCACTTTCTTTTCTTTTTTCTCGTTAAGTAAACTTAGTAACACATCACAAAGTCTTTAGTTGGTACAGAAGATTTTGGTCTACTAGGGCGTGACACATGATGTTGACACGTGACGATATGTTATTGGTCCACTCTATTATAAATTAAAATAAATAAAACAAGTAATTATTTTCATAATTTTTAAATGCTGGCACATACTTTTTTAATTACCGGTCAAAATCATCTGCTGGGTATAGCCCAGTGGTTGGTGGCTCAATAATTGGGAGACCGGGGACCAATTGTTCACCGATTCGATCCTTAAGAGCGTCGGGTTTTACCGATTTATACATTGTTATGCTTTCAGGTGGATGTATAATCGTGTTTTTCCGGAAAATGACGGGTGGTGAACCAAGACTCGAAAAAAGTTTTTAGTAAATTTGTTGTACATAAAAAAAAATTACTTGTCAAAATCAATATTTCCGTGATTTTCTCGAGTCTACAATCATATATCACCCACACTCACACACGACTCTCCTACATCTTCGACACCATAATCACAATCACAATCACAATGTCAATCGAAAACCAAAAGCTCCTTTAATCCCAAAAAAGCGAGCCTTCTCTCGCTGCGCCTCACACGCATACGACGAGCTCCACAGTTTCCGATCATATCTCCGTTGGATGTGCGTTGACCAGTCAAACGCCTACACTGCAACTCTCTCATGGCTCGTCTTCATCATCTTCACCTTCATCATCCCTGCCTTCTCTCATTTCTACCTTGCCTGTAGCGATTGTGATAATAGGCACGCAAGACCTTACGATACTCTTGTTCAGTTGTCTTTGAGTGGTATTGCTACGCTTTCGTTTGTTTCGTTATCGCAGTTTGTAAGGATTTATGGTTTACGAAGGTTTTTGTTCTTTGATAAGCTTTGTGATGAGAGTGAGACTGTTCGTAAAGGGTATACTGCTCAACTTAATGTACGTACTCTGTTTTAGCATCATTGATTGAGCTTTGGATCTCTAGTTATTATTTCATTAATTCTGAAAATTAAAAAAAAAAGATTTATGAAAAAAATTGTATATTTATAGAACCTGTGTATGTGCAAATCATGTGCATATGGGTGATCATTGGATATCGGTTTATTCGGTTTTGATTTATTTGGTACTACCTGAAAACTGAACTGATCTTGATTAGAAATGTATCTGACCGAACAGAATAATCTAATATTATTCGGTTTCTTATACTGAATTTGGTCAGTTTATCTGAATAAGCAAGATTTGTGGAGCCGATAACTGAATAAGCTATTCGGTTACAGTTAGCAACCGATAACTTTTTGGTTCGGTTTTTTTTTGGTTACGGATGTGGTGATGAGCATTTTGGTACCCGTACCGTATTGATCTAAATTCGCTACCAATTTTGTTGGCGTTTTCGAGATCGGTACTTTGGTTTCTGTGAGGTACAGGTATTTAAACTTTAAATACCGTACTGAACCGTACTGAGCATTTTCGGTACCAGTACCCAGTTTTGACGATTCTTTGGATCAGTACTTTTGGTACTGAGCTCATCCCTATGTACATGTGCATGTAAACGTCTAAAGAGTAAAAAAAAATCATATGAAAAATACTTTAATGCTTTTTTATGTGCATAACATACATATTCATATTAGCATGTAAGAAGAACCGTTGATAAAAGTTAAAACAATTGAAGTTTGTTCCTTTTGTTTTCGTAATGATCTAGTTATATGTAATGAACCTCACTACAAAAATATGATCCTCACACTGTTATGAAATATACAAATGCAGAGATCACTCAAAATCCTGTCCATCTTCGTTACGCCTTGTTTTGCTGCTCAGAGTGCATACAAGATCTGGTGGTACAGTTCAGGTGCAACAGCCATTCCTTTTTTGGGGAATGTTATAGTGAGTGACACGGTAGCATGTGTCCTGGAACTCGGCTCATGGCTTTACCGAACCGTGGTGTTTTTCCTTGTTTGCGTGCTTTTTCGCCTCATTTGTTACCTCCAAATCCTCCGTTTACAAGATTTCGCTCTAGTTTTCCAAGTAGACTCTGATGTTGAGACTGTATTGAGGGAACATCTAAGGATCAGAAGGCACCTGAAAATTATAAGTCATCGTTACCGCGTGTTCATATTGTTGGCACTTATCATTGTCACAGTCAGTCAGTTTGCATCACTTCTTGATACCACCAGCCACACTGCTGAAATTAGCATTTTCAAATCCGGTGAACTTGCAGTAAGTGTCTCTGTTGCTTTGTGGTTTTGGCTTTTTAACTAAACTTCTAGGGGTAGCAATATGTGCAGTTTGGGTAATGGGTCAAGGAGTTCTAACTTCTAACAATCAGTGAGTAAAGTATGATTGAAAAAGTTACATTGTTTCAATAAGGACCATTTGCACAGAATTCAACATGTTACATTGTTACTTTTATAGCTATCCTTTTTACCATTGTTATTAAACCTGGCGTGAAACCAGGCTAATGAGCTAATCGCTGGTTCAGTTCGTACGGGTTGGATTGGTTCGGTTATTTTGACTTGGCTGTTGAACTAGCAAACTGCAGACCAGGTCAAACCTGATCTTGCAGACTAGGTCGCGGGTCAAACCAAACTTGGTTCAATAAATTATTTGGCTTCTGAATTTATAGAGGTGCAAATGGAAAAAATGTGTCTGAATAAATTTAAACCTACAAAGTTTATGTCCCAAGTTTCAAACTTGGGACCTATGATACAAATTATAAAAGCATTTACTAACTCATCTACCATTTGTAAATGTTATATATATATATGTGTGTGTGTGTGTGTGTGTGTGTGTGTCAATATTTATTTTTGAGATGACTCTTATAAGTTAATTGCTCTATATAATTAACAAAACCTTTATATTTTTATACTTCTAGGGTTTTTCTCTATATCTACGTTTAGTTTAATCGTAGTGTGAGTATTAAATTATTTACTAAGTCATCCGATTACTGAGACCCATATGATTGGTGGACCAGTAGAACGGCCTGTTCAATTACCTATCTGGTTTGAAAGACATTGTTTTTTGACCCATTTAAGATAAAATGTAATATAAATAAAATACATGCATATAGAAATTGGTCAAGATTACCCTATAACATATTAACATGTTTATTCTGTTTTCTTGTATTGTAGTTGGTTTCTGTAAGTCTGCTCGCGGGCTTAATGATACTGCTAAGGAGTGCGACTAGGATCACCCACAAAGCACAAGGCGTGACATGTCTAGCCGCCAAGTGGCATGTATGTGCAACAATTGATGTCTTTGAGTCACCTGAAGCTGATACCGAAACCCCGCCTGTTGCTGTTGTTGGCAGCCCGGTGTTTCCATCTGAAGCATCATCTTCTGACACTGAGGATGTCGGTAGTGAAGAAGATGAGTTGGACAATACCAAACTCATACCGGCATATGCTTACAGCACAATCTCTTTTCAGAAAAGACAAGCCTTAGGTAAGTTTAATTGAACTTTCTTTAAGATGATCATATCAACAAAAGGTGTCACGTTTAACCTATTTGCTTATAAACGGGTCAAATGGGTAAGATAAAAGTTGGTTAAAAGTTCCATGGTAATTTTTTTTTTAAAAGCTAAAAAATAAATGGGTTGAAATTCATGTTAAGTTATGCCGCTTGAACTCTTTTAACAATATTAAAATGGCAATTTCTCGACATATTTGTTGTAGCTAAAAAAGAACTAGGTAAAATGGGTTAAACGGGACGAAAGTGTTCAAACTGCATAGTGTATTTTTAATGCTTCCAACCTTTTAAATTGCTCTATAAAGTAGAAGGTAATTTAAGTACTAAAATGTTTTTGAAATCATAATAATTATTTGTAGAAATGGGCAAAAAGTGTTTGGGATTAATCAAACCCGAACATGATCCAATTTAATATGCATCAAATGCTTGTCATTTTGACACGTTACCACAACCACCATAACTTGACCCAATTTAACACGCATCAAATTCTGTTTGATTTTTGTAGTGACATATTTTGAGAATAATAGAGCTGGGATAACAGTATTCGGGTTTATGCTGGATAGAACTTCACTACACACCATAGTGACAATAGAGATGTCATTGGTCTTGTGGTTACTTGGAAAAACAATTGGTATTTCTTGAAAAACCAACTTTAAGACCAAGAAAGAAGGCAACTGTTTGGTTACTCATGGATCGTTTAACATTAACGGCTGCGTGCAACCACAAAGAACAATGTCAACGCTGCATGAAAACATTCATCGAAAGGGTTGTAAAGACGTCGGAAAGATGGAAGTAGCAAGAAGAACAGGTTTAGTTAATACTTAACAGGTCTGTTGATTATTATTGCCATTTATGTCCATTCATTGTTCATTCTTTTTTCTTTGTGCTCTTTGTTCATAGATTAAACAAAATTTGTACATCGTGACTAGATTATACCCGGGTGACTTACGCCTGAAAAATGAACACTTGTATCACGATTGAGGTTGCTATCTTGACCTTACTTGAAAAATGTTTTAGATTCATCCCTGCTTTAACTCAAAAGTGTCTTTAGTCAGCACGCATAAAACCTCACTTTGGAGAGATCTGGTATAAATGAAACCATGTAGATAACTGGATTATTGTTCAGGTAAATCACATGTTTAATCTTCTTGTATATCTTGTGGATGTCGAATAACACACGCTAGCCACAGCCCTTGTATGTGTACTTACTTATTTTAGCAGCCTGAGCCAACACCACACCTACAACTACTGCACAATTGAGTCACCCAGGATACCAATTGGATCAAGTGTCCAATTGGAAATAGCTAATAGAAAAGACTTGTTGAGGCGTCCGCCTCAACAAACTGGGGACCACCAATAACAAACTAACTAATTATAAAAATGGATTAATTACCATATAACAAAATTGGACATGGATAGGGACCACATGTTATATCACCTAATGGTTGTGGTCACCCCATACTATATATACACTATGAGTATAGATAAATGTCAGGGTATCATACATATAATTTACACACTACTTTCACGAATCAATATAATTATTCTCACTTCAAATCTGGTCAATGAGAGACCAGTTAGACCACCAACTGAAGCTGATGTGCAAAACAATGCACATAATACGCCGATTTATTTTCATCTAAAATCTTTGCCTTCAACCCATTAAACTCACTACGCATGTTGCTTGCTCCATCATAACCTTGACCTCTCAAACGGTTCAAACTCAAGTTATGTTATGCGAAAAAAGTGTCAATAGAAGACTTTAAACATGAAGAAGATGTTTCCATCACATGTACAATTCCCATAAACATCTCCTTGATAACTCCATGTTTATCAACATATCTCAAAACAATAGCCATTATTAATATATTGTTCACCACCCATTAATTTCCAAAATTTGTACTAAAAACTGTTTTTTCACTTAATCTAAACCATTGATTGAAGGTAGTTAATTCTAAGATTAAATCTCAACCCTTCTAAATAGATAGTTATCTCCAAAATTTGGCAGTTTATTTTTTTCCAATGCAGTTAACAATTTTCTTCTCTCTTACGCTCCAGATGGTTTATGCCCATGATTATAGGCCTCATTTTCTCTTCTTCCTTATTTATAACCTTACCACTCTAAATTTGCTCATCTTCAATTACACCTCCACCTGCACCACCACAATCGTTGCCACTTAATCTCCAACCTTTATTTCCATCATCTATGGCGGATACCTTAAGTCTGCCTCCAAGCTAACGAATTTGATCAGTAGAAGCCTCCAACCCTATAATTCTCTGTTCTCTCTCAACGTTTTTTCTCTCTAGCATCAGATATGAGTACCCCTCTAAGCACGGAAGAGAGGGAAATGTGTAATTGAAACAACGATGGAGAAGGGTGGAGGAGAGGAGTCACCACGAGCTTAAAAAAATAATTGATCTCCAAATCGTTTATTTTCTTGGCTGGATCGTTGAATTATGGGTTCAATAGCTTAATTTCTAGGTCAGACATGGATTTTTGGGTTCAATCGCATCTTCAAATTGATTTTGCAGGTTTGGTCATAACCAATCTATATATATTTGTTTATTAATTTATATAGATCAAGTGACAGGCTTTATGTGTGGAAATTCCCCTTTTTAAGTGTGGTTTTTTAAAACATCGAGGGTTTTTGAAAGAGGATTCGGTATATATGTTTATGTTATTGCATTGTAATATTTGATTTCATTGAAATAATTGTTTCTGTGTGAATTGTGAATAAGTGTTTAGGGTTTCAATCTTGCTTGTAACATATGTTTTAAGCTGCATTTTTTTTTATAAGGGTATATAGTATTTATAAATGTTGGACATCCAATATCACTATATCTATGCTGTTATGGTTTCAACATGATGGTGAATCAGAAACAAAGTCGGCCTCTGTTCTGCTGCACATACACGCTGAAGTAATGATGTTCGCTGCGGACTGATGTGCAGATTTTTGCTACAGATGTGCAGCATACTTTATATAGTTGTTAATGTTTTGAGAAGATGCCTTGGAAGGTAAACTTTTGCATGAAGGAAGCTCTAAATACAATGGCACAATGGAACTAATTTGTGGAGAATTGGATAGCTTGAAGTCTGAAGTGTGTCCGAGATTTTGTCGAAGATTATTAAGTGCTTATCTTTTAATAGATATTGTTCAAGCGAATCCGGTTTTTGGGTCTCATTGGCTTTGGTTGGGAGATAGTTGCCTTGAATTTTAGGAGCATGATTTGACTTTCAACCCGTTTGACCACATGACCCGCGTCCCCTTTTAGCTAGATTTTTAGTTGTTTGGTCTAACCCGTTTGAGATAAAAACACAAGAATACCCAAATTGGCCGATTTATAAGTAAGTGGGCATTTTTGGGTCGACCCGCGAAACACTTTGTTTTGGAAAAGAAAATACTATATGTAGTTATTGATTACAACCCTTTGACCTGTGAACACTTTTTTTTTTTATTTGAGCATAATGTCATAAGATATAAGCTTATAAGGCTATATGGAAGTATGGAACTAGTAAACTTGAGTGTAAAGACAAATAAGTTGATGAGTAGCAAAGAAATATTTTGATTGGACAGATTATATATTTTATCTGAGTTTCTTTTGTTTCATCTACACCTGATACTGAATTATGGATATATTTTGCGCTTATTTTTTATATTATTTAATGCTTAACATTGATTTTTGGTACATGATGATGAAATAGGATATTGAGTTCATGGAAAGAAGGATTGAAGATCTTGAAAAGAGCATGAAAATGAGCAATGACAAACAGTTAAAAATAGAGCTTGAAGTGTGTTTGAAGGTATTTTGTATATCCATTTAATGCGAAGTTGATTCATTAAATATTGGTTCCAACAATGATTGTTTTGTTGTCAACCTCAAATCCTCCTTAAATTGTGACCTTGTAATATGATTTTTTTTTTTTTTTGTTGTAACAAATATTGTTATCCTCTTAACTATATTCACGTCATAAGAAGTCAAGCATATACATGGAATGCAATCGTTAGGATGGAAAAGGAATTGACGGATCAAAATGTGGACATTAAATGTTTAATAAAGGGTAAGATTGGTAATGGTGATGAGCTTTGTTTTTTGGTGGATTGGTGGACTGGGGACTGCCCTCTAATGTACAGATTCCCAGCTTTGTTTATGCTCGAAAACCGCAAAAAACGCTTCAATCAGTAGCAGGCTGCAGGGTTGGGAATGGAAAAGAGTTCCGTGCGGCACAAATGAGGTCCAAGAACTGCAGGTTTGCAGCAGCCTAACCATTGGGACTGCATTGAATCAGGAGCAGGATAAATGGGAGTGGTCGAGTGGTCCGAATGGCTGTTTTTCAGTGGCTGAATGCAGAAAAATGTTGTCTCAAAATGCAGTGCCGTTTTATCCGTTTCAGTGGGTTCAAGGCGTTCCTAAAAAAGTAAGTATCTTTGGGTGGCGGGCGATTCAAGACCCTGAAGAAAAGAAGAATTCTGCACGGATTGACAACTTGCAGACTTTGTGGCGAGGGAGAGGAGGATGTGGATCACCTGTTAATATCATGTTATGTTGCCTCCATGGTATGGTACAAAATTAGTGCGTGGATTGGAGTACCACCGATTTATACCTTTAATGTGAAGGACCTCCTCACTTTGTATGAAAACGTAAATGGGTCGATGGAGAAAAGGAAGTTGATGAGAATCATCATATTGGCGACAAGTTGGACAATGTGGAAAGCACGGAACAATCTCATCTTCAATGGGAAAAGAGTTAGTGGGGAGGTGTATTTGGCGAAGCCCAAGCATTGGCTTTTACATGGGTGAAACACAAATACAAGCAATCGACTTGGACGTGGGAGAATTGGGTAGCTTTTAGTACGCCTACAACATAACCTTTGTTTTGTTCATTGTAGGGAATTGTATTGGTGATTATGTATGTTGCTAGCATCTTGCTCGGCACATCTATGTTCATTTGATAACAAAAAAATAAAATAAAATATTATGTTCTTTATTAGGGAGCTTGCTTTATATCTAAAGTTTAGGGGCTGTTTGGTTGATTAAGTGCTGAATCATTAAGAGCTTTGAATGGTTAAGAGGTCTGAATGGTTAAGTACTGAATCATTAAGTTGGACCTCTTAATGGTTAGTTTTCTTGTCCCACATTGGTATGACAGTTTCATTAAGGTCCAGCCTAGTTCAGTGCTTAATGATTCAGTGCTTAATGGTTCAGCAACATCCCAAGTCTTAATGATTCAGTCTTAACCATTCCATTCAGAGGCTGAAACAAACGCACTGAATGCTGAATCATTCAGCACTGAATGGTTAAGAGCCTCATTAAGAGGCTACCAAACAGCCCCTTAGTCATGTGTGTAAACTGTTAATAACCAATTTATAAATTTGATGCATAATGTATACACCATATCATAAGTAATTTATTATATTATATTTCTACAATTGCTAAGTTCATATGCTAGAAAAATGGGGCGTGTTAGATGGAAAAAAATTGATTGTCCAAACGGGCCTAGTCCCGTTGGTCTTAAACATATTTTGTCTCTTACTTTTACTTTTACAAAGAAAAAAAAAGAACAGTTTAGAGATGGAATAAGTGATTTATATCGACTACCAACTAATACCTTCAATTTAACCCTTTATCAACTACCTACAAAATGAGTAATTTTTTTGTATGAAACGGGTCAGGTTGTGTTCACTTGGATTGATTTTCCTCGCACATTGTTGTTTTGATAAATATAATATTAGATCATCATGGGTATGTAGCTACTCTTGAAATTTTTAAATGTTAGATTTCTTATATGACCAAAAGATTGACATTTGGTCTCTAAAGTGTATCTTAGTAGAGCCATATTCGGATGATGCATGCTCTTCAATCCCCTATTAATTGTTCCACTTTGACCTTGAATGTCAAACAAACTTGACCTACCTTTAGTTTCAAAAGTGTGTCAAGATATTTAGTGTGGAGAAGTCAACAATTGCATCATCTGGTATGACAAGTATGATAAATACAAAAAGAATCCTTGCTAAAACCATAGAGGAGATGCGGCAACTAGATATCACAGCATGAAAATATGCCAAAGTATAAGACTTTTACTATGTTTGTTATTTATTTTTGCACCAGTTGCTATTATTTGTGTTGTAAGTTGACAAGTTTGTTTCGCGAGTGCCATGTGCAGTCCCAATCAGAGTAGCACACTTCGCAATCTTTTTTAGTAGTTAATTGAGTTTTTAATTGTAGTGATAGCGAACCAAAAGAAAGAAATACAATGTTTATAAGTTTTTGTATAATTTTGTTGTACTACCCGTCCAATTGACGGGTATAATTGGTAAGCTCATTTATACCCTAGAAAAAGGGGCATGTTGGGTTGGAGAATGACAGAAAAGAAAAGTGCTTGTCCAAATGGGTTGGGTCGGGTTTGATGTGATCGATCTCATTTCATTTGTTTTTGCACTGATGATTTTTTTTTTTATTTTGTGCTTTGAATCAGATGCTCACATGTATTTTGTCTGATCAATTATCAAGGTATATCACAAATTTACTTGGAGCAGCAACACCACCCACTTGGGGAGCGTTGCGTCACAATCATCAAGGAGGAGACAGTGATGACGCTCCCATATATGGGGGAGTTCTATCACCCACACCCTAGGCCCATCACTTGGGTGGCTCCTAGTGACGTGGCGGCTTATGTGAAGGTCGATCATCAAGTGATGGACCACCTCCACACCCATCAGCCTAATATTTTGCCTAACAAGGTGCGGTATTCACAGAGACTCTTGCATCGCCAAATATGTAGTTTCGTTAGTTGCTTTCTTTTATCCTGTTCATGTTATTGTTGTTATAATATTTTGTTTTGTTAGGTGTACATTTTATTTGTATTGAAATGTACTACTATGTGGCTTATTGTTGTTTTTGAGTATTTACTCATTTATCATGTTAGAGAAATGTAATTGCATCTTTAGTTCATAACACTAAATAACAAAGTTTGAGGTAACTTATATAGGATATAATCAACTTATGGGTCTACTAATCCGAGTTGGATAACGATTTATCGGGATATTCAATGTATATTATAATGAAAGAAAATATCAAATAGATAACAGATTATTATTAATATATTGTTCACAGTTGAAAGTATATTATACTTTCAAATATAGGAATTAATCAACTTATGGGTCATCAATTGTCCTCCCTTTACCAGCTGTATACATTCGCTTACTCAAAATAATAACATCAACCCAAATATACTTTCACGCTTTTCTAATCCCCGTTCAAAAACCCGTCCCAGCGGACGGGTATCTCACTAGTTTGTTCCTTATTAGACACATCACTAGACTCATCAATCAACAATGTGAACACATCGTCACCGAGTTCATCAAAGATACGTTTAACCACTATTTCTTCAAAACAATGAGCAACATCCTTTTGAGTACTTGGACACAAATATTTATTATTTCCTTGTGCTTTTGGGAACTTTTTTAATTCCTCATTTTGACTTATGATTAAATCCATTAATTCCAAAAAAATACCTTTAAAACTTGAAGTTTCACTCTCATCGTGGCCTCAAAATGGTAATGCACATTTCAAACAAAACCTGCAAGCTTGAATCATAGCGGTCAACCGAATACGATTTTCTTTCCTCACAACATCATCTTGTCTATCAATGGCAACAACAATAGACTGGGCTTGATTTACTAGATCTTCACATTTTTTAAGAGCTTTATTATGATAACTATCAACATCTCCCGCATGCTTATAAAATCTTGGTTCTTTCCAATTTCGATAGCCTGTTGTCAAAAATGCATCACGCCCACCTTCATTAGCTATTCCAATTCCAGCATAATCTCTACATAAATAACAACACAAAACAATAGGCTTTGTCCGCTTTCACATTATACTCTAACCAACTGCGATGATCATCAAACCAAGTAGGTACGAAACGTCGATTTTTGTCTCCCTACTTTGTTTGTGGAAATGGATGTTCACGGGGTTAGCACAGTCCTTTTAACCAATATTTTCTCCTTATTTCATCTCTCTGATTTGGATGATAATTTGTAATTCTTATCCTATCAGCGGGATCCAAGGAAGATTATCCAAATCAACTAATTTTGGCATGGAAGGAGTCGATATGGGCCTCGGATTGTTACTAGATGGAATTTCACTTGAAGATGGAACTTTTCTTTTTAAAAAACCGTTTAGAGTTGCTACATCAAAAACAAATGTAATTCAGTTTATCAATTTCCACAAAGAAGACTAGTTATCAACTATGAAAATTCAAAGAGATAAAAATGCGCACCTTGATTTACTTTGTGTGAAGACATCACAATTCACAAAGAAAAAATAACAAATCACAAATGCTCCAACGCAAGCAATATATCACAATTTAAATCTGTATTTATGTAACTAAGTTAGCAACTAGTATTTATCAAAAATAAAAAATCAAGTAAGCAAATATAATAGGTTTATAATCTTATATTGCAAAGAGAAAAGACTCAATTAATATCAGTTTGGTAGCATATACGTTGTCAAATTATCATCGATTTAGGGAAGTAAAAAAAAAAAAGAAAAAAAAGAATGATATTAAGAGTCGGCACTTACAAGTTACAATAGTCGGTTACTTCCCAGCCTCTTGATGTCAAATTGTCGGCTGGAAATCTGGGAAAAAGAGGAATATTGCTAGACGTTGGACTGCCGGAGCATGAAGGATCGAGTGTTTAAGCGGGAGAATAGGAAACGACAGTTCAAACCCAATAAAAACCTACGGTGGGCACATCATCAATATGATAATAAATGGGTCTGATCCTGTCATACTTAAAACACATGTGGGCTGGACCTAGGGTGGACACATGCCCACCGTTATACAACTCGCCCCTGATTACATACATGGTGAATGACATTATAATAATTATAATTTTTATATAATAAAACAAGTTTTTTTTTTTTTTTTTGATATAATAAAACAAGTAAACATAAGTATTTTAATTTTAACTAAGCATATAATTGTTATTGACATATTTTTTTTTATTCGGGTAAATATACATTATCTACCATGGTAAAAGCATGAAATTGACCGGATTTAAAACCCATCCCAAATCCAGAGTGGAAAACACACCATACCGACCTAAAATCTAAGTGACAGACACTGTACGTAATGGTATCAAAATTCAATACAGCTTAAAGTAATAATAATAATTCCATTGAAGTTCAGATCACTCAAAGCCAAAGGTTTTGCGCCTCTCACCACCAAAGAATAAAAAACAAATATCTTAATCCTCTCACCGTCGGCGAGATCTGGATATTAGGGATTTCACATAATATTCAAATCCTTTATTCAGACCTCTGTAATCATAATCTTCATGTTATCGATTCTCATCTAATAATAATAATATTAATGGAGATTGATTCAGCAGCTATTACTCGGTGCTCTGTTGAGCACCAGAAGATCTACAACGAGTGGTTCAGTGTTGCCGATTCAGGTTTTGTTATTTTTTTTTCTATCTTCATCGATTCACGTACTTTTTTATGTTATTATTATTATTATTTTTACATAGATATGATTTGTACGGTCTGATTGCAGATGGTGATGGACGTTTTACTGGCGTTGATGCGAAGAACTTCTTTGTCATGTCTAATTTAGCTCAAAAAGATCTTAAGCAGGTTTTTTGTTCATCTCTATGTTTGTGCCCTAGTTTGTTTGTATTCAAAGCAACTGTGAATTATTGATAACCCTAGCATGTGTGATACCTATTATTTATATGAGCTTGATTAGTGTTACTCTGTTTTCGTGTTTTTGATCGTTGACTTTTTAAATGACCAAGTGTAGCAGCTATGTAACACTTGTGCACTCCTTTATTTGTGTTAAAAATAACTAGGGATGGGCATTTGGTACCGAATATCAATACCGTACCGAATCCGTACCCACTTTTTCAAAAATTCAGTATCGGTACCGGTTTGGTACCAATACTATATAGAGAGAACATTTTGTAACGAATACGGTACCGTAGCGAAAGATTCGGTACTATATTTGGTACCCATTTTTTCTGAAAAAACCGGTATTAGTATTTTCGGTATCGGTATGGTACCGATGTCATCCCTAGTTAAAATAACTTCTGGTACATTTGGATTTTTTATAGATGGTGTTTCGTCATGTTTGAAAACTCCACTTGATGAGTGTTAATTCTGTGCTGATGTATTTTCTGTGATGACACTGAGATTTATTATTGCTATATCACAAAGTATGAAAGTATATTGGAAAATCGCACTGTGGCTCACCTTACGGAACTTAAAAAGATTATTCAATAAGACTAAGAAAACAATTGATTTCCAAACCTGAATCAGGACCAATGCTTAACTATAACTCCTCGATTATATGATGCCATATATGATGTCTCAGCACAAATGCTAGACATGACCCATTTAACAAAGTGAAATTAAGGAGCATCATGCAGACATCTTTGAAAATAAGAGAAAAATGATCACCTATGGGAACTTGGGAAGAACCTGATGTCCTCTTTGCACGATCTATTGCATTTTTTTTGGGTGGGGTGGGGTGGGGGTATTGTTGTTGAAGGCTTAAATTGCTTTTATATGTCACAAAAAAGATATGACTTGTTAGCCACGAGCCACTAGTTGGCCTTTTTTTTCATGTGTTTGGTATGTTAGAAAGATAAAACATCACCTATTTTAACAACCAACACCATTGGAATGTGATTTAGACATTTAGTATATTTAGAACTCACATAAGAATAAGTCACAGGAACATTAAATGGTCCCTGACATGTCTCCCTTGGTGTGCACATAAGGATTCATCTCTATCGATATTAGTTTTGGTTTGACAACCTCATGGGCACTCTAGATAAATCTAAAACCTTTTGAAATCTAGGGCTTTGTTTGGCTTGGCATGAAACTGAATAGAGAAACTCTATATTTGCATATCGAGCAAAGAGCATCAAACACAAATTATCAGTAGTAATGGCCTATCTAAACTCCTAAAGCTATTCTAACTGTAACTACATGATAGAAGCTTTAGTGATGAAAGGTAGACTATCTCAAAAGTTATGATTTGCAAGATATATTACGACATATTTTCCTACTTTTAAGTATACACTACTCTTTTTTCATAATCAGCTAATTGTTTTTACTTTTAAATTCTGACCTGTTTATCTTTCCCCGCCTGTTCATACGACTGCTTAAGGTGTGGGCAATTGCGGACTCTAAACGACAAGGATTTCTTGGCTTTAAAGAGTTTATTACTGCAATGCAGGTAATTGGTGTTTTTAGCATTATCTTCATTTTGTTAAATCCTTCATTTCTCTTAACATGACCTTGGTGTGTTTGGTCATTATAGTTGATTTCTATGGCTCAAGCAGGACATGTACTAAGTAGTGACATCTTAAATTCTGAAGGTAAGCAGTGCAGTCACATATTTTTTTCTCATTGCAATTTCAATGTGTAATATTCATGAATTTGATTGGTTTTCTTGGTACTTTATTTTACAACTCAGTTGATTTCGAAAATCTGAAACCACCGGTGATGGACGGTCTGGATGTCTTACTAGCTGTATGTACCTTCCTCTCATGCTAACAAATAAAGAGAAGCAGTAGGGCTGCTATTAGCCTAGAAGCTAAATCTTTTTCTTGAAATGCTAACTTGTTTACCAATGTGTAGAGGAAAAGGCGTCCAAAAAGCGAGCCCGAATCAAATGGTAATAGTTTTTATTGTATAAATAATCTTTACAAAAATAGAGAATTATGTAATGTCTACCTTTTGATGTTCACGCTCAAGTCCTCAACATTGATTTAGGGAATACACCACTGCAAACTTCACTATCCGCATCATCTAGTTGGTTTACTTCAGCAAAATCTGCAAAAAAGGTATGTGTTATGTTCTTTTTCATAACTATGTAGAATAAGGTGTTTTTAATGTGGAAATCAGATTAATTCATGCTTATGAAAGAAACACCCATCCCCATGAAATAGAACACGTATATATTATGCTTTTATAAAGGCATTTGAAGAACACACACACTGTGAAGAAAATATCGGAAGGTCAATGAGAATGCTCCGTTTAATATTTGTATTTAATGTTATACTAAGGGCATGAGGGTAAAAAAAACAACCATACCCAGTAAAATACCACAAATATACCACAAATAGCGCAACTATTTGTAGGGTCTGGCCTGGGAGGGTGAGATGTAGGCAGACCTTTCCTCTATCCTTGAGGGATAGAGAGACTGCTTCCAGAGAGACCCTCGGCTCCAAAAGCCACAACAGGTAAATAAATGAACAGAAAATAGTAGGGAGTCTACCAATACCACATAGATAGGCAAAGTACACGATTTAAAAGATTATAGTATAGACATAGATACAAGAAAGACAATAACATATAAAAATCAGCTAAAGTGTGGATGACAACTAATTTACTATGGCATTCCTAAAACACATATTTAAACTTCTCTTAAAAACAAAACAAGTTACATTTAGATAGTGGGTAAGCGGACAACAAGCTGCGCCGCTATCCCTTTTTGAATCGCAAAGCCTATCCTGCTAAACCCAAACCCTTGGTTCTTAGGGCTCTGCGAGTCACTATGGACCACCTTCTGCACTCGTTTTAGAAAACGTACTGCCTCAGGGGCCAGAGATCCAAATGTGTCAAAGGCAAACGGCAGGAACACATGTTGATTCTCTAAACAGGCTGCTTCGTGCTTAGCGACCTTCTTAGCTTCTGCCCTCAAAACTGCCTGCCCCGGTACAAAGCCGCTGTCCCGCAAACCTACCAGGCGGAAACCCCTCTAAAAATCCATTACCTTGATCCTATGTCTCCATGAGCTCCTATCCTAGACCATATCCTCAGAGAGGTGTAACCCTAGCAAATCTTGCCTAATCCGCTCATCCCAAGTCAATATGGGCCTGAACCTACCCATCCTCTTTTCTACAACTAGGGTTTCCACTGCTCCAACTAGCTCTGTCAAGTGGCTCCTCTTCACATGCCCAAACCATCACAATCTCCCCTCCTTTATCTTATCCGATATGCTAGCTATACCTAACCTTTCCCTAAAAACCTCATTTCTTATCTGGTCTAACCTTGTGTGCCCAACTGCCCACACATCCACCTCAACATCCCATATAACATCATGTAACATAGCTGGTCTAATTGCCACCATATAAAATTTCCCTTTAATTTAATAGGAAACCTCCTATCACACAATACCCCCTGTGGCTGCTCTCCATCTGCACCATCCAGTCTGGATGCGGTAGACTACATCACTATCTCCCTATCCCTTTTTACAAACGATCCTAAATACTTGAACTTAGTTACCTGAAGAACCACTTGATCATAGTTATTGATAGCGAATAGCAATCAATAGCGACAACCCACCGATATGCTATGTAGCGATAGCGATGCTCATAGCGCCCGCTATTTGGTAAATAGCGATAAGGTATTAAAATATTTAAAAATATTTTTATGTACAAATTTACAAGTATAAGGACCAAATGTTTATATACACAAACTAATTTTGTACTTTCTATGTAAAATTTAGAAGTTTTAGGCACTATATGTAAACAAATGAAAGTTGGAGGGGTTAAATGTGAAAATAATTAAAGTTTTTAACCTAAAAAGGCTAATAACAATGCACACAGCCGTCATTCTTCTTTCTCCTTGTTTCTGGCAGCCGGAAGTCGCTATATTCACGCTATTGCCCCGCTAAGCACCACATAGCGACGATTAGCCGATACGAGACACTATTCGCGATTGCGGGCGCTATCGTCGCTATTAATAACTATGCACTTGACGCTCAATGGTGACTTGAGTATCCTCAACGTTTCCTACGCCATTGAAATCACAGACCACAGTACAAGTACTCGGTCTTAGATCGACTTTAAACCTTTGCTTTCTAAAGCTGCTCGCCACTCCTCTAACCTCTCATTTAGGCATTGTTTACTCTCCGCAACTAAGACAATATCATCCGCAAAAAGCAAGCACCACGGAATTGTCTCTTGAATTAGCTTTGACAAATTAAGAGGCTACCAAACAGCCCCTTAGTGTTTTACCGTTATGCTCTTATATATGAATTATGCTTTTATAAGGTCATCTTATCATGGTCCTAGATGTAACATAGTTCTCTAATGCATTTTGCCAAACAGGGCTTGCTTATTTCAGCACTTGAGATCTATTTTTATGTTTTGCTTTTTGTTCAAATGATACAATCATACAAGCTATCTTCACATCATACTACATTGACATATTATTCAGCTTCTTTACAACATTAGCCTTTTACTATGATTTATTATTTAATATTTGCCTCTGGAAAAACCAGTTAGCATTAGAGGATATATAGTCATGGTCGTGTTTTAAATAATATGTCTTTATCCCATTTTGTTTATGCTTGTTTAGGTTCCCTTAACTGCTGTTACATCAATCATTGACGGTCTGAAGAAGTTGTACATTCAAAAGCTGAAACCTTTAGAAGTTACATATCAATTTAATGATTTTGTTTCTCCCTTATTGGTAGGTGATTCTAATTAATGTTTTTTGTATACAGTTTTTTTTTTTTAATTTATTTTATTTTAATGCATGACTAGCTACGGTTGATTTCCATGATAATGTTTCTTGATGGTCTGTTTCCAGACAAATAGTGATTTTGATGCCAAACCAATGGTGATGCTTTTGGGTCAATACTCAACAGGAAAAACAACATTTATCAAACATCTGCTTAAAAGTAGTTATCCAGGCAAGTTCTTCTCTCATCTCATTGTTTTTGTCTTCTTATAATCACATGTCTACTTATACTTCATTTCTCTAACAGGAGCTCATATTGGACCCGAGCCTACCACTGATAGATTTGTTGTTGTTATGGTATGCCTAAAAATCCCCTTTTACTTTCTTGTTGTGATCACATTTTTTTATTAATTTGTAGGTGTGTACAATTGTAGATATTTGGTTCTGGAATGTCTTTTACTAAATGGATGGGATATGGTATACATCAAATATAAGTATATAACATGAAAGAGTCTTTGTTGCTCATGAAAAATCATCTAAGTAGTAAGATTGTCTTCGGGGAAAACAAAAATTTTAAATGAATATATTAGGTTTGAAACAAAAGTAAAACTGCATATTAAGTTTGGGGATGTGTTGTTATATTAAACATTAAAGGTTTGAAACCCAGCTAATTCAAAAAAAGTCAACTCTATGTTTTGCATGAAGTGACGAAACTTTAAAACCACAAATAATTGCCAAACTGGCTAAAGTTATACGAGCGAAGCGGAAACGCCCTAATGTTGTTGAACCAAATAAGGTTATCCTAACTAACTTTCTCATCTGCTTAACTTTCAAATATGCTGGCATGTCTTATCATTTAAAAAAATAGTGTTTGCTCCCTGCAAATGTCAAAACTTTAACTATTGCTGTATTGCATGATAATTACTTCGTTTTAAATCTCAATTATCAGAAGTAGCGTTTTATCGAAAAAAATTCTTCAAATTTGTTATTCTTATGCAGCATTTTTGGGTGGCATGACGACCTTATGGCCAGTTTGTTGCATCACGACGGTAGACTAAAACCATAATCTTTATATAAATTGTCTTTTACAGAACGGACCTGATGAAAGAAGTATTCCAGGAAATACTGTTGCTGTTCAAGCAGACATGCCGTACAGTGGTCTAACTAAATTTGGAACTGCATTTTTGTCAAAATTTGAGTGCTCTCAAATGCCACATCCTGTTAGTTATCATGGCAAACCTTATTTGTGTTTGATATAATTAATATTTCTTCGTGCTAAACCATATTCCGTGTTATCTGATTGAAAGCTGCTCGAGCATATTACATTTGTGGACACTCCTGGAGTATTATCAGGAGAGAAACAAAGAACACAAAGAAGCTACGACTTCACAGGTGTCACATCCTGGTTTGCTGCAAAGTGTGACCTAATCTTGCTTCTCTTTGATCCTCATAAGCTTGATATCAGTGATGAATTTAAACGAGTTATATCTTCCCTTAGAGGAAATGATGACAAAATACGTGTGGTCTTAAATAAGGCTGATCAAGTTGATACCCAACAAGTACAAAATGATTTGCATTTTCAGATATCCCCCCCCCCCCTCTCTCTCTCTCTCTCTCTCTCTCTCTCTCTCCCAAAACGGGCCTTTTTTTGCTGCTTAAAAGTTTTTTTCTTATTGTAGCTGATGAGAGTGTATGGAGCCCTAATGTGGTCACTTGGTAAAGTCTTAAACACTCCTGAGGTTATGCGTGTTTACATCGGGTATGCTCATCTAATTCTTTTTAATTGTTTATGTGAATACTTAAGCTGCCAAGCAAATGTCATCCTTGATTCTCAGTTCTTTAACTGGATAGTATTTTAAATATTCACAGAAACTGTATTTTGATATTCATAGGATGATAGGAATTTAATTTGTTAAATTTATTGTAGTATTTGGCTTGCTTTTCAGTTCTATATCTCAAAGTGCTACAAATCTCAACCGGGCATTGATTATCACTCTTATAACTAATAATAATAATAAACTGGGAGGGTAAATTCTACACCTATCATAGGGGGACTTAAATTCTAAATTAGCATTAAAGTTCATAAATCCACATGTAGTGTGTAACACATCTTTCATTTGTATATAATGAATCTGTCATCTACTCATCTTTGTATCATTTTGTATTTTTCTTTCATTTTTATATAACAAATCTATCATCTACTCTTTGTATCATTTTTGTATCATTAAAACATTCGAATGGCTTAGATTTTGGGATTACAAATTGCTCACAATGTGAGCCTCACATAGTATGAAACCTATCATCACATATGATATTCTATTATGTCGACAGTTCTTTCAATGACAAACCCATAAATTCGGTTACTGCTGGGCCAATTGGGACAGAGCTGTTTGAGAAAGAGCAGGAAGATCTTCTTAGCGACTTAAAGGACATACCTAAGAAGGCTTGTGATCGCAGAGTACGTTTCTTGATTTCGAAAACTCCATTATTATTGCATTTTCCTCATTCTCATTTTTAAGGTCCTGTCTCTTCTACTTTCTTCATGACCCACAATGAAAATGTAGCCTGTAGGGCTACACCACAAAGCGACACTTGTTTGCAAGTTTCATGGACCAACTTGGGTGTCTAGTAAACACTTGCATGCCAAAATTATTTGTGACATTCTCATATGTTTTTTGGAGCTAAAAGATAAAGCACATGTATGTGTGGTAAATTTGGCGTGTTAGCCTAGTAGTAAAGGGTAAATAACGAGTAACTATTCCGTACCTGTTGAAAAAATGTGTGGTTGGTTTATCCCAAAAACCTTGTTGTCTAAAATTATTAAACTACTTTCGATTTTCAACCCATTTGACTCGTTAGAGATAAAAAAACAACTGAATCGGCTTGTATTTAAGTAAACCGGCTGAAATTACAATCTCTAATATGTAACATATATTGTTTGTTAATAATTCATGATTCAAATATGTTTACAGATCAACGAATTTGTGAAACGAGCTAGAGCAGCCAGGATTCATGCTTTCATTATTAGCCATCTTAGGAAAGAGATGCCGAGCATGATGGGTAAGGCTAAAGCTCAGCAGAAGCTCATCGATAACCTGGAAGATGTTTTCGCAAAGGTTCATATCTCTCTCTCTATATACATATTTATAACTAGAAGTGTTCATTTCATTACCCATATTATGTTTAACTGCAAAATTGTTTTAAAGTTGTACTGTTTATTATATGTGGATTCAATAAGTTTGAGATGTATATTAAAAAAATACAGTATTATTATCATTTTGTCACACACTAAATGCATACATATTATACACTACATGCATATATGCACAATGTTATACTTTCTAAAATTCTGTAGAGGAAATAAAATCAAAGAGAGCGGGGACCGGGATAAAAACAGTTTTATTTTGTGTCTTACCTTTTTCTTGGAAGCTTTATTTACATGCGTTTATGCGGTACCCAACATAATATTGGTTTTGAAATAAACACGCTCATATATATGTTTGCGTATTTAATGGCTTTTGTAATCAGGTTCAAAGGGAGCAACACCTACCAGCAGGGGACTTTCCATTTGTCGATGGCTTCAGGGAGAGATTGAACGGTTACAACTTTGACAAATTTGAAAAACTGAAGCCAAAATTGATACAAACTGTAGATGATATGCTCGGTTATGACATCCCCGATCTTTTGAAGAACTTTAGTAATCCGTATGGTTAAAGTTGTTTGTCGACCAAGTTGGTATGCAAACGTATGCGGTGTAATGTGATGTGTGTATTATGACACTAAGAGAACATTGTTTGGAGATACGGAGTGTGAACGTTAGTTTTATTTGCTGCTAAAAGTGTTTTGATAACTAATCTTCTTATTCTAGACTTGTAAGTGGTAGATCTTAATTTTGAAGCTACAAATCAACACCTAACTTTCAAATGGGCCATTGTTGGTAACTAACTTTTCTAACACATTGGATATCATCATACTTTGTTAACCCCGGCAATAGCAAAACTAAGCTAAGGCTAAAGTCAGAGGAGGGTAAGATGTAGACAACATCATGTGGGAATAGAGAAGCTGCTTCCAGAACACATTGGATATCAATTAACTTAAAAAGACAGTTTCACTCAACTCTCAATTTGCTTGTTTTTTTACCTTTTTTTATCTACACGACTTTTGTTTGCTGTTTATTAACAAGTATCATTACCCGTGCTTTGCGGCGGGAATTAACCAAGTACGTGTATACATCACATTGTTCGTAATTGTATTGTAGTCCTTATTGCTTTTATATAACCTTAATGCTCCTTGTTTAAAAAAACACCATTCCACTAAAGACTTTCGTCAAACAGTTTTCTTAAAAAAAAAAAAAAAAAACATGATTGAAGGGATATGGTTCCTAAAGTCATCTAGGCCAAGCTCACATCCCAGAGGGCCCAAAAACAACCAAGCAAGCAAGAATGCACCTACACAAGGCTCTGCGCGCAATGCCCATGCGCCAATGGACGCCATATGACGCACAACCTCTTGTATACACTTAGCCAGGGCAAGCTACCCGCGGACACTTATCCGTAGGGAAAGCCCTAGAGCAAGCCCAAAGGGGACAAACGACACAAAGGATAATCTCTGACAAGCCAATCACAGCCAATGGACAAGCAACCAAGTGCCTCACCAAAGATGAGGTGTGAGGCGCATGTGACAACAATGGCTGGCCAATCAGGATCCGCTAACAGGCAACAGGTATGCCAGGTGTCAATCCCCGTACCAAAGAAGTGGGAGCTGTCAGAAGGCACAACTGTTATCAGAAAGACGGTGGAAATAGAAAGCCACGAGCATCACTATTATCACCTCACTCTTTCTTTCTTTCATTCTATGTCTATCACTTGTTTGATCGGTCGAGTCGGTTGAACTTTTTTTAAGAACTCGATAAAATTAAGACTAAAATTAATTATAATATTATAAAACTAGGGTTAGGATCAAATACACAGTGAAAGAAAAATAGGAAGTCGTAGGAAAGGTATCAAACGACCCCGATTGAACTCATTCAAGCGGCATTGAAACCGTTTCATCGAACCCTATGATCTTAGTTTTTAGGTTTTCGCCTTTTTTTTTGGATTTTTAGCTTGTAGTTTTTAGAATTTAAGTTATATCATTTTGTCTTTTATGTAGCATTGTGTCTTATTCTTATTTTCATCATCGTGTCATTTTTATGATTCATTGGGTCTTTTTTCTTCAGTATTGTGTTATATTTTGTGACTCATTGTGTCATATTTCATGATCTATTATGTTTTTTGTATCATTCCCACCCTTCTCATTTTTGTTACACTGTGTAGAATAACTTGACCATATAAAAGTGAAGACAATATTTAAACTTCACATTACTACTTATTTTGCCAAACCCTATACCATTAGGGGGGACGGGGAACAACTGGGATTTTGTTCGGTTACCCATTACCTGTCCAGGGGTGGCGCCCCGCCCTGTTCGGGTATCCCAAATCGAGCAGTGGTTTGGGGTTATAGAAGTCATGAGAGAGAGAGAGAGAGAGAGAGAGAGAGAGAGAGAGAGAGAGAGATGTAAAAGGTGGAGTCGATAGTTGAGGGTGTTGTCTCTAAATATATATTTTAGAGTAGTGAATCAATCAGGGTAGTGACGTGGCAAGGCACGATCAAAGGGAATCAAAATACTAAGGGTGCCCTGTACTTCCATTTTCACGAAATTAATGTCCATTATTCAGCCTTCACTTCTTTTTTCGTACTCCATTTCACTCTAACGATTTGCAGTTGTATATTTGAAGTTAAGTAACATGTAACATCTTGATATTATTCCAGACAATGGATGGCTTTTCTCTTTTACTTTAATTTCCAAGTCTAGAAGCTTTTTTGGCGTTTGTGTACTTCTCATTCCACCTCCTTTCTCAGTTTAGTGATATGGTCTTTTAGTCACTATTGTAGCTGATGCCACCAGCCACCAAACAGTAATGGTTGTTATGAAGTCTTCCTTAAAGCCTTCAAAATAAGTTTCCAACGTTTGTAGTTGTTGGAATGCAAGATCGAATTGAGCTCCTAGACCGGTGACTGATACCTCTCTTTGTCAAGGGGCTATCTTTCGATCCCCTCGTGGCGTCCCCGGTTACCGAGGGATAAGCTAATCCATCCCACTCTTTTTTTGGGTCATTGGTTTCGTCCTTCCTCGAACTCATCTCAGTGTGGCAACAACTCTCGACCAGTGGTGCGTTACGACCAGGCATTTTCACCGCCTTATTTTGGTGAGGTCGTCCCTAATGAAGTCCCAAAGTACCTTGTAAACCCAAGCGTTCAAGTACAAACCCTAACAAAGTGACCTTCGAACATTTAGCCCCTAACAATCTCCCACCACCATTTCATGCATGTCGTCGTTCATGTACCTCGTAATTGCGTCCATGTACACAAAAGACAATGTATCTTCATCATCATAAGATTGAGTATAATTTACTTTGGTTGGTTAGGACACCCAATAGCACAGCAACAATGATGTTCATCTGAATCAGATGATGAGTATTGCATCGGTTAACTTAGGTGGCGCCAATGTTTCCCAATATTTTCAAGGATGGGGACCTAAAGGATTGTAGCAGCCTTCAATCTGGTTACGGCGCTACTAAGTACGTAGTTTTCGAACACAATCACGGCGGGCTTCACTAAGAGTGGACTAGGGAAATGCTCACGATCCCGAACTTGCAGTGTAAAATGACCTTCGTCTAAGAGCCCTGTAGAATTTTAGGGTTTGAATCAACACAAACAATACAAGACTGAGCCAACATAAACTCAACACAATGAACAAAGGATGTAGGCGACAAAAACGGTGACAAAATCTTATTTAGCCAACCCTAAAAGTACCCCCCAATACCCAGAGATCTCAGATAAAACACTGAGATCAAAAGAAGATAACCAACCACATACAAAGTCTATCTCTCCTTCTGCTGATTAATAAGATCAGCAGATGGTGAGATTATACGAAAGAAATAATACAGAAACACAAATGAACAACCTGATACAAACCCTAATATGACTCGTGAGAGAGACGAAACAAATAAAGTGAACGAACTAAACAGCTGAATGAGAGAGAAGCCTCTTTTATACTGAGATCCAGAACCATCCAGAGATGCTGATCTAACGATCAGGAGATAATCAATCCAACGGTTAATATAAGTTCTCGATTCAACAACCTGCCACTTGCACAAATATCAGAGAGCATGGGCCAAGCCCAGATAAATATAAGCAGCTCCATAAGCCCAAAATATCAACCATCCAAAGCAGGCCAAAGCCCAAAGACTCGAACAATAGAAACCCATTAAGGAAATAAATGAATCACAACAATTATACGTATGATATTTTAACATCCCCCCTTGATTCAATTATTTCCAAACATATCATTTAAACCAAGTTTCTTGCATAGAATATCATGCTGAGCTGAATACAAGCCTTTAGTGAATATGTCAGCAACTTGCTGATCAGAACTCACTTTTATAGCCTGAACAAACCCAGAACTGATTTTCTCTCTCAGAAAATGCAAATCAAGTTCGAAATGTTTAGTCCTATCGTGAAATACAGGATTCTCAGCAATGGATATTGCTGATTTACTATCACAGTAAAGTTTTAAAGGCAACTCATTTATAACACCTAATTCTTTTAACACATTAGATATCCACACAAGTTCGCAAGTAGTCGAACACATTGCTCTATATTCAGCCTCGGCTGAAGATCGAGCAACAACATTCTGTTTCTTGCTCTTCCAAGAAACAAGATTGTCTCCAATGAAAACACAGAACCCAGTTACTGATTTTCTAGTAACTAAGCACTTTGCCCAGTCAGCATCAGAGTATGCTGACAAGGCAAGAGATTGAGACTGTTTAAACATAAGACCCTTTCCTGGAGATTGCTTCAAATACCTGAGCAACCTTAAAGCTATTCTTTGAACATTTTGAGTCGGTTTATGCATAAACTGACTCAAATATTGCACAGAATAACTTATATCAGGTCTGGTCAATGACAAATAGATTAATTTACCTATCAGTTTTTGGAAACCAGTTACATCCTCTAAAACCTTGTCATTTTTGTCACTCTTAACAGAAATAACATAGTTTTGTTCTATAGGAACACTAACTGGTTTACATCCTAAATAACCAAATTCACTAAGCAAATCAAGACAATATTTTCTTTGGTTTAAACAAATACCATTTTCAGTATATAAGACTTCTATACCCAAAAAATATTTGAGTTTACCCAAATCTTTAATTTGAAAACTCTCTTTTAATAATTTTTTCACATTAGAAATCTCAGTTTCATTATTACCAGTAATCACAATATCATCCACATATACTAGTAAAACAATAAACACTTCACCATGTGACTTAACAAACATTGAATAGTCACATACACTTTGAATAAATCCTATATCTTTCAACACACTAACAAGCTTTTCATTCCATTTCCTAGGAGCTTGTTTTAGACCATATAAAGACCTAACAAGTTTACAAACTTTAGACTCATTACCAGAGGCATATCCTTCTGGCATTTGCATGTAAACATCTTCAGTAATAGAACCATAAAGAAAAGCATTATTTATATCAAGTTGATATAAATCCCAATTATTCTGAACAGCTAAAGAAATTACACATCTAACTGTCACCATTTTCACTACAGGTGAAAATGTTTCCCCAAAATCTAACCCTTCTCTTTGGTTATACCCTTTGGCAACTAATCTTGCCTTATATCTCTCTATTTCTCCATCAGATTTATATTTGATCTTATAAACCCACTTGCACCCTATAGCCTTTCTACCAGGAGGCAAATCAGAAACAACCCAAGTGTTGTTTCTATACAAGGCTTCCATCTCATTATTCATTGCTTCCACCCATTTGGGATCCTTGGAAGCATGAAAATAAGATGTGGGTTCAAGTGTTTTATTAACACTAGACACAAAACTAAAATTTTCAACAGATAAGTTTGAATAATTAACTACCTTTTCAACCCCATACTTAACCTTACCTTCCACAACATAGTCATTAAACTTCCTAGGTAAAACAGACTCTCTATTAGAGTGTCTAATAGAACTAAGTCTACTTCCCTCAGGAGTCCTAGTCTCATCATGTGATCCCTCTAACCCAGAAGCATCAACACCTCTACCTACTGTACTACCAGGTTGATGATCCTGATTGACATCAGGATCTACATCACTAGCAGCCCTGGGAGAAGTATATGACTGCTCCCTAGGTGAGTGATCATGAGAACTATTTGGGTCCCCTTCATCATTGGGAAGGTTTGAAAAGGTTTTTGTTTGGTCACTTAAAGATTTTTCATTTTCACAATAGTCAAAAAAGTTTATGTGATTTAAACTTTCAGAAACAAACTCTTTATGTTCAGTTTTAAAAGGAAAGATATTTTCATAAAACTTTACATCCCTTGAAAACTCTTCTTTTCTTGTTTCAAGACAATACAATTTATAACCTTTTTTAACAAAAGAATAACCAATTAACACACTTTTATCAGCCCTGCTGATCGATGTCGTTGGGTCAATCAAAAATATAAGAAAATAGTAGTATATGGAAGTTGAGTCGTCTCCACAGGGAATTGGTGGGAAGAGTAGTTTTGTAAATTTAACTATTAAACTAAAACCTAATTTCTTTGCTTTTACTTTGAATTAAGAAAACGGATTTGAAAAGTTGTAAACAATAATAATAAAGAAGTAACCCCCTCCGACTTTCCGGTTCAATGATTCACCCAAACCTGGTTAAATGATAGGATACCACATAGACATGGCTTTGTTAAACGATTTTAAATCAAGTGATAACCGAACACAAGTTTTTAATAATAACCTGTACAATTCAATTACCAACCCACATGTATCAATTACCCTCCCAATAATCAAACTGCTCACGATGCAAGAAAACCGAATGCGAATGATTAAAAGATAAGTAATTGAAACACACATAAATTGTTTAAATGATTAAAACCACAAATATTCTTCAAGTGAATGAAAAACAATCCAAGAACCAAATCAAACAAGTTTAAAGGTTTCACAAACGAACCGCGCAACCGGAGGTGGTTACATAAAGAAACTAGCCACTCATCTTCATCATAGGATCTTCAATGGATGATTGGAATGATGATTGCATGAAAGGATTGATTGGATTGAGGTTTGGGATGATGAAAAGTGTGTTTGGGAGGTGAAAAGCAGCTAGGGTTCAAGAGATATTCGTTTTTGGGATGGTTTATCTTTTAATATGATGAAAACCCAAAATTTTCGTATATGATCAGTAACTGGCGCCACCTGGCGCCATTTTTCACCCATTTTGGCGCCACCTGGCGCTGAAATTCCCAAACGACGCGCCAAACTTGTTTTCTTCATAAAAACTTCGTTATAACTCCGTTTTCTTCGATTCTTGCGGCCACGTCTTCGTATTCCAGAGCTTTATCACATCATCATTTAATATCTTCAATTCAAATCCATTTGATTTTCCCAAAAATGCATTCAATCCGCTCCAATTACCTGCAATTCAAATTAAACTCAAAGTAACCATGTTTTATGATATAAATCACTTAAAATCACATAATTAACTACATCTTAACATGGTAAAACACCCTCTCATCACATCCCCACACTTACCCTTTGCTTGCCCCCAAGCAAAGCTTCTTTACAACTATCCTACCATCATTAACAGTCACACTTCACTAATCTCCACTAATTCTCAGCTAAGGTCTAAGGTCATGCCCCATTCTAGATTAGCATTAGATGTGTTAATTCAGCAAGTACAAATAATTTCCATTTAAAAACAGAATTTGCCCGACTAAACCTAACATGCTTCTGGCTTTTATTTTCATGCAACACACCCCTCACAATTTTTCACTCCACTCGGCTGAATATCTGGACTAGCATATAATGCGCTAGTATGAATCACTCAAAAACCAAGTATGCAACTCTGTTATCATAGGCTTGTATAACAATCACACCTTAACTATAGACAATGCACATATCTAAAGGACTTACGGGTTTTGGGCTTAGGGTAAAGGTAGGAAATAATTTGGCTAAAAGTGGCTAAAACAAAATGGTGAAACGGTTTGAACGACAATCCTTATTCACTATACTACTAATAATCACAACTTCGGTCATATTCGACCTATAACACAAACAACTTTTTTTTTTCTTTTTCATGGCATTTTCTTTGATTTTTTTTTTTTCATTCCTCTTTTTTTTTTTCTCTCTTTTCTCTTTTTTTTTTTTTTTTTTTTTTCAACACACATATATATAATTTCTAATAACAAACACAAGCACTTAACACTTTGGATGTCATCAATAACTAATAACTGGTAAAGGTTTATGGGTATAGTTGGGTGAATATATAGGTTTAACAAACGAACGGTTTAAGGCTCAAAGTTGGCTACTAAGGGTGATATTTTGGGGAAACGGATCAACACATAAATAAATAATAAGGTATCAACAGAAAAATGGAATCCTAAGTTGCCTTTATCATCTATGTGCATATCTAGTCTATAACCTCAGCATGCATCAAATTACACAAGTTCTGCAACAGAGAAACATCTGGCCTACTCTCAACAAATGAAAATATTTTTATGTTAATCTATCATCTAGTAGGCTCAAGACCTCACAAAAGTGGGGAAATGGGTTGCCGATGTGTGCATGCTTTTATTACCAATAGCTTGTTAACCATAATCAGGCAATTCTAGACATTTTCTTTCTTAAAAACACTTGCTGAAAACGGTTCATACTACTTCTCCATGAATTAGACCATGACCAAGGACCTCTACCAATAAGTTAGCTTTGAAAAGTTAATGATTTACACTGAAAAATCCGGTTTTCAAACGCAATTAAGCTTTGCTTAACCAATTTTTTTTTTTCTTTCAAAATTTTCAACTCTTTCAATGTTTGTGTACACTTCCCAAACATTTCCCTTAGGTTCCCCTCATCCCCACACTTGGGATACATTGTCCCCAATGTATGGTTTTGTTCAATTCTAAATATAGGGATGCAGTTACCATATCAATCAATCATGCATGCAACACCTCTCAATGTATGATTCAGACTCTTCGGTTCTGGTTCACTAACCGCTTTTCTTGCCCTTTTTGTTCCTCGCCTAGATGATTCTGCAACTTCTTTTCCTTTACCTCGCATGCTCACCTTTGTACGTGCCATTCTTCCTAAAAAAATACCTGCAATTAACTTCAATTCTTAACATAATACCAAAGCAAGACTCAATATCATACTTTAAACCCACTCAAATTATTCTTGAACTCACTACTTTCCTTTACAAGTGTGCTATCCCCACACTTGTTTCCATCAAACTTTTCTTATGCATCACCATTTGTTAGACCAACTTTATGAAAAAGAGTTTAAATCTTTTACAAGATACCAATTTCAATAAACTTTGGAATGTAACCATTATTCACTTTAAAATTTATTAAGAACTGATTTTGTGACATAATGGCAACACATCTAACAATTTACATATGATTCCTCTTCAAGTCATAAGCTACTTTCAACATCCACAAAATAATAAATTCCCATCATATTGCTAATTAACTCATCATACATAATACCCACCTATATTCAAACATTCAAGCTCAAAATCTAGTGAGTAATAACATAATCTGTAATAATATAGCAAAATAGGGCAGAAAACATACCTTGGATGATATATAACTACGAATTAAACCCAAATATGGAAGCTCGCTTAAAACCCACGAAAAAAAACAAAAAATTCGTAACCTAAAAGTTACGAGATCTCCCAAACCGTGCGTTTTTAGCGAAAAATACTTGGTGGGTTTTGTTCCTCTCGAAAAGTTATTGATTTTAGAGCCAAGAATCACTTGATTTGGTTAAGATTTGAGCAAGTTATGAAGGTTTGAAGGTTAGGGTTTATGTGAAGAATTTTGGGGAAGAAGAAGATAAAGTGGAAAAGAGATAGGAGCTTTTGTTATAACCCGAAAATAATAAAAACTCAGATTTGGGTCGGGTATAAGCAGTATACGGGTCGGGTTTCCTGATTATATGGGCTGGATCCATTGACTTAAATGGGTAGTTTACTCCATATGCTAAAATGTGGCGCTATGTTCCATAAGGTGGCTTCAAAAATAGCGTACATCAGAAGATTTTAAGCATATGGCGCCACATGGTGCTGATTTCAATTGAGGTGGCTCTGATTCAATCAACTTGGGCGCTGATTTTGATTTTTTTTTTTTTTTTTTTTTTTTTTTTTTTTGTGTTTTTAGTTTTTTTTTTTAATAATAATAACAACCTGCGAAAACCTTTTTCAACGTTCTTACTCGCCCTCTCCACCCCCTAAAAAAAATAAAGTCGTCCTCGACTAATGGCTCGAGTTAGAAAACGTACCTGTGTGGTGAAAACTTCCTCACTTTTGTGTGAGATAATGGGCGTACTTCAGCAAGCTTTGCAAGTGGTTAAAACGAAAATAAACAAAAGCAATAATGTATACAACAATTCCGGGCTGCCTCCCGGTAGCGCTAAGTTTATGAGTCTTCAGCCAGACTTGTACCTGATATAGCTTTTATGGTGGTCGAACGGGATGCTTGCCTCCCTCAGCTTCCAAGCACATATTCTGCTTGTACTCATGTGGGTCATAGCTTATGTTCAGCATTGAATCCTCTTTTGTTGACCCGTTATTTTCTTGTTCCAATTCAGGCGGTTTCTTAGCCTTCTTCTTCTTCTTCTTCTTCTTCTTCTTATTCTTTGGCTTCTCACCAATCTCTGCCATCCTGTTAACCATACAACACACCTCCTCGGTTTTTGGGTCAGTAACAGTTGAAAACACATTTAAACTCAATTTCTTATCCCCAAAACTCATACTTACCATTCCATTAGCACAGTTGATTACTGCATGAGCAGTTGCTAAAAACGGTCTACCAAGAATAACTGTGTGTGGTGTACTCTTAACATTTTTCTCACAATCTAGCACCAAGAAATCCACCGGGTAGTAACAGTCTTCCACCTTAACTATCACATCAGTTAACATTCCCCTGGGACGTATGGGTTTTTTATTAGCCAACACCACTGTGGTGTCAACTTTTTGTAATAGACCAAATTCATGTTGATCATACATACTTCCCGGGAGAATGCTAACACAAGCTCCATGATCTAGAAGTGCCCGGTCAACCTTAAGCTCCCCTATTTGTATTGAAATAAGGGGCGCTCCCGGATCTTGGCGCTTGGGTGGAACTGTACCCGATAACGCGGCACGCACATGCGCCGGTAAGACAAACTGTTTTGGCAGCTTGTTGTGCCGATTTTGGGTGCTTAATTCTTTTAAATTTTCAGCATGAGCAGGACTTTCTTGAATGACATTAACTAATGGTAAATTAATTTTAACTTGTTTAAAGGTTTCCCACCCCTCGTCCTTCGATGGGTCCCGTTTACTTAAAGCCTTTATTTTTTTTGGTGCTAATAAGGCCGAAGGGAATGGTGCAATTTTTACTTTCCCACACTTATCCTTGGCCGCATCCACATTTTCCTCAAAAAACTTTTCACAAAACCTTTTTTTCAAATTTTTAACTTTAATGTTTGATTGTGAAAACGTTTCCTGCTCATCTTCAGAATTGGAGAGGATACTTACCGCGTTGATGTGCACATTCTTCGTGGTTGATGCCTGATGTGCTGGATTCACTGCAGTGGTGCTAGGCAACTTACCTGGATCTCGACGCATGGTGGACATCTCTTCAGCAATTTGGCCAACTTGCTTTGCCAAGGCCTTGTACTCCTTGTCTCTGATTTCGTTGTCCTTTCTGATCTCCTTCATGAAATCGCCCGTTGACTTCATGAATTCTCCTGTTGACTTCATAAACTCAGTCAACATCTCTCTCACTGATCCATCCTGTCCCGAAGAGCCACCCTGTTGATTTCCTTGACTTCTCCAGTTGCCTTGAGAACTCCCTTGATTGCTTCCAGATCCTTGTTGATAATTTCTTTGGTTGTTGTAATTCCCTTGGCCTGAATATCCTCTCTGATTGTTTTGATTAGGTACCTGTGATGGAGGATTCAACTGGTTAGAAGTATTACTGTAACTAAAATTAGGGTGATTTCGCAAACCTGGGTGATATGAATTAGAATTCATATCATATGGCTTTCGCTGTCCATAAAGCTGATTTACTTCTTCAGATTTCCCTTGTTGAGTAGGACAATCAGCATCCATGTGTCCCAGATCATCACAAATGGAGCAAACTGTAAAAGAATTAGCTGCCTTTGCTCCATCACTCCTTCCTGCGCCTCTACCAGCTGTCAACTGTGCAATCTGTCGCTCTAAGCTTGCTATTCTCTTTTCAGCCTCTACATCAACACCCCTGGTTGCACCTGTTCGGCTTCTTCTACTAGCACGAGCCTGCCTCTTTGATGTCACTGCCAACCTCTCCATGTACTCCCAATCCACATCCTCATGGTTGGTCAAAAAGGTACCATTACTGTTGGCGTTCAAATCTCTCACATCCTCGGGTAATAAGCCGTCATAAAACGACTTAATCAGTTCCCACATAGGTATATCATGATGTGGACACTTCCTTAACAACTCCTTAAACCTCGTGAAGGCTTCATGAAATGGTTCCCCCGAGTGTTGTTGGAAAGTTCTAATAGCCTCCCGAGCCTCAGTAGTGCGAGTCATAGTATAATATTCCTCTAAGAACTGCTGTTGAAGCTCTTGCCATGTGAATATACTCCCAGCAGGCAATGAATGGTACCACAATTTCGCTTGATCTTTGAGGGTGAACTGAAACATCATTAATCTCACCTCATCCGGACTAAACCCATGGCCCCCAATGGTGTTACAAATACTCACAAACTCCGCAATATGTAGATAGGGTTCCTCTGTTGCTTTACCATAGAAACTCGGAAGGTGATTCAAATATTGTGGTCTAACCTCAAAGCTCCTTCCATTCTGATGTGGTGGTACTACAGGTGAAGTGTGCTCGGTGGCCACTGGAATAAAATGGCTCCCTACGCCATTTACAGGAGGTCTGTAGTTCACCCGAGGTACTCCATCTACATATTGTCGCTGCCCATTCCCTCGCACTTGATTTCTTAGTTGATTCTGAGGGACCCCTCTCTGTCCCTGATTATGTCCCCTGATATTAAACCCTTGCTGATGTTGCTGCTGATATTGTGGACCAAACTCATCATGCTCATCATAGTCAAACTGATCCTGATTCATGTAGTATCCGTCATCAGCAACTCCTCCATCCCAATCAGCAACTCTACCATTAAAAGTGCCCGCTGTACCGTGCATACTGTCATCTCCATGAAGTGAATCCGTTGCTCTATTACTGTTAGATCTTGGGTTTCGGTTTTGTGGTGGTTGTCGATTTAAGGCTAATGGGTGGTTGGGTTGTTGTTGTTGTGGGACCTCAAAAGCTTGATCATTTTCATAATGTTCGTCCCACTCGTCATGCTCTTGATGGCCTTGCTGAAATTGTCTAGAACCACCAGCGTTCGGATCTGGGTTAAATTGTGGGAATGGTTGTGGTTGTATTGGGTCAGGTTGGTTCGGTGGAGGTTGGTTATCTTGGTTACTGGGATGGCTCATGTTTGGTGTTGGTCGGGTTTGATGAATGGCTCTGTTCTTTCTAGCTGTCTTTTCAATTTCCGGATCGTAAATTAGTGGTGAAGTCTTGCCCGAATAACGTGTATGATGCATGCAACTAAAGTACCTGCACAGACACAAACAAGCAAACCACGCGTAATACTGAACTAAACAAAACAAAACTTAAACTAAAAGACTAGAAAAAGAAAATATTTTTGGTTTTTTAATTTTTTTAAATTTTTTTTTTTTTAAGAAAAGAAATAAAAAAACTAAAACAAAACTATCTAACTAAGCGCACCGATTCCCCGGCAACGGCGCCATTTTGATCGATGTCGTTGGGTCAATCAAAAATATAAGAAAATAGTAGTATATGGAAGTTGAGTCGTCTCCACAGGGAATTGGTGGGAAGAGTAGTTTTGTAAATTTAACTATTAAACTAAAACCTAATTTCTTTGCTTTTACTTTGAATTAAGAAAACGGATTTGAAAAGTTGTAAACAATAATAATAAAGAAGTAACCCCCTCCGACTTTCCGGTTCAATGATTCACCCAAACCTGGTTAAATGATAGGATACCACATAGACATGGCTTTGTTAAACGATTTTAAATCAAGTGATAACCGAACACAAGTTTTTAATAATAACCTGTACAATTCAATTACCAACCCACATGTATCAATTACCCTCCCAATAATCAAACTGCTCACGATGCAAGAAAACCGAATGCGAATGATTAAAAGATAAGTAATTGAAACACACATAAATTGTTTAAATGATTAAAACCACAAATATTCTTCAAGTGAATGAAAAACAATCCAAGAACCAAATCAAACAAGTTTAAAGGTTTCACAAACGAACCGCGCAACCGGAGGTGGTTACATAAAGAAACTAGCCACTCATCTTCATCATAGGATCTTCAATGGATGATTGGAATGATGATTGCATGAAAGGATTGATTGGATTGAGGTTTGGGATGATGAAAAGTGTGTTTGGGAGGTGAAAAGCAGCTAGGGTTCAAGAGATATTCGTTTTTGGGATGGTTTATCTTTTAATATGATGAAAACCCAAAATTTTCGTATATGATCAGTAACTGGCGCCACCTGGCGCCATTTTTCACCCATTTTGGCGCCACCTGGCGCTGAAATTCCCAAACGACGCGCCAAACTTGTTTTCTTCATAAAAACTTCGTTATAACTCCGTTTTCTTCGATTCTTGCGGCCACGTCTTCGTATTCCAGAGCTTTATCACATCATCATTTAATATCTTCAATTCAAATCCATTTGATTTTCCCAAAAATGCATTCAATCCGCTCCAATTACCTGCAATTCAAATTAAACTCAAAGTAACCATGTTTTATGATATAAATCACTTAAAATCACATAATTAACTACATCTTAACATGGTAAAACACCCTCTCATCACCTGCTATAAAACTTATCAGGACCATCTAACACAGTTTTGAAACATAAGCAACCAAAATTCTTTAAGTGACTTAACTTGGGGGGGAACCCATGTACTAATTCATAGGGACTCTTACCATTTAACACAGAAGAGGGGATCCTGTTAATAAGATAAGCAGCAGTAAGAACACAATCAGACCAGAACCTAAGAGGAACATTGCTTTGGAACAGCAGTGCTCTTGCTGTATTTAAGAGATGTCTATGCTTTCTCTCCACAACACCATTTTGTTGTGGAGTGTAAGCACAAGAGGTTTGATGTATTATACCCTTTTTATCACAAAAGTTACTCATTTGTCTATTGACAAATTCAGTTCCATTGTCACTTCTAAACACTTTGATATTTTTTAAAAACTGAGTTTTAACTAACTCATAGAAATTAACCAAATTTTCAAAAACTTCTCCTTTACCTTTTAACAAATACACCCACACAGATCTAGAATAGTCATCTACAACTGTAAGAAAATACTTAAATCCTTCCTTACTAGTGACCTTGTAGGGTCCCCATACATCTAGATGTATTAGGTCACCTATGTCTTTGGACTTATGATCACTGAGTGGGAAAGGGACTCTGACTTGTTTTGCCTTGTGACATACCTCACAAGGCTGAGAATCAGGTTCTCCAATGTTTAAAGTATCCTTTAATACAGCAAGTACTTGACTAGAAGGGTGACCTAGCCTACTGTGCCAAAGACCATGTTCACTAACACTATTGAAACATACATTACTAAAACTAACATTGTTACCAACAAAGTAAAGACCATCTTGTTGTCTACCAGTCACCAGGATTCTCCTTGACTTGGAATCCTGGACATAACACTGATGTTCATTAAATAAAACATCCAGTTTACTATCCTTAGCCAACTTATGAATTGACACCAGATTAACACAATAATCAGGAATGAACAACACATCATACAATATGACACCATCAGCCAATTTAATGTCCCCTATCTTAGTGACTTTGGCATTAGTTCCATTAGGGTGTTTAACTTCCATGTTATATTTAGACACATCAACACAATTAATCAAATTTTCATCATTCCCAACCATATGTTGATTTGCCCCTGAATCCATTATCCAACCCAGAAGCAAAGCAAATTTAACCAGACTAGAACAATTAGAAAAATTCTTGAAAATCTTAGAAAGTTTAGACAGAACAGACATACTAGAGAACCCATTCACAATCACAGACTCACCTCCTACATTGGAACTCTGAGGATCTCCATTGGACTTCTCACTTATCAAGTTCATCAACTTAGAGATCTGCTCAGATGTAAAAGGTGAAGCAGTAGACACATTTGCACACACATTGTTATTGCTAGTAGTGGGCATACCAGTTCTCCAATTGTTTTGAGTTCTATTATTATTGTTGTTATTATATTGATTACCATTTCTTTTTTGAACTCCATTTGGATAACCAATGATTTCAAAACACCTTTCTTTGGTATGCCCAATCCTATTACAATGTGTGCACTTAAGATTAGGATTAGGTCCTCTTGTATTAGAAGGCCCTTTCCTAGTATCAGTAACCTGATTAGACTTAGCAGAGAAAGAGACATTTGATCCCTTAGTCCCATTGCTAGTACCTCTATGAGATTCCTCTCTAGAGACAATAGCAAAGGCTGTTTTCACAGAAGGTAAGGGATCACTTGTCAACAAAGTAGTCCTAACAGGTTGATAAATCTCATCAAGCCCCATTAGAAATTGCATGAGTTTAATAAGAGAATTAAAATCATTGAATTCCTTTGAAGCTTGACAAGTACACATAGGTAATTGGACTATAGAATCAAACTGTTTCCACATAGTATTCAACTTATGATAATACTCTGCAACAGTACTACCATTTTGAGATATACTATTAATTTTCTGGTGTAGATTAAACATGACACAACCATCTACCCTATCATATGTTTCTCTCAAATCAAGCCACACATCTCTAGCATACTTAGAAAAGACCTGTCCTAGATATAACTCTTCACATACAGAATTAATCAACCAAGACAGAACAACAGAGTTACACCTATCCCATTGACTCGCAAGGACATCATCAGTTAAAGACTTAACACATGTGCCATCTATAAAACCTATTTTATTTTTAGCTTGTAATGCAAGTTTCATAGAGTTAGCCCATACTGAATAGTTTTCAGTACCTTTTAGTTTGATACTAATGATTGTCAAACTAGAAGTGTCACTAGGATGAAGGTAAAGAGGATCACTGATATCAAGTTTGCTGACCAAGGTTGGGTCAGCAGCTTGATTATGACCTTCTCCACCTCCACCACCAGCATTAATAACATCACCCATGATTAATCAAACAAACAAATACCGCAAACAGGAAAGAGATCAAGAACAAAAAACCAAACAATCCTAGAAGAACGAAGCTGAGCCAGTGATACAGATGGTGGATTCGTCACTCAATGGTGTCCACCCAGTTCTTAACTCAGGAGTCCTTTTACTAATGATATCTATATACTTATACGTATATAACAAAACAGAGAACAAGAACAAAACAAAACAAGAACACACAATTAACCAGAACAAGACACCAACTATTGGCACTATACCGGTCCACCCTAACCCGGTCAACAGCCTCTAGACACAATAACAAAAAAATACAGAAAGAAACGATCTCACAATGAGGGGAACCCAAGTTAGGGTTTCGCCAATCCCACAACCAACACCTTCACTTAGGGTGTTGTGTTATGGGAGCAATTGTAGCTATAAACTCCAATCCAACAGCTCCAATAAACCAAGGCCAACAATAGTTGACAACAACTCAAACCTGCACAGAACCACAAAATAATAGACAAATGATAGTGATAGACCAGATCTATAATGATCAGATAAGATCTATCACAAAGAACAAGATCAGGACCAGATCTAAAGAGATCAGATCCTTAACACCAAGACCAAGAACAGCGGAAGACAATACAAGACTAACAGACCAGGATCAAGAGCCTTACAGCTCTGATACCATGTAGAATTTTAGGGTTTGAATCAACACAAACAATACAAGACTGAGCCAACATAAACTCAACACAATGAACAAAGGATGTAGGCGACAAAAACGGTGACAAAATCTTATTTAGCCAACCCTAAAAGTACCCCCCAATACCCAGAGATCTCAGATAAAACACTGAGATCAAAAGAAGATAACCAACCACATACAAAGTCTATCTCTCCTTCTGCTGATTAATAAGATCAGCAGATGGTGAGATTATACGAAAGAAATAATACAGAAACACAAATGAACAACCTGATACAAACCCTAATATGACTCGTGAGAGAGACGAAACAAATAAAGTGAACGAACTAAACAGCTGAATGAGAGAGAAGCCTCTTTTATACTGAGATCCAGAACCATCCAGAGATGCTGATCTAACGATCAGGAGATAATCAATCCAACGGTTAATATAAGTTCTCGATTCAACAACCTGCCACTTGCACAAATATCAGAGAGCATGGGCCAAGCCCAGATAAATATAAGCAGCTCCATAAGCCCAAAATATCAACCATCCAAAGCAGGCCAAAGCCCAAAGACTCGAACAATAGAAACCCATTAAGGAAATAAATGAATCACAACAATTATACGTATGATATTTTAACAAGCCCCATATTTGGTCTTCTCCCACCACCATTGTGTAATCATGCTCCTTAGGTTTAAGAAAAATTGGGTAAGTGTCACGTTCCAACGTATCTGAGAATCGACCTGCTCTGATACCACTTTGTCAAGGGGTTATATTTTGATCCCGTGTGGCGTCCCAAGTTGCTCAGGGATAAGACAATCCATCCCGGTCTTGATCTAGGTCATTTGTTTCTTCTTGCCTCACACTCCTTAAGAGAGTGACAACAACTCCAACCAGTGGTGTATTCATAGGATAGAAACGACTAGGTACGTTCACTCCCATATTCGGCTAAGGCCGTCTCTGATGAGGTCCCGTAATGGTCAGTATCACCAAAGCATTCAAATGAAAAACTCGAGCAAAGAAACCTTCGAACATTTGACCCGTGACATTATGCTTTCTAAAATACTCAGTTATAAAATAAATAAATAAGAGAATACCAAGTTTTACAGAAGTGTTTAATTGTTTTGCGAATTTGTTTGTAGAATGATACGACACTTCTTTTAATTTGTATATAAATATGATATATTATTATACAAGTAAGGATTCCTCTACAAAGAATACAAATCCTAAGAAGACATGAGAATTTAGATATCATGCTTTGGATTCATACATAATGTTTTGTCATGGTATTATAAAGAAAAACTTCAAACGTATCAATTAAAAACACACGTAATGCATTATGAGGTTAAAACTTGACAATAACGTGTTTAACCCCTCAACTCAAATAAGTTTTTTTTTGTTTTATTATTTACTTATACACTTTGTTTATTACTATTTTGACCCTCAGCTTGTAGTTTTTTTCCTTATACTTTTTGTAATTACTATTTAGAAACTGAAGTTTTAGTTTTTTTACTTATTTTTTTGTCGCCTCTTCTTAGTTTTTCCAAGGTAATATTTTTTTTCTAAATCTCATATGCACCGTCCTTAGCAGGTCGCCGCAGGTATTCGTTGTTTTTATGGTTATACGAGTGTTGATGTCGTAACGAACAAAACCAATAACTTTCTCGTAACTTTCAAATATACCACCATGACATGTTTTTTTATCCTGACGTAGAATGTCTCGTAGCGATTCATTTTATCTATACCGTTCTTTTTCCTTTTTGTGTATCCCAACCCCTCTTTCAACATTGACACTTACATCCCCTTAGCTTTTTAAAAACTTTGTAAAATGTTATTTTGACCACCTCAAGTTTTACGTGCTTATTTTTATGTACGTGAGTAAAATATAGTACGTTTGCATGCTTATTTTTATGTACATCTTCGGCTAGTCTACGTGTTGTTAATTTGGTTCGAAAACGGGTAGGTCAAATGTAATGCATTTTAACTAGGAGGTATAAATTCAAGTTAATTTATGTTGTGACGTTGCCGCAACGCACGATACCCTTTTTTAAACTTAAATAACACTATTTTCTCAAGTGCTTATTTTTAAGTATGTTTTGATGTAAATTTTGTCTGAAAACAAGTCGGTCAAGTTACCTTAACTTTCGACCCTGTGGCAACACGCACCGAGTCAAAATACTAGTCGTCAACAAATAACTGAACTGGACATAAAAAAGCTCACCCCATTCTCTTCTAGCGACAGACAACTTTAAAACCCACGGGTAACGACTCATAGGTCGCTGAAGAACCATCTTCAATACATATAAACCTCAATTGCTTGCTTATAAAGCGTCTAAATCTTTGGTATGACCCCGAAAACCTTCTCTATTTAACCGCCTTTAATGCTCAATACGTTTTTACTGTTGTAAAATTGTTGTATAGTTCATATAACTTGTTATTTTTAATTCATTGGATTGGATGATGATATGTTCGTATGTGTACGGTCGTATTGTGTTTGGGGTGATTTTGTGGTTGTTTGTTCATTGCCTGAATGGTTAGATGAGAATGGAACCCAAATGCAGACCAAGTGTTTGATGAAATGCCACACATAAATGCATTCCACAATATTGTGAACCCTGTCAGTATAAAATGAGTTTGACTTAATTTGCATTGTTTTTTTACTGTGTTTGCACCAGAAATGATGAATTGTTTTGAATTTTTTTTATTTTTTTTTTACTTTAAAACAGTGATAATGTTACCGCAAAGGATGAAGAAGACTGTCATGGATAACCCGAAGAAACTTGCAACCTTGATTGATCTTGTTAATTTGCCATCAACGCTTCGAGAGTTTGTTGGGCGGTCTCAAAGTTCTCAACTGGGGTTTTTTCGGCATGTTTGGTCGTACATAAAAGACAACAAGCTCCAGGTGTGTACTAATCTCATTAGTTTAGTGATATGGTAATATTGAACCTTACTTTTTGGAGTCAAAAGCTCACATTCTAGAGGCGTAAGGTGCAATATATGCCACGAGGTGGTTTATAGATGGAACAGTAAATTTAAAATTAGTTGTTTTGCATATATATGGACCTGGCTAGACTTACGGTTAAAACTTCTCATCTGTCTTGTTCATGTAATAACGAGTAAACTTATTTTTTACCACTCACTTGATGCATGTTGCGTTGTTGTGTTACTACTATAGTAGTCAAAGGCGCGAGGGGTTCGCCTGCCGCCTAGCACAAGGTGAAAAAAGGCTTACATCCGGGACAAAAAATGGGCGCTAATATGAAAAATAATAAATATAGGATAGGTATAGAAAATAAACATAACGTGGGCGATTTTGGGTCAACGATTATTTTATGTAAACGAGATTTGCACGAGATATACACTAGACCAAATGATCCTTAGGTTTGTTCTAGATTGTCTTAGATGTACAAACAGCAAATACACTAGTATAAGCTATTATAGTTTCAGACCCAAAACCGTGGGTGATTTTAATCTATCAATTATTTATGAAATGAGATTTGCATGAGATATACACAAGACCAGATGATCTTTAGGTTAGCTCTAGCTTGTCTTAGATGTGCAAACCATATTGTAATTTCAGACCCATTGATTAGCAGGAGTCAAGAGGGTTGCGTCCCTTTGCAGGGTTAAGGGGTTGTGCCCTTAAACGGTTAGCATGCCCCGAATAATTCACATAATCAAAGTTATCCTTGACTATCAACTACCATAACACTTTTTATTTAACAAAAAACTAAAGTCCAATTAAACGGCGTTGCGTTAAAAGATAAAGAAAAATTGCCCTCTGTTCCGAACTGCACTCTAGCTATTGAAAGGACCACACCTTGCATCTACCTAAGGTATAGGGGTCTCGCCTTGGCACACGAGTTGGTTACTAACAATGCATGTGTTGCTGTTTCTATAGTTTGAATTAGATATGTCACTAGTCGATCTCAACTACTGAAACTTTTCATTTGTTAAGTTTAATTATTAATCATAAACCATGATCTTGTGTTTGTGTTGCTATTAATGCATGTGCCGCCACTTTTGTAATTCAGGATCCAAATAACAAAAACATAGTTAATTGTGATGAAAAACTGAAGAGTATTCTGCTGGGAAAAACTCAGGTGGAGCTAGCTGAACTTCCCTCGTTAATCAAACTGCATTTTCCTAAGGTTCAAAATTAATTTCAATATATGAGATTCATACATGTGTAAGTTCACATAATGCCATAGACCCTTTCTTCATGTAGTTTGTTCATTGTTGACTGTTTGATCATTGTATAACTATGAACACCCGCTTTTATGTGCAACACCCTATTTTTATAATGGATCAATGTCTTAAAACTTTGCGGCAGAAAGAGGTCCCACTATTTTCTTGTAATAAACTAACTAGTAATTAGCCCGTGCGTGTTGCGGCGCGGGTACATCGCAAACATAGAACGGATTGTCAAAGCGTCAACAACGTCGTCAACGGAAACCGTACGGTCCGGCCCAAACGGCCAGACGCCACCGACGTCGTCACGTACGAAACCAAAAAAACATACAGATGACAACACCTCAAACAACCCAAAAACATACCGATGACCACCTCAAACAAACCAAAACCGGAAAAGCAAACAGTAACTGGCGATACGATAAACAAACACTTCCTGTGACGGATCACCGCAAACAACCATAAACCGATAACCAAGAGAGGCGGTTTCACCCTCAACAATTGGAAAGGATGAACAATGACAACAGAAGGTCGAAGATGGTGGCGGCAGTTGTGATAGTACAAGATAATATTGGTAGTGTAGAGAGAGAAATAGAAAAAGCCGTAGTTTGTGGTGGATATGGCTCTGGGGGATGGTGATGCATAGACAGAGTGTGTTACTGAAAATTGTTCATGCTGCGTTTTTTGATCTGTATCCAACAAGACTTTAGAGAGAAGCTAGAGAGACAGTATTGGACATAGTGAAAGCCACAAAATAAAGAAGATGAAACGGGGAAGGACAAGTGAAGGTGGTGACATGCCCCACCAACGATTTTGACAATAAAAAAATCCACTGACTTTCTCTTTTAAGTATATAATAGGTTTTAGTCTCATGCACGCTTTGCAGCGCGCTAAACCGGTTAAAACACATTGCCCCCTGCTGCACAATAACAATGCTCCATATTATAGGTACTAACAATATGCCTTAGATGGTTTCAAAATGACGGTAATCGGAGTCAGTTATTTCATTTCAAAGTTCAAGATGAACAAAACAACGGAAAAAAAAAACAAATATTATTATAAGAATAACTTAACAACCCATTTATAAAGTCACTTAATAACCCTTACCACACCAACCACACATTCAAGTTCAACAATGGCAACCACTTCTCAACCACCTCCTTATACCTCCACTTTCACCCCTTTCACCACCACAAAACAACCATCCTTCAAAACACTTACCCCTTTACCACACATCGGAACCACCCCCACTACAAAAACACCACCATCTCCTTTCCTTCTCTTCGGGTTTCTGAGAAGAAAAGATGCGGTGGTTTCGCACTCGAAAAGCCTCCTTCATTCCCGATAAAGGCCATGCAACAACCGTCAAGCAACTACTACATAAGCCCAGGCACGATGCCAATATGCCATCCTCATCATCACAACCGCCACTTGTACCTTCTCCACGCCAGCGACCAGATCAGGGTGTTAGAAGTTTGATCGGCGACATGTGTTTCGGATATCAAATGTTTTTTTTCTAGCGACGGCGACAAACTCGTGATGTCGCTGGTAGTTACGGTTGTGGTCACGGGGTGGTCTGGTGGGAGCATGTCAAAAACAGGAAAAAAATAATAATATCACAGACAGAGAGAAGGGCGATACTGTAATTATCTTGTTTGAAAGGAGGGCATATCTATAATTTGTTTGTGTACTGTAGCACCGACGTTTCTTTTTAAGTATATATAGAATAGAATAGAATAGAATGGAATAACTTAAACTTTAGTTTATAAGACGCATCCTTCATCTTAAAACATGCACAAACTTAAAACATGTACTAAGTTAGTTTTGTATGTAAAGTCAAAAGCTAGATGATTACATTAAGCCATTTAAGTCATGCATCTATGAAAGGTTGTTTCTTCTTTAAAACCTTCGTACTAGCAATGCATCTCGAAGCCTTGACTTCATCTTCAAATTTCTCGCTCTAAACATAAAGATATATGACATACAACAAACTGAGCATGCTAAGCACATGATTATAATCCTACAAGACATGAAAATACAAAAAAAAAAAAGGTACAAAAACCTGCCCAAAAACATTTATATAACATAAATCCAAATGGGATGTTACATTACACACTTGTTTGGACCCAAAGTATATGCATCACACTTGGAGCAATTCGGTTATAATGATGAACCATTTGCCATTCGAACTTTTTGAGGATTTACTACATTTGCTATTGATATATTCGTTGTCCAGTAACACATAAGCGTTTGCCAAAACGTTTAACATAATTCCAAAACTAACAAAATAGATTTCATCACCAACTGAATACAGACACCTTTATTCTTCAATCATCTTCCTTTTTCATTGGATCAGAACTTATTATTCTTAGATTCTTTCTGTACTGAGGAGATGTTAATCTCCTTTCCAATGGTGTTTTCCTCTTGCTCACAACAAACCGATTAACCCCTTTGCGCATTGGCATGATCGATGGGAAATCTTCATCAGGGATTTGACTTAACTCAGAAATATCCTTAATTTGTGCAACACGTTTGAACCACCTTTCTGCCTTTGCCTCTTCTGACATGTCTAACGGATCAGGTTCTGTCACTGCTGATCCCTCCAGACTCTTTCCGGTCCACCCACCTTTTCCGTTCATACTTTCTGGTGCTTGTTGACCAACATAAGAGGTTTCAGGTTTAGTCTCGTTATACTGATTTCTTGTTTCTTGCACAAGATTTTGATCAAAAGGGGCATTATTTGAATTCCTGTAAGAAATTTCATTTGTTGGAGTTATGGTTGAATCTGCGCTATTGGGCTGCCGCTGGTTATCTTTCTTGGCAAAATAGTCAGGTGGAAATGGAACAAAGCCACTTGTGCCTCCTTGGTAAGGAGGAAACGGTTGATCTTTACTTTTATCGAGAGAACGGTGTTCCTCTCTACGTATAGGTGTAACTTGAGGAACATCATGTGAGATATCATTTTCCGGGCCAGTGACACCATGCAACTCCTGTACTTTCTTGAACCATCTTTCCGTCTTAACTTCTTTATCAGTACCTTGAGTATGCCTGCTCGGAACATAACCCGGGTTGCTTCCATGCAAGGGAGCTGCATCCGGTCGCCTACACTCACATTTCAAGCACACCACGTTTTTCCGGTAGTTAAAGAAATTACATCTGGAAAAAAAAATCGATACTGTGTCAGATTTGCAACAAGGTTTCACAACTAGTGATTATAGGGTTTAATGTAATATTTACCGAGGGCAATCCCATTCCCCATCAATCAGTTCTCTCTGTGGTCTCAGCTCCTCACATTCAAGGCATTTTGTATTTCTTGCAAAGTTCATGAAACTACATCTGCTCGAAACACGGAAATTTTAGAGGTTTATAAAATTATACGCTTATATACTTTAAAAGAATGCTCGCTGGTTAAACCTAACATGAATCACTAGAAACCCGAACTCAACACAGTTAGTTATACGAGACCCATTTTCCCAAGTAAAAAGTTACTTTATTGTTGCAAGTCGTCATCATCATCATCATCATCATCATCATCATCATCATCATCATCGTACTCAGTTAATCCCACCTAGAGCAAAGCTAAGGTAGGGTCTGAGGAGGCTGCTTCCAGTGAGACCCCCGGCTCGATGTGGTTTGGTATCAAGCCTTGGACATTAAGGCACAGAACCCTTAGCAATCGGGACAAACCCAATCGGTGCATGTACCCCTTTGTCTTTTGGCTATCCACGCCACCACATGATGCATGATTAACCGTCCGTCATTTTTAACGTTATTTTCACGAAATTAGTAAAATAACGTTAAAACTAGTGTAATTTTACTTTTGCCCCCAAGTCAATACTCTAAAATTACGTTTAGACAATACACCATGATCCTCATTTGTCTTTTATCTTTTAAATTTTGGCATAAAATAGCCAATCAGCATCACAGTTCATAAAACACAAAATTTTTAAATGAACTATTAAAAAATAAACTTGTTAACAATTAACAAAACTGTTAGCTAGACCAGAATACAACCCATTTAGCTATAGTTGTTTGCACCTTGGACCTAAAAATGGCCTGGACCGTTTATGCTGAACCCAAACCCAATGAATTTTGTGGTAGGTACTGTGTCAAAAATTCACACCCTATTTGATTTGTACTAGTAGCTTAGATACAATTATACAAATACTCAAAGAAAAACTCTGGGAAGATAAATGATATAAAACAAGAAGTGCAACTTACTTCTGGCAAATCCAATCACCTCTCTTCATTGTAATATTCGGTCCAAGATTTCTTGGCATTTGTTCATACTGCTCCGATACTCTGCCTCTGTTGGCCAAATTACCAAACTCTTGTAAGACGCTTCTGACAGATGATTCAGTAGCCTCGTTGATATTACTTCCAGGATTGCTTGCATAACTCAATATATACTTCATCAAGTCTACTGACGTTGCTTCATTTGATCCCTGTCTTCAGTTTAATACAACAAATGAGATAACTCAAAATTCAACCTCTAGGTGCTCTGAGATCATAGTTGTACAAATTCAATAAAGCATACAAACTCTATAAGAAAGGAACCTGCAAGAAAGCCCTCATTCTTCTCTCAGTTTCATGGCCACTTCTGAACAGAAATGGATATCCATCGTTGATAATCACCTCAATATCCTTCCTCGGAAGCCACCTGGAAAATAATTCATACAAATAATTTGTAAGAAAAGGTAATCCTCATAATAAAGTTACTATAACAAACCATAGTTATTACTATAATGAACCCTTACTAGACTAGAGTTAACGGAAAATAAAAATTAAAAAGCTCGGGTATATGTTTTGGGTAAACAGATATATGTTTTCGGCTAATCAAGTTGGATATCACCTAATCACATACTTGTCCCATACCAGCGAGATTTTTTATTACCTAAGCAATTAATATCACCGATATATCCGCTATATCGGTCCGATATATTGGTTATCGGTCATCAACCGATATATTGATACCGATATTTTGACCGATATATCACCGATATTCCCGATATCGGTATCTTTCTTATTAGTTCTTCTATTTGTCTTGCTTCTTATTGATGCTGTTAGTGTTTTAAGTCTTAATTGTTAATTGTCAGTGTTAAATATTAGTGTTTAAAGTCTTAATAAGTTCCTACCTGCTACAATTGTTATTGTTTTGCATGTTGCAAGAGGTCAATTTGTTAATTGTAGGAGATTATATTTAATTGTTAGTGTTAAACCTCTATATATATATGGATTTTGCATGATATAAAATTACCGATATCCCACCGATATCTCACCGCGAAAACCGATATATCAAATATCGGTCCTCGACCGATAACCGATATTTTCCGACATTAACTGCTTAGTTTATTACTAATCCCATGCCTGCCAACTTTTTTTACTACTAATCCTATGCGGCTATGCCCGAATACCAGACCCATTACCCATCCCGAATGTTTTGGGCTTTCTCAGCTGGCTCTGATTCGATTCCGATTTCCGATCCCTATCCTCATTGTAAATTTGATTAATGCAATTCTCATTCATTTTTTGCAACTTGCATAGGAACATATGAACTAGTAATCTAGGGTTTATAACTCACTCCATTAGATATGTACATTACTATGTAGCACACTATAATATAATTACAACAGAAGGAGATTCGAATAACAAACCCTAAGATTTCAGGTCTATGACGAGCAAACACCAAACACGAATTCACAGCAGCCACAAATTCCTTCGATAACTTCTCACTCTCCACAAATTCATCCTCAACATCACTCCTTCCATCAAAATAACCTGCTACAGATAAAGTTTCAACTAGACGAGCCCACTCCGGCCACGGATGAGACAACGGCGTACGATAGCCATTGCCAGCAACATAATTATGATTATTATTATTATTATTATTATTATTATTATCCTGAAATGCAAAATTAGTTCCTCTGGAGCAAAAACTTGCAGAGAAATTGGTGAGAGTAAGTGAATTGTGGCGGTTGGGGATAGTAATGGAGTGGCGGCTAGCTAAACGGAAGAGGTTGATAGGGCGTTGGTGGATTATGGAAGATGGATTGGTTAACAGAAAGAGTAGTCTTGTTGAAGCTCTGCTCATTTTATTATTATTTTATTAGAGGGTTGTTGCCGGAGAAGAGGGCTCCGGTGGTTAACCTAATATACAGGGTTGAGTCTTTACTGTTAAATAGTTATTGGGCCATAATACCACCAAGAAGCCCAATGACGCGGCGGAATTTGAATTTTTAGATGGCGGGATCCGGAGTCTATATATACAAAATTTTCATACGAAAACGAGGAAATTTACAATATTGAGCTAAAAAGCGGTGGAGCCTGGGGCACCACCGACTCACCGAGCCACGAATGAGATTGGTATTGAAGAGGTAGCGATATTGAATATTTGGAAAAGAGGGTGCGGATTGTTGTCGCGACTCCCGAATCTATCGGTGCGGTAGTTGTATTGTTACAAAACGTTTTCTCTATATGGTATTGGATCAATACCGAGTTTTTAAAAAAGTGGGTATTGAAACCGTACTGAATCTATCGGTACAGTACGATACCGGTACTTATTATCAAATGCTTATCCAAACTACGAGTTACGAAGCCAAAATATATAAAGATTGTCAAACAAACGTGTTTGGTTTTCATATTCTCTTTTCTTTAGAAAATATGTAAATCACATATTTTGTGAATTTTTATTTAATTATGTTCATGCTGATAGTTTGGTATGATTGTATCTCGTTTGTGTATGCAACATGCATAACATGTTTACAAACACTAATGACTTCAATAGGCTATTTTTAAGTAGGGGCTTCATGTCGATGACCATACTGAATCAAACCAAACTATATAATTCATTCATTTACAATCGGAACCAACCAAATTACTACAATCGCACGCGGCACGTTTGGACATTTAATGTTGTAAGTTACAAAAATAAATATGTAACCAAAATGTAAGATCTGGGCTTCATTTGTTTTTTGGTTTAAAACTGTTAACTGAACAATGGATCCCTTAACGCAGTCGAAAGGAACAATGATCCATTGATTCTCTATTGATGACACTATGTATAACATAGATTTCAATTTCATTTTGCTAATGTGTGTAAAATATATTTGATCAAGTTTTTGATTTTGGGTCAAGTAAATCAGTAACTGGACATTTGTTAAGCAATATATCAATGGTGCACCGCGTATAGTCTATTTTGTGTGCTTGGATAATACAATCTAGTTTTTTTAGAACGACGACAATAACATTATAAAAGAACTAGCAAGACGCTAGCAAAAGTCTTACAGAATCCAATCTAGTGATGTTGCACAAAACATTTAGTTATTTAAGTAAGATCACGACAACCATGACCGCATATGCTAATATATCTAAGATTTACAACAGAAATCCCGCCAAGGTGGTGTTGATCGCGTGCTGCGCAACTATGAAATTTGTCTTTTCAGATGGGTGAAATGAATCCCAAAATACATATTTATTTGCAATGTCACATGTGAATGGGTTGAATTTGTTGCATAGGTAACTCATTTCATATCTTCCAGTTGCACAGCATGCTTTCTCTCCTACCTCAAACCCTGCAACCACCAACATCAAATTAAAAAACGACGTAAGGTTGGCATTCGCTTTGATCGTATACATTCTAAACTGTTGATAGCGCGTATAAATAATAATCAAGAATTAAAGAAACTTACCAAAAGATTGTGGATTCTTGATGATATCAAAGAGAATGGTATAAATGTCTGAGTAGACCAAGTTTATGCCACCTAAATCCTGGTTCAACTGTGCGACGAGTTGCTGCAACTTCACATTGTACTCTCGTGCCACACGATTGTATCTATTAATGCAAACTAAGTAATGTTTGGTTCTTTCTAATGGCAAACAGCCCATTGGAGGAAGGCCAGCTATTGATATTTTACGCGCTCCTAGATTATATAAATCTATGATGAAGTTTCTAGCCTTCACTAAAAGAAAATTCTCATATTCTTCGACGGAATAAACCATTGATCTAACTGGAAGCGCGTAATAGTTTTCTATGAAGTCATTTGTTCCTAGACTTATAAGGTAAAGCGCTTCGCTTAATACTTTGGTAGCTTCTGCAACTCCAAATTTATTCATCATTTTGTTTTGGTATTCCTTGAAGTAATCGAACTGCTTCCATAGCGGTATGACAGACTGCAATTACTTTCTAAATTTTAGTTACGCGTTTTCTTGAGAGGTGGCAAAATGGGTGGTTCAGACGGGGCGCTGGGTAAACATTCAAACGGGTTCATGTGAAAATGGGTTGTTTTATGATACGCGTCGGGTTGGGTTGAACCCGGACACGTTTTACTTAAAACTATTACTTTTCTTAGAAAAATAAAGTTACATTTTTCGTGACTTTCAACCCGACCCGTTTTCATTTTAATTATTATTATTTATTTACTTTACTCGTCAAAGAGAAAATATAACCTAAATCAACCCATTCATGATTAAAAATGTCAAATAACGCGATTTTCATAAGATTTTAGAGTATAACAATATAAGAAAAGGAAAATGGGTTGACCATGATTACACACGTTACTCCACTCGCTTACCAGTTTGACCCGTTACCTGACCTACCCACGTCCACATATAAAAAAAGTTACAAACTTACCATTATCGCGGACGTAAGATTATCATAACCAGTTCCAGCCGAAGCAAAACTGACTCCTTTTGCAAAATCTTCCACATCATAATGTGGGTCCAAATAAGCAGGTACTATAGACCTGATCCCGAAAGCCTCGGAGATAAAATCTGTCGCGATCCGCCCATTAGAAAAGCGACCCGTGGGTTGCCTATCATAAAAATCACAGCCATAGGGCTGAAAGTTACTCTTGGCAATAGTTGGCATATGGTTATTGTTACCAGGATCCACAGAAGAGTCCCCGAACACGATAATCGAGGATACTCCTGCATGAATCATTCTTAACTGAGCCAAAAAACAACCAAAGAGCAGCAAATGTATGCCTGCCATTATTACAACTAACCAAATATAATTACAAATGAAGCTGGTTGATTAAGTTTCTAGAGATGGTAAATGAGACTGATCAATTAGTTGCATTAATGTTGTTTTTGTATGAGTAAAGCGGTGTCGTTTCGAGTTGGTTTATGTATGATTTTGTTTTTATGAGGCAAAAGTATACCATTAGACACTGATTTTGTGGCTTTTGTTGCTGTATTATGATTTTTCTAATAAATCTGTGGGTGTATCCAAAGATATAATGTTTCACATGAGTCTTGTTTTTGAAGTTGCAGAGAAATCTATGTTGTAACGGAAAAATATTTACATTAAATCTGCTGATATGATGGCTTTTTTGGCAGCTGAGGTAGAAAGTCTATGAATATGTAATATAAATTGTATAATAGATATGTCTCCCTAAAAATCATGTGTAACATGCATAATATATAGGATATAGTCACCTTTCTAGTCACCATCATTACCTTTCACGACGTCATATCACTCTATCCTCCACTACTACCCTTCAGCGCCCTCCATTATGGTATGGTCACCACCCCTTTAAGTTGAATAGGACCAAACAATCAACACTAAATAGGTCTGTGGCATACGTGACAATACTCACGGTTGCCACGCCGTGAGGGTGTGAAGGATGGTGTTGGCGTGATGCCACGACCTTCACGTGCCTGTCACTACCTTCATACCACTTAGTCTTACAACACTATGAGTGTCAGTCTAGGGGTGTAAACGAGCTGAGCCCGAGCCTAACTAGACTTGAGCTCGGCTCGTCATGCTTTTTTAGGCTCGAGCTCGACTCGATTCGAGCCTACTATTCTGAGCTTGAGCTCGGCTCGAAAGTATGATCTAAGAGCTCGACTCACCAATGTTATCAATTAAAATTAAAATTGAACATGTTCAAAAGACAAAATCACATACATAAAAAATAATATAACATCTGTTTGCGCTTGTTTAGGCTCGTGAGCCTAAACAAGTTTTTGTGTGTAAAGCTCGAGATGGGCTCAATAACGAGTCATATTTTAGGCTCTAACTCGGGCTCAAACTTTTTAAGGCTTGGCTCGTTCGAGATTTTTACCGACCTGATTTTGAGTAGCTCTTGAGCCGCTACGTGTTTATTGACACCCCTAACGACTCATGGGTAAGGTAGTCACAACTTTGCGACGGTTTAAAATTATGTCCGCCCCTTTTTATTTCTTCTAGAACACAAAAGAACCCCAGTGTTTCTTAAAACCCTAAAACTTTTATAAACAAAACCTCCTTATAGATTAATAATATTCATCTCTCCGACAGATTACCCCATCATCTGAAGTATGTTAGTCAGCAGGATCAGTTCCAGGATTGCAAGGACCGTCGTTACTCGGTGCCGTACCTCTTTAATCCTCAATGGAGGACTTCATAATAATAATAATAATCATCTCTCGATTGCAGTCCTTAGAAACCAATTGCACTCAGTTTCTGATTCACACAACAAGGTAATCACCAAAACACTGATTTCCGTATCCTATTGTTTATTTATTCATTTGATTTTATTATTACGTTGCGCAACAATTAGGGTTTTATTAGGGTTTAAGGGGTTGTTTACCTTAGGTAATTGTATGGTGTATTTCACATAGTTGCCTTGTTAGTTATAGAGTTGAAATAGTAGGGTTTTTAGTCCTGTAACTTTTACTTTCAGGCTTGTCAAAATTGCAACAATTTATAAAAAAAAATAAAAAAAAAATTGTGTAATATTTTCACATGAAAATGGCAAAACTATGTTAGGTTTTTTTCAGCTCTATAAGGGGGGACGGGGCACTTCACGGATTCTTCACGGGTAGGCCACTACCCCCACGGCAATACCGCCGCCAGTGGCACGGGTAGTGGTCTAGTGAAGCAATTACGGGTTCTAGTTAATGGACGGTGAGTGGGGTTTTGTGTGTGGGGTTTTTTGTTTTTTATGGGTTGGGTGGTTCAGGGTAGTGTTGCCTCCAAAACTGTGCTTCAGTGAAGTGAAGTGATGTGGCAGTGCAGGATTGGTTTGAATAAGTGAAGTTGAAAATAATCAAATATTTTAGTGGAGCGCCCCGCCCACCCTAAGTTAAGTGTTTGCCTAGTGTATATAAATATTAAATACTAATGTTGTTAGTCTGTTACTTTTGCTACGCTGTTTTAATTATTTTCTAATTACTTTAGGGGATTTTAGATGTTTGATTATAGTCACACGCTTCTAGTAGATGATAATATGATATGTGAAGTCAGATATTGCAGTTATTGCGGGTGGGACGAGTAGTTACTTTTAAGCAACCGTTGTGTTTTGAGTCTTTTGACTGGGTATCTAGTCCTGTTCAATAGTATATGCAATGTTATGACTTACTAAAATTTGGTTTTTTGTTTTGTCATAAAAGTGTGATCTTATTCAAAAATATGATTAAGTGTGTCCAACCATAATTTACACGTGGCACTCTTATTACACGTGTTTTGCGTGTTGCACACATATTGTGTTTTTTTCTCGTAGGACCTACGAAATAGATTTGTAGTTGCAGTAATTTGTGGCCTGGATCACCTCCATTGGTGGTAATTAAGTTCTTTCATACAAGTGCGATCTTGTGACTTATTAATAATTGGTTTATAGTTTTTCATATACTAAAAGGAGTTAATGTTACTTCAACCATGCCTTTCTGATATGTTTCGTAATGTATTTATTGTTATTATTGCTATTGTTTTTATTGATGTTCTAATCTGGACAGGAGTTTCTATTTTATTACCAGCCTCTTCATAGGAAGTTAGGAACTACTGAACTAGGAAGAACACTGTCAAATTTTTCATGGATATTTGTTCCTAGTTCCTATTGTATGTTTAAGCAAATTTATATATACATAACACAAAGGCTTTCCCAGTGATTGTCATTATTTTTCTCTAAATCCATTAGAACTCTTAACTGTAAATTCAAACTTACAATCAGAAAAATAAAATGTTTAATTATTTTAAATGAAAATGACTTTTTAGTTCTCATAAGTTGTTGAAGAAATTAAATGAGAATGTTTCTGTTTTTGTTCGATTTAACACACTCAGTTTCATATGAAACCAACTGTTGAATTTAGGCCACAAATCCGTGCTCATTATATCATTTAGGCCACACTGAATATCACATTAGTTTAGATTCCCATTCGTAATATTTCCATGTAAAGATTCATTCTATCTGATTGTTAAACTTGTTAAAATCACCTTTTATTCCAACAATCAAGGCATATACTGTGTCATTTGCCTTATCTTCTATATTTAGCTAATAGCTAGTCAACTTCTTTTTACACCAAGTTGGAAGTGATTATCGACATACTGTTACTTTGCTGTTTTGGGCTAAATATCAAAATGGTTGGCTAGCATTTATGTTTATTGATTGCTTCATACCTTCTGTTGTATATTAAATAAGATCTGGATTCTAGTTCATTTTCATGTTTCATGTATCATAAAAGATATTACCTTTGTACAGTCATGATGATAAGGTAGGTTACTCCGTCTGGTTCCACTTTTGGTTTGGTGGGTTATAGGTTTCTTACCCGTGCTTTATTTGTTGCAGGTGATGGCAGGTCAAGTATCTATATTACACAATTCTGCTTACAATGTATCGGCTTTTCAAAGATTTGGGTTTTCATCGTCTGCATCTACAGAACCCAATGAAAAGGAAAAGGAAAATGGAAGAACAACTACAGGCAGCACTAATGATGCAACAGAAAGTGCAAATTCTGATGACAAAGGAGAAGGTTTGTTATTAAAGATCTAAGTTCATAATGTATTAATACTTCTAATTTTTATAAGTTATTACCAACTAAATCATACTTTTTTTAATTTTCTTTTGAGTGTTGTTAAGGTGAGGAAGACTTGACAATGGAGGATCTTATTAAACTTGTGACTGAGAAGGAGGAACTTTTGAAGACAAAGCAAGAAGAAATTGAGAAAATGAAAGATAAAGTTCTTCGAACATACGCAGATATGGAAAACATCATGGACAGGACAAAAAGAGAGGCGGAGAACTCAAAGAAATTTGCAATTCAGGTTAGATTTTATGATACGGATCGGTTTGTCCATACTATGAGCCTCTGAATCTGATCCAAGGGGGCACAAAAAAGTAACTGGACATAGTCTAGGGGTCTAGTAACAAATATTTTGTTAGATGTTTGTTATTTGTTGTATTAGGTATCAATGTATCATACGAATAACTTAAAAGGCAAGTTTCTTGTAGTTTGGGTCAGGCGCGCCTAGGTGCGAGGCGCATCAAGGCACAGCCTAGGGTGCCTCAGGGCTTTCCGCCTACCCATTTTCCCAGAAGCGCAAAAAAGCACAGATTTTGATTTTTTTTCTCGTCGCTTTTGGCACTGAGGCGCGCGCCTCACGTACTCCATGTATTTTTATGCATAAAAATGTTGTACCTTGGTGTTTTTGGCTTGTACATATAGTTAAAATCATATAAAAACCTTATTTATAACTATATTTTGGGTAAATGAAGCTAAAAACCTATGGGATATATCATCATCATCATCATCATCATCATACTCGGTTAATCCCACCAATAGCAAAAGCTAAGGTAGGGTCTGAGGAGGGTAAGATGTAGACAGTCTTACCTCTACCCTGTCGGAATAGAGTGGCTGCTTCCAGTGAGACCCCCGGCTCAATAGTGGTTTTGTATCAAGCCTTAGACAATAAGGCACATAAACCCGATTGGTGCATGTACCCCTTGTCTTTTGGCTATCACGTCACCACCTGATGCATGATTAACCGTCCGTCATTTTTAACGTTATTTTCACGAAATTAGTAAAATAACGTTAAAATTAGTGCAACTTTACTTTTGTCCCCCGAGGGCCACACATATATACATTATATGCGCACAGCCGTGAGCGGGGCGTAAAAGTCCATGCTTTTTGCGCTTAGACCTCATCGCTTTTGTGCACCTAGCGCTTTTTAAATCCAAGCTTGTAGTACAAGAATAGGATTTGTATTGAATTATTGATATTTATAGCGGTTATTGTCGAGTCTTTTCGGTTGATAAAAAAATTGAGTCTAGCAATTACAGGTGCCTATTTTCTTTTCTTTTCTGTAAGAGTTTGCATTCAGTACTTATTAATTATATTAGCCATTTTTACTTTTTTTTCCTCTTAATATTCATGCTCTTAAATTGGTGTTTGTGCATTATTTGTTGCAGAATTTTGCAAAGAGTTTGCTGGATGTTGCAGATAACCTGGATAGGGCTTCTTCGGTTGTAAAAGAGAGTTTTGCTAAGGTTGATACATCCAAAGACAGTGCTGGAGCTGTTCCACTTCTGAAGACACTTCTAGAAGGTGTTGAAATGACTGAAAAGCAGCTGGCAGAGGTAACAATTCCTGTAAAACAACTCGGATTGGTTTGGCTCGTCAATACATTAATATTAATATTAAAAAGATTTTTGTACTAAAGCAATTTAAGAGGTTGATGAATTTGTTGGTTTCAGGTTTTGAAGAAATTTGGTGTGGAGAAGTATGACCCAACGAATGAGGAGTTTGATCCAAACAGGCATAATGCAGTTTTTTCAAGTACCAGATGCTACAAAGCCTCCTGATACAGTTGCAGTTGTGCTCAAGGTATGCTACGAAAACAATTTTGAATAAAAAAATGATTATAAATTCGTTTTTCATAACGGTTTTAGTACCAATTTATTGTGCGCCGTGCTTGATCATGTTCTTTTCTTATCGTTTTGCAGGCGGGATATATGCTGCATGATCGAATTTTACGACCTGCGGAAGTTGGTGTGACCATTAAGACAGACTAAAATGGTAGCTGGTTTGGGATCCTAATATATTTTCTCTTAAGTGAGATTATATTTTCAAATTTTCAACATTTTATCATGTTAGCGCGGGGCACCCCCCTCCCTAAGGAAGAAGAGCTATATTCAGTATTTTAACTGAACTTATATTTACTTTATTTTTTGGAGCGACTGTAATAATACGGTTACATCTATGAATAGGGTTTAGAGAGAACCTCAACTCGCAAGATAAGCAGGCTTTAAACAAGATGCTTTATTAGCGCGGGTCAAAGCATGTTTGATATGTAAATGGGTTGAAACTGACAACTTCATACGGTGTTATGTGCTGCGCTACAGCTATATAAGGTTCGGTTATGGAAATCTAAAACTGGTTCGGCATTAACTTCCTTAAACACAAACATGGGTTATTCGGCCTAAAACATAGATGAGATGCTATCTACATCACACTGAAGGATTAATTACATGAGTCAAGGTTATGCTACTACAATCACATGGACCTACAAGTAGATTACTAAACTCCCATCTTTTCACAGTCTTGATAAGATAATGGTGGTAAACTCAAGGTGCAAAGCCCCTCTGTGCAGCTTTGACCCAGTCAGCCACCTTGTTGTCACCGCCTAAATCATGGTCTTCTTCATCATCATCATCACCGCCTGCATCTGAATCCATGGGTTGGTTGTTCAAGTCTTTCGTGGCTTCTTCATTCTTCTGTGATGCCTGTTTTATATGCATGCTTAAACAAAAAATCATGAGACGATAAGAATATAGATTTCCAGATATGCGAAAGATGTTTTCCACCTAACAAAACAATGCTTAACAAGAATTCAAGAAATTGTGAATTTTATCTTTCTAAGGGTTGAAACAAAAATGGGCCGGGTTAGGTTGACCTAGATTACTTTTTATCCAAAAAAAAACTTCGTTTTATAAATAATAAGCTTCGAAATTGCAACCTCTAGCTAGTAATCACAAGAACAAAGATGATGCTTAAGAAAAAAAAGTTTACAACAAACATCACCTGAGGTTTTGCTGCAAGAGCATCATCAAAGTTCTGTTTTTCATTAGCATCATTTTCTAAACCTTCTTGAGCAGGAGGTTTGTTCGGCTTGCCTTCTTTAACATCTACATCATCCTTCTCGGCTTCCTTTTTCTTACCGTCTAGCACGACAATCTGCACATGTAGTTACAAAATTTAATATAACATATTACACATGTTGATCATTTCCGGACTAAGTAAACTGTAAAGACAAATTAATAATTTAGTAACCGCAGCCTAATTTCGAAGCAATAACCACTACCATTACCAACCCCACAATAAAAAAACAGAAATGAAAGAATATTAACTTGTCAGCATCAGCTTTATGTTGGAATCATATTCCAACTGAAAATACCAAACCCTTTTTTTTTCCTAATGGAAACCTGTTTTACATCATTCTGCACTTTCCATTGTTCTTATGGTATGTTGTAACACCAAAGGAATCCACCAATTTAAGTATGTTTTACTCTCCATTAGTTGACAAAATAGGGCAGAATCTTAATACAGAATATCCCCAAATCCACCAAACTATCACCTTGTCCTATTATCAATTATAAACATCATAAACCACCATTCATTTTAAGGAATTTAATCAAATGATTCAAATGAACATTAACTATCTTCCACTAGACATAAAATTTTATGCATATCAAAATATGGTTATGATTCTCTACATCATTCAACCTAAAATGTAAAATCGCGCTTTTCCTGCGCTTCTTGTACAAGGTGCGCCTTGGGTTACATGAGGCGCAAATCCTGGCGCCTCAGTGCGCCTCGCGCTTAAGCGCGCTTGAGGCGCGCTTTTTAAAACACAGCAACTAATAATAATTTGTATGTACTAATCATGCATATGTGTATCTATAACATCGAAACACACTCATGAATTTCAATAGTAACTTATAATTAACAGAAATTTAAAGCGTTTCAACACGCACAACACAACACAAATCAAATATAATTCTCTACAACGTACAACCTAAAATGTAAATCACAATTTAATAAAAAGCCTATCTAATATAGCATACTGAAAGACCATAGCAAGATTAATAGATTATTAGTATACAATTTCAATCAATAATATTTTGTAGGCCAAATATCATATAAAAAAACCTTATACTTATTGTGCGTCACTTAGGGATGGGCTCGGGCCGGTATCGGTACCGACAATACCGATGCCGAAAAGTCCAAAAAACCAATACCGATACCGATACTGAACACATACGGTACCGTACGGTATCCGTACGGTACCGGTATGGTATCGGTATTTGCCTTAAAATACCGATACCATACCGATCCCGTACCGATACTGATAATACCGAAACAGAAAATCCATAAATATGGGTACCGATACCGATCCCAAAACCCCTCGGTTCGGTATCGGTTCGGTACGGTATCGGGATCGGGAAGGGATCGGTATTCGGCCTTGTATGCTCATCCCTAGCGTCACTCAACAACTTTTTGCACATAAAACACTCTACTTTTTATTTTTCCTAACAAAAGTTACTCAACATATTTTTTATCACGAAAAAACACTATAACTTATGTTTTTTTCTCGTAAAAGTCACTCAACAATTTTTTCCTAATTTTTATGTACTAATTATGCACGCAAACCCGTATTCTTTTTTTAAGGTCTACCAAACCCGCACTCACAGACCCGGCCCGTCTCCAATTCCATGGAAACCCACCACCGGAAGACCCCCCCCCCCCCCCCCCCCCGGGTAAAACCACTAGCTAGAGCATGACATTTTGGTACAAACAAACTCACCAGGTCACCGGATACCGCTAGAGCACTGCCCCTTCGTTATCTAATCTAATTATCTATGATATCGAAACAAATTCATACTACACACAAACAAATTAATCACATAAAACCTAAAAACAAAACCTAAAACCCTAAACATAATACTACTAAAGCTCATCTCACCGGTGCATAACGTATCTTCCGCTTCGGTCTCTCTTCCGATTCCGAGTCTCCACCTGAGTGAGCAGAAACAGGAGTCCAACGGCGAATACGAATTGAAGAAACATCACTGTTACTATTATTATTATTATTATTGCTGACTTTAGAGTTGGAACTGTTGTTGGTATGGTTGTAAGTGATAGAAGAAGATGAAGATGACACATTGACCCACTGCTTCTGCCACCTTCTCACCGGTCCAGTGAAAACCGGTGCTGAACCGTAGCGTGAAGATGGACGGCCAGTACGCGAACCGATTCCTTCCATAGAGAGTGAAGAGATTGATTGTGTGTACAGCAGACTACAGAGAGTACAACTGTCGTTGAGTTTATGGTGTTTTTGAGGATGTGTGTGGTTGAAAACGACGTCGTGTGTCGTGGGTTTAGCTGGACGGTGGGGTTTGGACTGCCACGTGTGGGTTATGGTGTTAAATCTACAGTTTTGGACCTTGTACTTGTTTTAAATAGTCAATTTTGTATCTTTTTTTTTATCGGCGAACAACTGTGTGACAACCATTCTTGCGGGGCGCCGTGCTCAAGAATCGAGTACTCGACCTTCAGCAGCCCCCGCCTTCTTCCGATGCGCGGAAACCCAAGCCTCACCCGCCCGAAGGCACGACAGTGTTATAGAACTCGGTAAAACCTCGCCGCCCGTCAGATTCGAACCGGCGCCACCCGTATTCAATCTTCACCCGGATACCAAACCATAAATGTTGAAAGTGGGGATTGAACCTTTGATCACATACGTGAAACAAAAGCCACTCCACCACTCCACCACTATGAATATGGGATGGATATATCTAATCCATTGGTGTAGTTTTTGATTTATTGATTGTTGTGTTCATCATTGCTGTTCTTTTATAATTCTGCTGAAAAGTCAATATAATGTTTACCAGAAAAAGAATTTATGTGTAGTGTTGATTTAGAAGACTTAGTTGATAAGCTCGAATTAGTAATTTTAGAAAAGTTAAGTATAATTGTGTGGTTTATTCGTTACAATTTACTAATTTAGGCATTCCCTCTTTTTTACAATATTTTTAATATTTTTTATTTATTTGAAGTTTGTGGTTTGTGAATGTATAGACCATTAACATATTTATTTAAGGCAATTTTGTAATGTTGTAACATGTTCTTAATATCCAATCTTAACCCATTGTATGTCTACACATCAACAATCACCAAATCATATATAACAACAAAATCAATCCGTTCATAAATTGAATAATAAAAACAATGGGAGAGACGAATAGACAAAAGATGGTGAGTTAGTGGTGGTCGTTGAAAAAGAAAGCCATAAACGTGTTCAAAGGAGGAATGCCAGGTCGGCAATGGTGATAACTATTAAATGGGTGGTGAGGACATGTCGCCTACTAGGCTATTATATTTTCGGAGGAGGAATGGGCTGGTCGGCAAATCTAATGTACGTATGTATAGTTTAAATGTTAACTAATAATAACATAGTGTCATTACTGTTCAAAAAATCAATATTCACATTTGTGAATTGCGAAAAAACAAAATTGAGGGAAAAACCACAAACATTTTACAATGCTTGTTGATGCGGTACTCATGCTTTCGAAACAAATCTAGCTACACTTGGAAATTGAAACATTATATACTTACGAACAATAACACACTAAGAGTAGGGAAGAGAGAGAACTTTTTATCGAATACTCCAACTTATATATGATAAAAAAAAAAAAGAGAATCTATATGATAGTAAGACTGTAAGAGTTAGACTATATAGTAAGCATGGTACTTTCAAACGGGGTACTATTTTTATATTTATCGTATGTTAACAACATATAAACAAACATTATATGAGTATCAAAAGATTGAAGGTAACGTTTTATCGATAAACGAACTATGGTTTTGAACCCGGAACCAAATCATACCAAACTGCAGGGTTGTAAAAATTGGGAGTGATTAATCACTAGTCGCTTGGTAACCGACTATTTTTTCGTTAATCGGTAGTCGGCCCTAGTCGGACCTAACCGGCCCTAGTCGGTTGGCCAAAAGTCGACGATTCCAGCAAGATTTTGACGAAAATTTATAATTCCGGCCAAATCCTGGCCAAAACATGTAAATTTTGGCAAGTATCCCACCAAACGATGTAGATTCTGGCAATTAATCATGTATACTTCAAAAAAATAGGTCAAGAAGAGGTTAAAACTTGTCTATTTAAAATATTACCTATAAATGCATAAAAAAAAAAAACTCAAAATTACATATAAAAAGTCACTCTTAAGTTAATCCTGATTAATCGCTAGTTCTCACCTCACTAGTTGACTAGCGCATAGCAAGTTCTACAACACTACCAAACTACTGAGGATGAGTTCAAACATAACCTTGAAAGGGTTCTTTTAGGCTATATGGTGTGGTAACAAAGTCCCCCAACTCCCTCAAGTGTCACATCAGCGCCAAATCATTTTCCCTCTTTCACCCTTAAAAGTTTGAAAATGGTTTCCCCCAATTCTCCCATTTCCCCTTCCTTTTTTAATTCCTTTTCCTTTTTATTTAATTATATATTTTATATTTCATAAAAAAAAAAAAAAGCTAAAAGCCGTAAAAAATAAAAATAAAAAATAAACGTACAAAATAAACAAAAAAAACCGTAACAAAATAAAAATAAACTTCATTAAATTAAAAAAAATACCAACTACAATACATAGAAACTTAAAAAAAATCACGAAAAATACATAATATTTCATTAAACTATGACATTTGTCCTCCGAGCCACTTCCTTGCGATCTTGTCTTTCATCTTGATCATTACCGCTTTTTCTTGCTTGGAAAGGCCCTCGAGGCTTCTCCCCATCATGCTAAACTCCTCCTTTTCATGTTGCGCAAGATCATACTCAAGACGTGCCCTATTCAATCGAAGCCTCTCCATTTCTCTCGCCGCGGCTTCTTCCTTCTCCTTCTTTCTTTCTAACCACCCCTCCTTTTGCTCTGCCTTAAACTCGTTAAAGTTTTCAATCAAGGCATCTATTTTCTCCACCGCTTTTTCTTTCGAAGCGGCGGCCTTTCCTTTTGAGCTCGAGGCGGCTTTTTTTTGCCCAGTCCCTTTCAATTGGCTGCTCCGATTCGGGAGTTGAAGCTTCATCTTCAAACTCCGGGTCATCGTTTATGTTTATAGCACAACGTGCATCGGATCCCCCCCCCCCCCCCGCACTATAACTTCCCGAGGTGCTCGTCTTCGTTCGTTTTGCTTGTCCCACTTCGTTTGGCACCACTTTCCATTTTTCGCATTTGCTCAAAATCTCATAAAGCCTCATGTACCCCCACCCCCTTTCCTTATGCTATACTTCTTAAGTGCCTCTTTCAACACTTGCTCGTCACTTTGACCCGTCTTTCGATTGTTCCAACAATTTTGATAAGCACCTGCAAATTGTTGGCATTTGTTGTTCATCTCCCGAAACTTCGTACTAACAGAATGGAAGGTTCGATAAGGCTCCCGTTGCATTAAGTTGAAAAACTGAATGCAAACATGGTTCCAAAAGCTATCCCGTCTTTAATTTGTACCTACACGTGATAATATTTTTTTAGAGACAATACATAAATATAATATAATATTTTTTTAAAGACAATACATAAATATAATATAATATTTTTTTTAAAGACAATGTATATATTTAAAAAAATTCTTACTTCTTATTGGGTCGGTAGAAATGTTCACCCACGCTCGTGCTAGGGCCTCGAGCTCGACTTGACTCCAAGGAATGCTATCCGCCTTCCCGGTCGGGCCTCGTTCTTCAACGACACGTTTTTTCCCTTTGGTGTCTTTTTTTGAGGTTGGTTGGGTTTCGGGTATAACGTCGTCATCGGCGCCTAAGGATACAAAATCGTGTTCGGGTTGTGATTGAGGTCTCGCGGGGAACATTGGCATTTGATGTTGTTGTTGCATTTGCATATGAAAATGTTGTTGTTGCATTTGGCAAGCATTTTGGAGTTGACTAAAACCGCCAAACGCGTATGTGCTAGGGTCGAGCGGTGTAGTGGGGTATGAAAAGTTTGGAGCTTGGGTCGAAGGAGTAGCGGGGGTGTTCGGGAAAAAGGGTTGCGGGTTTGAACGCCTTGGATCCATAATATTTTTTTTTGTTTGAAGATTGAAGGAATTTATATAAAATATGGTTGTGTGGTTAAAAATGTGGTATGGTTTAAAATTGTGGTGTGGTTGTGTATTTATATAAAGTAAAAATGTTTGGATTTTTTTTTAAAGGCCAACGACCATATTTCTAGCGTTTAAAAAATTGGTCCAGCGTTCACATTTTTTCAACCAATGGGAAGGCTCAGTGCATATGGTGGAAGGCTGCTGAACTCACCGATTTTTAAGGGGGGGGGGGTGTTCCCAATCGTGGACTTGTCCACATCACCCCACCAATTCCTTCCCCTGAAACCACACCATACCGTCTTAGACAATCCAGAGTGGGGGTGGGGACCCCTTCACGCCCAAAACACCACCCCACCATGGCGTGGATGGGGGAGCCCCTTGGGGGGGAATAATTCCACCGGCGTGGGGCCATTGGTTTTGATCACGTGGCCTTTTTTGATCGGTGAGACTTGTTCTATTGGTTTGTTTTTTTTAAACTTTAACACAATTTAAATAATATAATATAATTCCCTCACCCCTTTCACTCCCAAAAATTTTCACCTTTCAAACACGGCATCCACAAGTGTCACGTGACGCTTCTGGGGCTGGCAAATCGTGTCCCTAACAGGTTAACAGGTCTCTGACGCGCGCGAACAAATAAGTTCTAAACATGAACACGACTCATTTAACTCATTTATATCTCATGTTTATAACACAGTTTTATGTTTTATGTACCAAAAAAGGGAAATGAAAGATTTTTGCCTCTTAATTCTAAGTATTAAAAAAAGTCAAAAAATCAAATAGTGTACTTTTCAGTCAAACAGGTCTTATCGTGTTTTAACAGGTTACCCATTGCCAGCCCTGTCGCTTCATCCCCTCCACTCCGTATGGTCTTGGTACTTTAGATAAAAGATAATAAAGATGAAAAAAAACCGAGAAAAAAAAGGAGGGGAACCGGTCTAGTTCAGAAAAGGAAACCGTAATTCAATATCATATTCCTATCCACTGAACTGTCCGCTATCTTCAAGACTTCAACAGAGCTTCAAAGCTCAAACAGCTGTGCAACAATGGAGCTATGCAGTTCAGCTCCTCCAACATCATTCTACTTCAAATCTTTTGTTGTCTCTTTCCAACTTCCTCAATCTCCTTTCCCTGTTTCCTTAAACCCACCAAACATTTCACTTCTCTCACAATATCTCCTACATTTCACCAATTATCTCATTCCCCAAGAAAGCTATCAGTTTTTGTTTCACAGGCCGTTAACGACGTCGTTAAAGACCCTCTACCTGCTGATCTTATTGTTAAAGAATCCCAAGAACCCAATTGCAGGGTGAGTTACCTTAGTTTCGTCATTCGTGTAATGTTCGATAGAATTTCGTATATCTTTTGACGTAAATTTTGTTCTGAACTCTACGATTAATAATTGTTTGATGGGGGGGGGGGGGGGTGAATGAAGTTACGGTTTTGTGTGTTTTCATAGGAATTGTTTGTTTTTTTTTTTTTTTTTTTTTTTAATTTTGTGAACGAGTGAGTTCTCTAGCGGTATCTAGAAGACTTTTTTGTATGGGAGGTTGCGGTTCGGAGTCTCACCGTGACAAAATGTCATGCGCCAGCTAAGGCTTTTTACCACGTTGGCGGCCCGGGTCACTGGCGCCATGGGCAGAGCTTTGTTCGGGATAGGCTGGGCCCGAATACAAGAGAATGATCAACCACACTTTATTTATAATTCATACAAGATATATATACAATGAAGAAAAGATATAATCTAGCCTATAATTAATAGTAATAAAACACTTTGACTATGACCATGACTATGACTTGGACTTTAACTTGGAAAACATATTTCAAAATATACAATTAATAACAATGAAAATTTGGTGCATCTCTAATACTGAACCCTAGTTTTTCCGTTACGTAGTGTAAATTTTACCAAATAATTCCGAAAATTTTATATGTATCGAGTCCGACCATGCCCGATTTTACAAAAAAAAACCGATTTTACAAAAAAAAACTAAGTTTAAGATCCGCCAATGACTGGCGCTGTATGCGATCGCGTGTGTGGGTTTTTTGGTTATGGGGTGGCGGACCTTATTGGACGTTCAGAAAAAAAAAAAAAAAAAAAGTCTTCACTGAAATTAGTGTTATCATTACTACTTTTTAGAACAAGCATTGCAAATAGAAGCATGGTAGTGATAGATAAGACTTAAGAGACAAAAGTCCAATTTTGTATTTGAAATCTACTAAGAGTGACATCAAATTTCAAAAGGTAGATGTTCTTTTGGAAAGAGAGGAACATTGTATATCTGTGCCTGTGTAATTGCTGTGTTTTCCTGTATTATTTAACCGTTGAAGTCTGCAGATTCGGTTGAGCATAGAAGTTCCAGCCGTTGTATGTGAAGATTGTTACGACATGGTCATAGAAGAGTTTATGAAGAGGGTACAGGTACAGTTATCTTTTATTTTGCATGCTTCATTTTGTTTTGTGTTCTTGTAATGAGCTTTATATTGAGGAAAAACAACTTCCATATCACTCATGTTCATTGCTATGTTTTTTTTTTTTTTTTTTTTTTTGCATATATCTTTAGGTTCCAGGATATCGTCCTGGAAGGCAAGTTCCAGAAGAAGCTCTTGTAAGGTATATTGGGAAGGATGGTGTCAACAAGGCGGCTGTTGAAGCTATTTTAAAGAGAACTCTTCCACATGCCATGTCATCAGTGCGTAACGTTTATTGTTTCAATCTTCAGATGCATGAATTTTGAATATAAACTGTTTCTGCATCTTTGATTCAAGTTAAAATATAATGATCCATTAATCTTGAGCATCATGTTTCATAGGTAGAAGGGCGGGCTTTGAATGACTCGCTTCGCATCACCACAACCTTTTCTGAAATGGAAAAAACTTATTCTTCTTTGGACATTTTAAGGTATGTCAAAGATTTAATCTTTTAGTTTAATATGGACGTCTTGTTTAAAAGTATTTATACGCGTTTCTTAATCTTGATGCCACTATTGTTGTGGGTATAGATACGAAGTTGTTGTGGATGTAGCACCTGAAGTGAAATGGGTTCCAGAGGATGGTTACAAGAATTTAAAAGTTGTAGTTGAACTTGACAGTGAAATAGAGGCAAAAACAGCTGCTGAACGAGAGTTAAAACGTCGTTACAAGACTCTAAGTACCATGAGAATTGTCACGAATAGAGGACTACAGGTACCTGTGCTTTAGAACCCCTTCTTTCTAGTTTTCAAACAACATTCCGTAATTTGGTATATAATCTTTTAAAGATGGCTATTCTGACCCATTTACTTATAAATGAGTTGATTTCGGTTGTGTTTTGTCTCTAACGGGTCAAATGGATCAAATAAGTTTTTCGTAAGATGAAATGGGGTCAGATAGGTTGAAAGTCACCTGAAGTCTATTGTTTACGCATTAAATCTCTTAAAATGTTTCATTGAAAATTTTGGATTATAACAATAATATTTTTGTAATGGACAAAAAAAGTGTTCTTGGGTTGACCCACCCTTATTAGAAAATTTGATCCATTTCAGCCATTACCAAAGCCGTCCGTCTTGCCACCTCTAGCATCTTTCAATCGAGATAATGTGACCCTTAAAATAAAAATAAAAATTAAATTAAATGGACTGAATGGCAATGTCCATAGGTTGGTGATGTTGTCGTCCTGGATATATCAGCAACAACGGTGGAACAAGATGGATCAGAAGTGAAAGACGTTCCAGCTGCAGGGAGTAAAGGTATATTCATCAACTGTTCCAAGTCAAACTCCAATTCTTTGACCTTTTCAGTCAAATAATGTCATATTCTTTGGATGTGCAGGTTTCCGTTTTGATACAGAAGATGGAGATACGGTCGTTCCTGGTTTTCTTGACGCGATAATTGGCATTCAAGGAGGTGAAACCAAATCTTTCCCACTTGTATTTCCAGATTCATGGGAACAAGAAGATCTCCGTGGTCTTCCTTGTCAATTTACTGTAAGTTTCCTCCTAAAAACCCTGCTGAAAATGTAAAGAAAAATTTAAGCAGAAATTTATGCGCTTAATTTATTTCTAGGTTGAATGTAAAGAGCTCTTTTATAGAGAATTACCCGAGATGAATGATGCTATTGCTGATAAGCTTCTTCCTGGATGCACCACTATCGAGCAGGTTATACGCAGCACCACTAAGTTCTTTACTAAAGAATGGGTCAAGCTGGGTTAAAATTAGTCAATTTTCGTCGCATTACTAATATGAGTCGATTTGGGCTGTATTTTATCTCAAACAGGGCAAATGGTGGGTCAAGTCTATTTTTGATGCGTACAAACACCTAAATTGTTATCATTCAAAGATTTAGATTGTTATTATAATTATCTTTTTTCGTAATCGCGACTAATGCTCCCGAGTGTTGAAAAATTATAATAAAATGGACATAACGTGTTTGTGGAACGACTTAACTCAATTCGACCGGCCCCTTTTGACGCATACATAAATGAACAGTTCCAACCTGAATCCAACTTGTTAGGCAACTTGCCAGACACAAAAATTTTCACATCTACAAATACGTCATCTCATCAGCATGTTTCGACATCCTTTACTTTGTATCTTAAATTAAAGTTCTCTTTTAATGTATTGATTTTCAGGTTAAGGAGTCACTGTTGGAGAGATGTATAGAACTGGAAAAAACAGCTAAACATCAAGCAACTGATAACGCTATTCTTAACCAGCTTCAAAAGGTGTTAATTTTCTATTAATTAATGTTATTTACTTCTTGAATATTAATATGTTGTTGAGAATCTCTATTCCAGATGATTCAAGTTAAAATTCCCGAATCGTTGTTTGAAGATCAAGGCATGCAGCTTTATGGAGACAAACTACTACAAGTACAGGTATAATACCTTTTTTCACATTCTTTGTCTCTAGTTTGCTTCTTTTGTAATATATAACTTATAAGTAGTTAAAAAGGATTATGTTTGACCCTGCAAAGTCAATGCGTGATTTTGTGTACCGTTTATTTTACGTACATGCAGTCAAAAATGAAACTGAGCGAAGAGCAGTTAGCTGCGCTTTCAAGCCCCGAAGCAGTAAGAGAGTACATGGAAAACCAGAGGGAGGACATAGAAAATACAATCAAACAGAGTCTTGCTGTTGCGGACATTTTTAAAACGGGAAGATCTGCAGGTTCAAGTTTTTTCATTGATGATTAATTTTATAACAAAATACGTATTGATATGAAACTTATACATTACCAAAAATTCATTTTTTTAAATAGTTTTCAACCGACGAGCTTGTGAAAGAGGTCGAGAACTCTGTAGCTGAGTTTAAAAAACACAAACAGGAGTATGATGAAGAAAACATTCAAGCGCAGGTATTTTACTGGTTCCTAATAAAATGCTGTTTTCTCTGCACAAATTTTCAACGAACGTGTTAGTACCTCTAGAAAGGTCTTAGGTACATACCCAGCTTACACTAGTTTTCTGCCTTTGACCCTCATCACAAACTGCGTTAGCCTAATTCCTATTGATTAACAGGGTATTGGTGGGGTCCATGAGTTTTTGTTAACGGACTAACAGGTTCTCACAGTTACCAAAAAGTTCAACAAACACCTAGTGTGCATCAAATATATAAGACCATCATATTTTGCATATTTTACTACGAAAAAAAAAATCGCACGCAGTTTTGAAGAGAATTTCGACAACTAGCATCTTATACCCTTCCATCCTTTTTAATGGTAAATTTATACCCTGTCTTTTCCTCGGACGTTGTCAGGTGCAAGAGATATTAGAGGGAGCAAAAGTTCTTGAATGGTTGAGAGAAAATGCCGATATCCAGTATGTAACCAACTGACAGACATGAAAGCAAACAGCAGCGGTCAAAGACGCATTTTTGTTCCCAGGTGCTTGTGTTTTTCGATTCTTTTAGTTTCTGGAAATGAGGTTGGAATTGATTGTAGCTTGGCTATTTACTGAACACACTTGGCCTATTTATAGCCTTACAATAAATAATAGGGAATAACTACCAAGTACTAACAGTCTTAACACCACTAAGTACCCTACTACTAAACCATTACTACCGCTAACAATTATAAGGAAATAACACTACTGACTACACGCTTGTCCACGAGGAAAGAATCTAGACAAGACGTGGCGAATCATCACGGTGGGTGCCACTCGTTTTCCAATGTTGCATTTTTTATCGGTGCCGCATTGGGACATAGCTTGGTGAAGCGCCACAGTGGATGCCACTCATGTTCCTGGCTTCACCTGTGATTGGTGCCTCGTTGTTCAACTGCGAAGACCTGGAGACACTCGGATATAACTTGTTTGGATACATTATGTTCATATTATCCACATGTTGTATTCGTGATTGGCATTGGTCTTGAATTCATAAGATGAGAATTAGGATGAATTTTCTGGATCCTGAAACCTATTTTGAGTACCCTGCTATATGACCCATTTAAGTTAAAACACTGATATGCTGCTGGTATGACCAGAGCTTTACCAGTGTTTCTCATCTGCATATCACCTTTAGGAGGGACAATGACTTGTGTCATGGGTTGAAAGTATGGGCCAGGGCTCGGCCATTGGTACTGTTGAGCTCCATACAGTTGATGGAGAACCTAAATATGAGAAAGGACTATTTTTTTCCTAAATTTTTAGATAGAGGTATGGATCTAAGTTGTCAAAGGCGATAGGCGTACTAAAGGTGAAGGAAAGGTGAAGAAAAACGATAGCATAAATAAACAAAAGTGCACATGAAGGAAAATTAACAAACGTATTATGCGCCAATGAGGTAGTGGTGGAGTGGTTGGGGTCCTTGGGGAAAGACTTGGTGTTCCTTGTGACCCAAGTTCGATTCCCACTCTCTTCATTATTTTCCACGGCATCCAAGTGAAGTTCGAATACGAGTAGCGCCAGTTCGACTTGGATGGGAGGCGACTAGAGGCGTCCCCGAGAATTTACGTGCCCTATCCGAGCCGTTAAAAATATGCCCCTTAATTTTTAATGAATTTACTAATTTAACTAAATGTTATGTGGATCAGTAGTATAGCAATAAACAATTGCAAAATAATAGTATTAGATTGAGTTAAATTACATACCGTACCGTAATAGACTAGTATCTAACCGACAATTTGTTAAGCTTTACTAGTATTCTTGTTAGCAAATTGGTGGGCCAACTATTCGCACTTTATACAATCTATGATTTCGTCTTGATAACTATCATCACTAACCCACTAAGTCTTTCTTGGGACATTGTGGATCGTAAGTATGATTTCAACAACTTTAATTTTGAAAAGCTCCTTTATGCCGATGCCATCGTGATTGCAATGGTCAATAACATTCTATATGCAATGCACGCATTTGAGAAATAACATTCTTCTTTCATATGCTCTAAAACATCTATAGGGTCGCTAAATTTTTGTGATGTGTCAAATAAGTTCAAATCTGAATAGAAAAAACCGTTGTTTTTTTATTATTTTTATTTAGTATGTTAAATAGGTGTTAGGCTTATAAATTTTATGGGCTTTGAGTTAATAATATTTAAGTTTTAAATTGATTATTATTGAGCTTAACGTTTAAGTGTTAAATGGGTTTTCTATTTTAAAAATACACACACATATATATAGGAACTTTTATAAAAGAAATTGTGCCCCCGATAAAAATGGGCCCAAGCCGGATGGCCTCCCCGGCTTGGGCCAAAGCCGCCTATGGAGGCGAGGTTTTACCGATTATTCCACTATCGTGCATTCGGGCGGGGGAGGTCGGGTTTTTGCGCATATGGGAGAGCCAAGGTTCCGCCCCCATTTTAGTATTTGTTATCTTCACATTTTATTTTTGTTTCTTTTAGTTTTACAAAAGAGCTTCTATTTTAGTATTTGCTTTAGGCCCAATCAAAATTGACCCGGCTCGAGCCTTGTGGGATTTTGACAAAAGAGTTAGGGATACAGTTTTACAACTTCATTGAGGTTCATAATTTCTTTCTTATGGACTTTTATATCAGGCTGATTGAGATAATCTTGTCCACCTAAAATTTAAAGTTTTCTTAAAACTTCAAAATAAAATGAGCCACCATAAACCGAAAAGTAACTAGTTTATTTGTTACCTTTTATTCGAGTTTCAGTTGTATTATACACCATTAGAATAAATATGTAGGGAGGAGGATGCTAATCTGTTTTGGGGTCTAAAGCAGAACTTATCTTTCTAATATTATTTTTACCTAACAAGTAACCAAATGAATCAAAATTTTATATCCTTCGAATCAAAGGCGTCGGTCAGATGAATCAAAATTCTTCTTTCACATGCGATTCTTCTAAGATTATTTTTTTTATTTAACCTTTTTACTCGTATATCATGCAACTGTCATACATACGTGGTTTTTGAGGAGCGAAGCATAATGGAGGCCTAGGGGTGCCCCGGTCTCCGCCGTTTTTTGTCGCAATGGTGGAATTTTGCGATTTTCGTAGGTAATTTTTATATGAATTGAGTCCGGCCCCTACAAATTTAATCTTCTGGCCATTACCGATTCCATCTCCAAGCTTCGCCACTGCCTGGTTGAGAACATAGATGGATTTATAATCATATTCGAATGTATATATGAAATTCTTTTAATTTTGAATATATTATTGAAAATATTAAAGTAAAATTCAAATGTACATAAATTTTGATTGTCTGTGGTAAAACTTCTACCTCAACCTAGAATAAATTTGCTTTAGTTAAGACTCTAACCTACAACCTCCACGTAGAAATGTCATGGGGTTACAACTCCACCAAAGAGTGATTGGCCTTATACGTAGAACTTACTTCTTTAATATGTTGTCATAGTTATAAGGCAAATTGGATTTTAATAATCCAACCTTTCTCTTTTTGGCCGATAATAATCCCACTTGAGTTTTCCCCTCCACCAGTCCTACATTTCAAACATTTTGCTCTCAATGGGCCTCTCGTTAACTCATAGTAACGTCGTTAGCTGAAACTCACAATTCTAGACGATTATTCACGAGATTTGAAAGAGAGAATCGAGACGATGATATTGGTATGTTCAATTGCATAAATAACCATGGTTTGTCACTTGTAGGTTGATCTTCTCCTCGGATGGGATGACCGGAACCGACGATTAAACCATCGAACCATGCTCAGTTCTACATTTGAACATACCAATATCATCGTCTCGATTACCTCTTTCAAACCTGATGAATAATCGCCTAGAATTGTTAAATTTAGCTAACGACGTTAGCGTGAATTAACGGGGGCCCATTAAGAGCAAAATGTTTGAAAGGTGGGACTAGTGAAAGGAAAAAACTCAGACGAGATTATTATCGGCCAAAAAGAGAAAGGCCGGATTATTTTTTTTGAACGATCAACTAAAGTATTGCCGGGTACTCTGTACGCGGCCCCCAATGGCCGAAAGGGGCCCCAGACGGCCTCTAGTCCGTACGGACAGAGCCCTTCGGCCCACCCGTCTCCTGTCCCAGGGAAAACCCGGCCCACAAACCCGCCCGAAGGCACGACGGTTGTGAACCGGTAAAACCTGGAGGGATCAGGAGTCGAACCCATGACCACAAGGGTCAAGGGTCTCTCCATCACTTACCAACCACCTACCCCACCACAAGGGTGGGGGTATCCATCACATGCCTCCCGTGGGAATCGAACCCGGTTCCCCTAAAGAGAGAACCAACCCTTTTACCACTATGCCACAGGATGGATTATTAAAATCCAATTTGACTAGTTATAAATGCAATTTATGTCTATCATTTTGAATTGAAACATTTATTTGGAAAATTAAATTCACAAATTAAAGCCGTGAAAAATGGTCTGATTTTCTTCTTTCTACTTTATGGTCCACAAGTTGGTCAAAGCTTATTTAACACCTCATGGTGTCTGGTGTCATATTGGTAAATACCCCAAAAATACGGGCGTCAATATATCAAAATATTTCATACAACTTTACTTTTTTTAATAACTTTTGACCGGACTGTTATATACACAATACACTAACCAATAACTAGTGGTATAAAATCACGCGCGTTGCGCGTTTAACAATCGAGATTTAGATGGGGTGTTGATCAATCAATGAATTATACAATCGAGATTCCATTTTGGTTGTAAACTTTAAAAAAAATAAAGAAATCTACACATAAGATAACACATGGAATTTGTAACGAAATTAGATAATATTATGTTATTTATATTAATATTATGTTATTTATAAAGGCCAATGATCTCCAGCTCAGCTGGTTTGAGGTAGGGTGGGTTTTCCCTTAAGGGTTCCCATCCTGGGGGAGGTCACAAGTTCAATCTATGCACACCACAAAAAAATTCCCCGTGACGGTTTGAGCTTAGGCAAGGAGGACACCGGTGTGTGGGTAGGGATTCGAACTTGGGACCAATAGGTTAGGGTTGTATAAGGATTTCCATTGATATAAACCTTTCAAAAAAAATATATAATATAATAAAGTTTTTGAATAAAATAATATGAATAAAATAATAATATAGTTAATTGAATAAAATAATATAAATAAAATAATATATAGTAAAATAATAATATAGTTAATTGAATAAAATATTATTATAATTACTATTCATATTGGCGGTGCGATTTTTGCTCGGGTTCAACGAGTAGTGCACAGCAACTTTTCCACCCCCCAAGGGCGGGGTTTTGTTTTTAGCAGATTAGGATTTTCTATTCAAAAAGGGGTGGCGGCGCAGCTTGTTGCCCGCCTACCTACCATCCTTATGTAATTTACCATTTTTTTTTATCAATGAATTAATTTATTGAGGGATATTATATTATAATAGTGTTTCTGCAAAAAAAAATCATATTCATTTGAGATCACTATTCATTTAAGTTGATTTATTAATATATTGTAATTGTAATTAAGATATTAGAGGGATGGCAATGTGTTGGGTTAGGATAGTGTATTGGTAATACCAAATTCGTACCTGTTTATAAAACTGAATACCAAACCCGACCCGATACCCGTTGATTATTGGGTATACCCACGGATAACGGGTATACCCGTTATTTTGTTAAAAAAGTACCCATTAGGATTTGTAGTAGAAAATACTCATAAAGTTTTGCTGTTTCATTCTTCTATAATAGTAATTAATGGGATTAAGTGAAGTTTGGAAACATTAAATATATAAGGAAATGATATTTTAGAAATACAAATAGACACACATATAATAATAGTATAAAAAATATATATTATAAATTATATCGAGTATTTTTTGCGGGTAATCGGATATCCATATATCGGGTAATCGGGTCGGGTATCGCACTATATACCATACCCGAACCCGAAAAAAATAAAATTTTAAATCCAAACCCGAATCCGTACCTATCAGGTATCGGGTATACCCGTCCCAAATATTTCGGGTTTTGGGTATACCCGTGGGGTTTGGGTTTTTTTTTGCCATCCTAGATATTAGGCTAGTGGGTATGGGCCACGGGGACAACCCAAATGGGATGTTCTCCATGCCACATAGGCGCCACATAATCAAAGGTGGGATGTCCTCATTTTGAAGACGACATCCCACCTCATTTATTATTAATCATTTTATTTTGTTTAAGTTTATTTTTTAATTATATTTGAAAGGAAATGATAATTAACTATTTTTAAAATAAGAAAAAACGATTCGTAAAAAAAATACCGAATAAAAACACCCAAATATTAATAAAAAACACTAAACATTAAACATTCAAAATTAAACACTAAACATTCGAAATTTAAAAAGCACCTACATTAAAAAAACCGCAACAATTGCCATGCGAGAAGATGAGGATGCGGAATTATTCCCCGTGAGCAGCCCGATGGTCTTCTTGGGTTATATATGGCCCGTGTTACACACCGTTTAACAAAAATACTATAAACGTTTAAATTATAACTAACTGAAAGAAAATATCAACGTAACTTACGTAAAAGTAAAATAACCATAAGATAATTAACAAAATACCAGGGTTCGCCTCCATTGTGGCTTGAAATAGGATGTTCCACCTCATACACCTTCTGTGTAAGGTCCGCCACTTACTAGCGACTTGATCCGCACTGAGGTGATTTGTTTGGCTTAAACGATTGTATTCCGCCAAAATGTTGTTCCAAAAAGAAGACGTATTGACTTCTTTATGTGTTGTCCCTTTGATATTGATCCAGGCCGTGACCAATTTGATCTCGTTATCATAAGTCCATGCCACCATTTTTTAGATTCTTGTGTGTTTTTGGGAGGGTTTTTTTTTTTTTTTTTATATATTATTATTATAAAAAATAAGTGAAGATTGTAGAGAAAATGATAATAAAATGTGAAAGATGGGTTGGTTTTTTATAGTTTGTAAAAATTGTTTTTTTTTTTAAACTAGCCATTAGTTAAAATGTAGGTGGGAGCGGTCGAATTATTTATTATGAGAGATGAAGTTTGCCCCCTTTCAAACGTTCTGTCGAGAATGTTGAGGACGGAGACGCCCCAAGGGGGGCGGTGTTCTCGTTCCGGATGGCCCAAAACGGGCATGGGGACGGCCCCCATACCCACTAGCCTTATAAAAAGTATTTGTGTAAAATATATATTTGGCCAATAACATAAATTTTATATTATTTATATTGTAAATTATAAAGTATATTTATATTATGTCACACAATATTTTCTTTGTTTCATTCTGAAGCAAAATTTGTTTTGGATAAGACTTCGATCCATAACCTGCCATTTAAAAAATCATGAGACTACCATTTAATCAGAAGGCTCGGTGGTTATGTTACATAATAGACAAAATTACACGGATGGTGCATGTGGTTTTCATGTAATAACGCCTTAAGGTACTAAGCAACTTTTTTAACTTCTTTAGGGCCCATGGTTTAGTTTTTGTAACGAAAATGGGTATTAAGGTTTGTTTTTGTAACAATGTTGGATACTAATACTAACTATCGTTAAATTTTCTGTTAACTTTAGTTAAAGTGATTAAAATGCCTTTTTATAAACTAGAGGGGCCATTATGTATTAAACTTCATTTACAAAACCTTTAGTACCCAAACATGAAACTTTAGATAAACCACAGGGACTAACCATGTAATTAACTCATTATTTTATTAAATGTATTTATTTTTAAGATTTATAATTAAATAAGGAATATTTAATTAAAACATTGTTTTATTAAATATATTTATCCCATTATTTATAAAAATAAATCCAAGTTAGTAGATTAATAGTTGTAACCATAAAGAAAACACTTAACTTAATGTTGGATGGACTTGTGTTATGGTTACAACTATTAATCTAATAACTTGGATTTAACTTATAAAAATGTTTTCTTTATGTGATTGAATTAAGTGTTATTTTTGGCAAAAAAGATGCAAACCCAATTCAAGAAAATTAAAGAAGATAGAAACAAACAGAAGTTGAATTTTTATAAATAAAAAAAAAGAAAGATTTTTTTTCTTCTTCAAGAACTGGTGGGCTTGGTAGGTTTGGACCTACAAGGTAAAAATCATTTTTGAATTTCATTAAAATCCATAAGTAAATTAATAACATTTAGAACGTTTTATCTATCTTAGAAGTGTATTTATTTTTATAAATAATGGGATAAATATATTTAATAAAACAATATGTATTTATTTTTAAGATTTATAATTAAATAAAGAATATTTAATTAAAACACATTGTTTTATTAAATATATTTATCCCATTATTTATAAAAATAAATATACTTCTAAGATAGATAAAACGTTCTAAATGTTATTAATTTACTTATGGATTTTAATGAAATTCAAAATTGACTTTTACCTTGTAGGTCCAAACCCACCAAGCCCACCAGTTCTTGAAGAAGAAAAAAAAATCTTTCTTTTTTTTATTTATAAAAATTCAACTTCTGTTTGTTTATATCTTTTTTAATTTTCTTGAATTGGGTTTGCATCTTTTTGGCCAAAAATAACATTTAATTCAATCACATAAAAAAAAACATTTTTATAAGTTAAATCCAAGTTATTAGATTAATAGTTGTAACCATAACACAAGTCCATCTAACATTAAATTAAATGTTTTCTTTATGGTTACCACTATTAATCTAATAACTTGGATTTATTTTTATAAATAATGGGATAAATATATTTAATAAAACAATGTTTTAATTAAATATTCCTTATTTAATTATAAATCTTAAAAATAAATACATTTAATGAAATAATAAGTTAATTACATGGTTAGTCCATGTGGTTTATCTAAAGTTTCATGTTTGGGTACTAAAGGTTTTGTAAATGAAGTTTAATACATAATGGTCCCTCTAGTTTATAAAAAGGCATTTTAATCACTTTAACTAAAGTTAACAGAAAATTTAACGATAGTTAGTATTAGTACCCAACATTGTTACAAAAACAAACCTTAATACCCATTTTCGTTACAAAAACTAAACCATGGGCCCTAAAGAAGTTAAAAAAGTTGCTTAGTACCTTAAGGCGTTATTACATGAAAACTACAGGCACCATCCGTGTAATTTTGTCTACATAATACTTTCTCTATTCTTGTAATACAATGGAAACAAGAGTGAACATATAAAATGGGACATGGTAGAATCCATTTATTCAATTGGTAGGTTTTCTTTCAAGGTGAAAAATTATTAACTGAGCATTTACACAGAAAAAAAAAATCTCTAACATTATGCCTTAAAGACTTTTCTTTATAGGCACTTATCATCAATCATGAAAGCAATTTAAGTAAGTAAATTGATACCAAGTTACCAACCATCTATTTTCTGTAATAAGATTCATAAAAAGTACTAATGATTTTAGACTAGTACTTTTTTCTATAAATTCTATTAACTACAAAATTTAAGAGCTATAACTTATAATAACCACACATTGTCACCTCATCTGTGTGTTTTCTTTCACTTCTTTATATAAATTTTGTCATCTAGTTTCAAAAAAGAAGCCAACAATTTTATTGACATTAAAACTTTAAATAAAAATAAAAAAACAATAAAGACACCTATTATTATTATTATTATTATGACTGTACTGTACTGTATGCTCATTATTCACAACCACGCTGCGTTTGCTTTCTTCTTAAATCTTCCTTTCTTTCGACACAAAAAAGCAGAACCAACTTCACCTCAAAAGCGCGCGAAAAACATTAATCCATCTTCCGATTATTGTAAGTATACATTAATCGATTCGTTATCTATACAAATGTATCGTTTTCTTCTGCAATTCTGTTATGATCGTGTGCTTACAGTACACTCTGTTTTTCTTGTTTCTGTTTGAATTTTGTTGTTTGGAAATTGATGACGTTTGAATTTCGTTAAAGTATTAATTTTTCTGCTGAATTACCGTTGTTTGGTCATACTGTGACCTGCATTTCGATCTTAGTTCTTTTGTGACCATGGATCTTTGTGAAGTGTAAAAGAAGTGATTTAAATCGCTGATTAATCTAGGGTTTTATTAATTTTATTGGTGTTTTAAGTTTTATAAATTAGGTGTAGCATAGTATCTGGATAATTGGATTTTGTATGATGTTAATTGTATTTTAAGCTAATTTATGATTTATGTTTGTGTAATAAACAGATAGCAGATGGCAGAACCTACTTGTGGTTCTTTACTACTTCAGTTGCAGGTGATTTATATTATATTTTACTATGGTCATATGTTAATTTCATTATTAAGGCTGGGTGGTATGGGCTCGCGCCCCTCCCCCATTGCCCGTGCGCCATTGACCAATTCGCCAACCCATTAACGAGGAACAACGGCTAGTTTGTGGGCGCCGCATCACTTTATCCTTTTCTCCAACGATTTAAAAAACAAAGAGGGGGGGGGGGGGGGGGAGGATTGGAACCAGTTGCCTATGTGGCGTTGATGTGGCGCAAGGGATCCCCTAGGGGCTCCAATCCATACCACCCAGCTTAATGACATCTATGGGGGAGTAGTGGTGGGTTTGGTTTGGTTATTGCTAAAACTGAACCTATTACTGATATTATGCGTTTTATGTTTTTTGTAACCGATTACTTTTGGTTATAAAGGGTTTGGTTAGTTTAGTTAACTGCCGGCTTTAGATGTTGGTGAATTGACTGGTTTCAAAGCTAGCATTAGCTAATAAACTCAATTATAAATTGGGTAAAATAAAACATTAGCAACTTATAACTTTAATTAGTGAAGGAGAATAAACAACTGATATTAGTTTCAAAACTTTACCAACATATAACCTACACTTTATAAAGGGGTGGGCTAAACGTACCCCCCCTTGTTACTTGTCATACCCCCTCCTGAAAAACCACTTTAAAATTTGTCAACTTTCCCCCTCTAATTTTTCAGATTTATCAAATCGTTTAGCCCACACATGAATATCAATTTAACGAACTTATCAACTCAAATCTTGTGTTCTCATGATCCATCAAAACAATTCTACAATTTTGTAATATATATAAATTTAGATTTAGATTATATCTTTGAAATTATGAAAAAGGATCTTGATAATCTTTATAAAATTATATATATAAAAATTCAAAGATTATGGAATAAAGTTTAGCAAAAAAGAAAGTAAAAGGTTAAATTTGTATTATACAAAAGCTTGAAGGGGGGGAGTATATTTAGTAAAAATAATATAAAGGGGGGTACGTTTAGCAGCCCCCTTTATAAAAAATAAAAAAAAAATGTTGGTTTTAATGTCGGTTTGATAAGGTTAATTCGGTTCTTTATACATGTATAACCATAACCAAACCATAAAATTCAGTTATAAAAAATAATAATCGAACCATTGGTTTCTCAATGTAATTCTGGTTAGTTCTTTTTTGGTTATTAATCGTAATGGTTTTGTCTGCTCACTCTTAGACGTCATATGCCACTTTCTTTCATTAATACTTTGTTTAAGGTTTACAACTTTTTGTGTTAATACAGAAAATTTGGGATGAAGTTGGTGAAAGTGATGAAGAAAGGGATAAGGCGCTTCTTCAAATAGAACAAGAGTGTCTGAATGTGTATAAGAGGAAAGTTGAACAGGCTGCAAAGTCAAAAGAACATCTTCTTCAAACGCTTGAAGATGCTAAACTTGAATTCTCCACTCTTCTCAAATCCCTTGGAGAGAAATCAGTTATTAACGTTGTGAGTAACAGGCCTAGCCAGTAGCCACATTCATTTTTAGAAATTATACACTAGAACATTATGAATAAAATGTAGCATTTATACTATAGGTCATAGGACCCTGTTCATCTTTATGTTGTTTAATTCTTTAAATGCAGCCTGAGAAGACTTCAGGAACCATCAATGAACAACTTGCTTCTATCGCACCAGCTTTAGAACAACTGTGGAAGAAGAAGGAAGAGAGGATAAAAGAGTTTTCAGATGTGCAGGCACAAATTAAAAAAATATGTGGAGAAATCGCAGGGAGTAATGAACTGGTAGGTAGCGTTACGGTTGATGTGTCTGATCTTTCGCTAAAAAAGTTAGAAGAATTTCATAATCGTCTTCAAGAACTTCAGAAAGAAAAGGTACATAACTTACCACAAGTCTGTACTATCTATTGAGAGGTGGAAAAAATTTAGATATGATTACAAAAACTATATTATTAAAGTTATAATTTTTTTTTTTATGTATAAAACATTTGAGAAGGTTTTATTTTTTTATGCATTTGAATACACTTTTAGCTACTAGTATCCACCTCTACTATCTCATTATCAAAACAATGTAGTTACTATATGTCATGAGATGACTAATATCAAACTCTGTTTTGCAGAGCCAGCGATTGAACAAGGTTCTTGAATTTGTGAGCAATTTACATGATATTTGTGGTGTTCTTGGGATTGATTTTTATAGTACAGTCAGCGATGTCCATCCTAGCTTGATTGATGCCTCTTGTGCACAATCTAAAAGTATTAGCAATGACACACTTGCCAGGCTGGCAAAGAGTGTCATAGCTTTAGAAGAAGCTAAGAAGCAAAGATTACACAAGGTATACATATGCTTTCACATCTCTATATTTGATAGTTAAGAAGCTTGTTAGTACCATGTGGTAACTTACCGCAAAGGACTATTACATGTACAAGTGATGTTAGTTTCGACTTGTTTATGGGTAAAAAGGTCGTGCTATTGTACTTTGTTTCTAATGGGTCACCTTTGCAAAGTTTTATAATTAGCTAAATTGAAATTGGGTTGAACGGGTCTAGTGGATCTTATTGTAATCTTACGGTTGGGTAACCATATTTATAAAACTCAAGTAATGAAAAGAAAATAAGTGTTTGTGGGTTGGCACGGTCTGACCGATTTTGACCCATGCTAAAAGTTAGAGGTTCCGACCCCTACCCAACAGTCCTAACCCATCCATTTTTCATCTGTCAGAAAGAAAAACTCTTGGCATTTAATGATTCATTATGACCTAAAAGTTAGATAAATGTATCTATTTATTGATTTATTTATTTATTTATTTTCAGCTTCAAGAGTTAGCAGCTCAGTTGACTGAACTTTGGAATTTGATGGATACATCTGAAGAAGAAAGGAGTTTGTTTAATCATGTTACCTGTAACATCTCAGCTTCAGTTGATGAAGTGACTGTCCCAGGGGCTCTTGCCCTAAACTTGATTAAACAGGTACTTTAGAGTTCATGTTTTATAAGTTTATATTGATATAATATCAAGTAAATACAGTTATTAGTTTATATTGATATATTATCTGTTCTATTTCTAAGGCTGAGGTGGAAGTTGAAAGACTAGATAAGTTGAAAGCTAGCAAAATGAAAGAGATCGCTCTTAAGAAGCAAGAGGAGCTTGAAGAGATATTTGCACATGTGCACATACAAAATGACACAAAGGCCGCCAGGGAGAAGATTTTGGCTTTGATTGATTCCGGAAATGTTGAGCCTGCTGAACTGTTAGCTGACATGGATGCACAGGTCATCCAAGCAAAAGAAGAAGCCCTCAGTAGAAAAGATATACTGGATAAAGTTGAAAAGTGGATGTCAGCTTGTGAAGAAGAGAGCTGGCTCGAGGATTACAATAGGGTCCGTTTCTAACTACCTTATTGGAGGTGGGATAGTTGGTGGGCAAGGCGGGTTGGTAAACGGGTTAAAATGGGTTTGGGTCACAACGGGTAAATTTTCACACGAATTGGGTTCAACCTACCCGCGCCAATTTTGGACCAAAGTTTATTTGTTCACAATAATGACTGGTTCAAATGTGATCATTTATATATTTGTATTCATAATTATGGGATATATTTGTGACAGGATAACAAAAGGTACAGTGGAGGCAGAGGCGCACACTTAAATCTCAAGCGAGCTGAAAAGGCCAGAATTTTGGTCAGCAAAATTCCAGGTAAGCAATAAGCAAATATTATCTCGGTGTTTTAGAATTAAATAACCAGTTGGAACTTAAATGCTTATGATTTCTTTAATTAATAAATTTTTTAAAAATGTAATTATCTCGAGGTTTTATGCATTAAAAATACATTATGCGCATCTGTCAACTAGTCTATTTTTTTACCCGACCTGATAAGCTTTTAAACATGTTACGACTTATGTTTGGCGCATGTGTCATGGGTGTGTATGCAGGTATGGTTGACACATTGGTTGCCAAAACCCAAACATGGGAAGAGGAACATGGAATAACTTTTGCTTATGATGGCGTTCCACTACTCGACATGCTGAACGAATACTCAATGCTGAGGCATGACAGAGAAGAAGAAAAGAGAAGGATAAGGGTCAGCATCGTAATTTTACTCACTGTTTAAACGGTTTATTTAAACTCACTTCAATTTAAATTTGTACCCGCCAGGATCAGAAGAAATTCCATGAACAGTTGAACACAGAGCATGGTACAAAACCAACCCCGGCCAGGCCCCTCAGTAGCTCGAAAAAGACAACAGGCCCAAATGGAGCTCCTAATAGACGGTTATCTTTGAATCAAAACGGGGCTAAGTCAGCGAAGAGGGACCATACGAGACCCGTGGCTCCTTTGAACTATGTTGCTATATCGAAAGAGGATGCTGCTGCCGTTACACCTTAAGCTGTCATGATAACCTTTGAAGCGAGTAGCCATAAGCCATGCATGGATGATCTTTGTTGTGAAATATTGGTTATCTTGCAGTTTAGTTACTACCTACATATGTAATGTTCTTTCCCATAGTTTACTATTTTTCAATTTAGAGACGATTTGAAATCATTAATCAGCTTATCACAAATATATATCTTCAAATCTCTACTTACATTGATCACACACACACACACACGTCTAAATAGTAAATACAAAGAAGTTACAAAAAGGGATAACCGCGTTAAAAGTTGATCAAGTACTATATTCTTTATTGCAGTGTTTTGAAAACCGGACCGGACCGGTCCGGTTCTAGTGTTTTGACCGCCCTGCAACTGAACCGCTTGTGGACCGCTGAACCGGCCGGTTGGACCGGAAAACCGGCTGGTCGGACCGGAAAATAAGGGGTCGGACCGTTCTTTTTTATTATTTTTATTATTTTTTGGGTTTCAATACATTTTTTGACCCGGTTCGTTGGACCGGTTGAACCGGTGAACCGCCTGGGGGTCCGGTTCGACGTCCGGTCCGGTTCTAAAAACCTTGCTTTATTGTATTCTAACTTGTAGAACACGTACTATATTTTTCTCTCATTTTTTTTTCCTTTCAAACATATATATAACTATGTTTAATCTTAACAACCTTAATTGCAAAATATAAGATGTTGCTTGCTTTATAAGTTTGGGAATGGGGTATCAAAATGACAGTGATAGCTAGGGATGAGCATTTCGGTATTAAATATCGAAAATACTGATACCAAACCGATCCTGATACTGAAAATACCGATACCGGTTCATTTTTTATACCAATTCGGTACGGTTCGGTAATTTAGTACCAAACTCATCCCTAGTGATAGCTCCTGTTTGTTTATAAAGGTCTTTTTCTTCTCATACCTAAAACAATCCTAGTAACGAAAAAAAGGTGTTATTTAACACTAAGTAGTATTGGATAGTACGTGATTTACCTTTCTATAAAAATTATTATACAATATTAAGGCTAAACGGTGTGGATCGGGAGTGGTGTCGGGTCTGACTGAGCTCATCGATGTCAAATTATTTTTTATGACCGTTGAACGTTCACATTTTATTAAAAAAATATTTTTTAACCTATATATACCACACACTATATGCAAAACCCACAAATACTCAAATCTATACTCCGCCAAACTATATACAAAAACCCAATTATCTAAAAAAAATACCACCATCTAAAAACAAGGATTTGGTATTGATTATTTCCATCTCAGCTTCATGGTCCCAATAAAAATAAGCCCAATGAAGTTCCGTCGATTAAACTAAATTAATATTCTGGACTTTGTGAGTGTGTTTAAATTATATGGACCTGGTTTATTTTTATTTGCTCTAGACTCAAAATGTTTTGACAAGAACACACAATATCTCTCTTAGAGCACCCACAATGGGGGATGGCCGGACCGTCCGCTCCCACCGGATCCCCCCCCCATTTTTACCATTGTAGCACTTCAAAGCTACTTGGTCCGTTCGTTCAACCGGACTAGTCCAAAGGAATTTTGGTGGGCCCTATCAATGATTAAAAAAAGTAGGTAAATGTTAAATAAAAGAGGAACGACTATCTCCCTTAGAGCACCCACAATGGGGGATGGCCGGACCGTCCGCTCCCACCGGATCCCCCCCCCCCATTTTTTTTTACCATTGTAGCACTTCAAAGCCACTTGGTTCGTTCGTTCAACCGGACTAGTCCAAAGGAATTTTGGTGGGCCCTATCGATGATAAAAAAAGTAGGTAAATGTTAAATAAAAGAGGAAAAGTAGGTGATGGGGTGGATGTAAGGTTGTTCACAAAGCCGAGCCGAGCCGAACCGAGCGAACATTTGCTCGTGCTTGGCTCATTTACAAACTGAACCGAGCCGATCGACTCATTTACAACCGATCCAGAAATCGAGCGAGCATTCTTCGAGCACGCATTTTTTCGAGCGAGTGGTGAATTTTTCGGTCAACCATAAATTTGGGATGCTTCCTTTAATGTTCTCGCTGCCTAGTGATGACTGAGGTTTGACCACCCGAGGAGGACACTAAGTCTGAGGTCCGGTTGTTCGAAAATGAGGCTCAGGTTGAGGCCAGTGAGGCGATGAGCATATTACAGAGAAAAATTGTCGCATTGTGGTGTAGGTTGATAGCGAGAGACGATTGATGACGGACAACTAATGAGAATAGGAATAAAACATGTCTTTTCACGACTTATGGTTTTACAATTAAACTTAGTGTTAAGTTATCATTGGGTTGATTAAGCTAGTAACTATAAAATATGCATATATTAAGCTAAACCCAATATAGTGGTATGTATAAGTAATGTGTATATATATAATAAATTAATAAAAATTATATCGAACCGAGCCGAGCGGACCTTTGCTCGTGCTTGGCTCGTTTACAAACCGAACCGAGCTGGTCGGCTGATTTACAACCGAGCGAAAAATCGAGCGAGCATTTTCCGAGCAAATTCCGAGCGAGCGACGAGCGATCGGCGATCACCGAGTGATTTGAACAGCCTTAGGCGGAGGTTTGGAATGGTTTGGGGTCGAAGAAAAAATAGCGTGTTGTGCCTTAAAATGTTTTTGAATGGTTTAAAATGATGTGAGATGTTAATGTGACGGTTTAAAGTAGGGCTGAGCAAAAATGCCAAACCGGACCGACCCGGGTTAAACCCGACCCGACCCGAAACCGAGATCAACAAAAAATCAAGGACCGAGGGCCGGACCTATTGGGGCATGTCGGGTATCTGTCTAGTTCGGGTCTGATTCTTCGGTTTTCGGTGTATAACCGAAACCGACTATGAGCGTGTAACACGATGATGATGAAGAAGACTATCGGCTTCTAGCCTTGGAAGAAGAAGATGACGATATAAATGTTGGTGACAACTACATCACTTTCTTGATTTTCAACCATGTCGGCGTTGCAACCTGAAGATATTTGAGAGCTGTCGGCTTCATTTGGTTTGGGATGGAATATACGAGTCGAAGGTCTGATTTTTATGGTGGGAATAATATGAAGCGAATAGAGGATAAGGTTGGGTGGAAGAGTTGAATGAATTAACTTAACAAATATTTAAATAATTATTTTGAAAATAAATTGTTGTATGTTATCTTTATAATAAACTAAACTTATACGGAGTATTATAAAAACCTTTTTTGAGGAATAATGATAATAACTTATAGGTAGGTATGCAGCTTTTGCAGGTAAACAATTTTTTTATAGGGAAATACAATTGTTAAAAAGATGTTTTTTTTTTATAAATGTAATACATCTCCTATTAAACAATTAGACGGTTTTCATAAACCATGTGCGCATACTGACAAGCTTTCATCAATAGAAACGATGCAACCACATTTTATTTCAACTCTCAATTTTCAATTTTCTTTGAGGATCACACATCACCTATTTCACACTATTATATTCTAAATTGATCTGTTCATATTTCTTATACTTTTTAGATCATCATCATTTCCTCATCCAATCAACACTCTGTCTTCATCCCAAGATTCTACCATGATGAGTTGTGTATTTTACAGCAGTTTTTGTATATGATCGGGTCGGTTTTTTAATGTCGGGTTTTCTTTGTCCAGAACCGAGAACCGACCCGAACCCGAGAATTGTTGAATATTGGAACCGATGACAAACCGAATGGCAACATAATGGTCCGGTTTCGGTTCTTATTTGGTCCGGGTTTCGGGTATTTTCGGGTTAACCCGAAATTTGCTCAGCCCTAGTTTAAAGTGATTTGTTGGGGTGTGTTTTTTGCATTGTGGGTGCTCTTGCGAGTTGCGACGGAAAATTATCTCCATTAAAATATACAAAACGACGTCACACTGGTCCATATCGTTATGCGCGTAGAGTAAGCAACCTGCAACCCCAATAATATTATCGATCAAAGTAAGCTTGGTTTCTTCCTTTCTTTGTAAGCGTTGAACGTAAAGATGTCGAACGATAACGAACCAGCGAAGCTACTGTTACCCTACCTTCAACGAGCCGATGAATTGCAAAAACACGAGCCTCTCGTCGCCTACTACTGTATGGATTCTTATTAATCACTCAATTTTGCTCTAAACCCTAACTTCTCTTGATATCAGTTATTAATCTGTTTTTTTTTTTTAATTTGTTTTTGGTTTTAGGTCGGTTTTATGCTATGGAACGAGGTGTGAAGATTCCACAGAGTGAACGAACAAAAACCACAAGCTCTCTTCTCCTATCGCTTATGAAACAGCTTGAAAAGGTTTGGTTTGTTCTCAACACCTATTTCGTTTGATGTTTTGATTCAATAATTTGGTGTTTTGATTTTGGCAATTGTGATTTTAGTTTGTAGGATGTGTATTATGTTTGTTAGATGGTTGTGTTGATAAAATATTGGCTATATTAGTTATTTGATGGATCATAGATGATTATATTAATGTTTTTCTGAGATCAAGATAATGAGATATGATGTTATCTATATGTCGTGTTGGCGATTTTAGTGTCATGTAGCGTTAAAGGGGCAACAGTGCAACACCCCTGGCTGGGGTTAAGCTGAAAAGGGATAAACATGTGCAAAACCGAATTTAACTGCCTTTGGGCAGCTGTTACCGAATGGCGGTTTCCCCTGGAATAAAAAGTTTGTATTTGGTCATCCTAAGGGTGCATAAATTCGTACAGATCACATACTCGTTCTTGATTTTTCACTAGAATTATCCAATTGAATTTACGTGAGTACCGGTGATAAATGATAATATAATCTGAAAGTGTTCTACACAATTTTGTAGATATCCAAGTATTTACGAATCATAAAAGCCAACAACTCCAACAGGTTGGATGTTAATGCTGCATTTCTCTGGAAGTAGCTACTGATTGGTCTAATGGTCTTTGTATTTTTTTTTTTTTTTTTTTTTATTGTAATAAACTAATAACTTAAAGTAGTGTTCTATGTTGGCATTTAGGGGCAATTTTGTTTTCTCTGTGTGCTTGTGTAGCAAGTCTTTTGTTATGTGGTCATCATCTAGGTTGCCTGTTTAACTACAGGATAAGAAGTCACTGCAGTTAGGGCCTGATGATCATCTCTATCTGGAAGGATTTGCATCTAATGTCTTTGCAAAGGCCGATAAGCAAGACCGAGCGGGGAGAGCTGATCTGTATGATAAGTTTTTACTTCTTATGAGTTGTGATATAGCTATTTTAAACTGGTTTGCTAAAGGTTTCACACGTTAAGAATGGTTTATTGTGCTTAAAAAGGTGTCCAAATTGATATAGCTCATACCTCTTTTTAGCTATGCCTCATGAAAATCAACCGCCCTTGGTTGAAGTTAAACATTCGAATTTGGAGTTCACAGTGTTTTCTCTATAGGGGTTTCTTGATAAATAGCTTTTCAGATGTATTTTTTGTTAATATACTATAGAAATAGTAGGCCGTTATCAATATTAGATATGGTTTTGCAGTAATGATCTGAAAACGGGTAGAAAATTGCAATATAGAATGTTTTTTGAAGGTAGTACCTTTGTTAAAAACTTTGGCAAATAGTGTTCTTTTAAGAATGTATAACCGAGTAACTGACTAATTGTATGACTGTTGCTAAAAACTTTGAGCAAGATTTATGTCCTCGTCTTATAAACTAATCACTACCTATATGATATAACTGTGTAAATGTAGTGGTAATTCAGTGACTAGAGTATTTATAATATTAATACCTTTTCTAAATTTGTCACAGCAATACCGCAAAGACGTTTTATGCTGCCAGCATTTTCTTTGAAATACTTAACCAGTTCGGTGATGTTCAGCCTGATGTGAGTCCAATTTCCACAAAGATGAACTGATGCTTTATTTTCTTTATTATATCTTAGTAGTGAGAGAGGAGCAAAAGAATTAAATGCTGATCTGTTATGATTGCTCTTTTTTTATAGCTTGAGCAGAAACAGAAGTATGCAGCATGGAAAGCAGCAGACATAAGAAAAGCTATAAAAGAAGGAAGGAAGCCTGTACCCGGCCCCCCTGGTGGTGATAAAGATCTCTCAGAGACCTCAAGCAATGGATACGTAAGATGATATTTAAATAGTTAGATTATCATAATACTATTGTTATTGTAATCATAACTCATTGTTTTTCTAATAAATAGTATTATTGGATTAAAAAAAAGTGGGTTAACTCAACTTTGAATCTTGACAGGACGTGGATCCTGGCAGGAGTGAGCCACCGCCAACCACAAAAGATGCGCCAGAATCCCATTCTTCATCCCAGTTGTACGACAGAAGTGACTCTGAACAGTTCACAAATAGTCTTCCATCACCCCCACGGGATGTTCCATCTCGATCATCTTCAAACATCCAACAACCACCACCTTCAAATTTTCAACCACCATCTTCAAACATCCAACCGCCACCACCTTCAAATTTTCCACCACCATCTTCAACCACCTCGCCACCACCAACTTATTCTTCTGATGAATATCCATCCAATAATTTTCAGCAGCATCCATCTCAGACTTATCACCATCCGTCATCTTATTCACAAGAACCTCAACATCACATTTCCCAAAACTACCCTTCTCAAGATCTCCCTTTCACATATCCCAACTTCCAAACTTACCCTAGTTTTTCTGAAACTACACTTCCAGCAGCACCAGCTCAGTACCCCACATCTTACTATCAGGGCTCTGAACCTGCCTACTCTCCTTCAGCTACTAGACCGACAGAATATCCATCTGCAGGTCAGTACAAGCCAAATGTGACAAACGGGTCAGGTTCGGTTCCAGAACCCACACCTGCGCCGACCTCTGCAGAGTCGTATCAGTATGACAGTAATTACCAGCCTGCCCCTGAGAAAATTGCGGAGGCGCACAAGGCTGCAAGGTTTGCTGTTGGAGCATTGGCGTTTGATGATGTTTTTGTTGCTGTAGATTACCTTAAAAAATCTCTTGAACTGCTTACTAATCCATCCACAAGTGTTTAAATTGTTGGTGGATCTGTTAAAACTTACTTATCAACCTTTTGTTTTGGCGGTTTGTTCTGGTTTTGCAAAGGTAGTTGGATATATTCATATATCTTGTATAATTGTTCCTGTGTATTTGGGTGAAAATGGTATCTTACTCGTACTATAAATAGTTTAGCTTGAGGATGCTATCTGGCAGATAACTGCAGGTATATATATAGGTGTCTGCCACAATGACATGCAAATTTAGCATCAAATTTATAATTTATCAACTATTCTGCATAAAGCTTAGATCGTTAGTGGTTTTTGAAGCCAAATATTGCATATGTGAGCGGCATGGAGAAAGCTGTCTTTATGGTGTGGCTACGATCTCACTGGCCTAGACTTTCTGGATCATTTGTGTTCGTTGGTCGAGGAATTGGGTTTTGTCATGGGGGTAAAATTTTGCTAGCCATTATGTACTCTTCGTTTGGGCGCATCTGGATGGAGAGAAACAGTAGAATTTTTAACAAGGTGAGATTGTGAGAAGGCCGCCTCGTGGATGGGTTTAAAAAAAAATGTTTAGATTAGCTTTTTATAATGAGAAACGTTAAAAAGTTAATGAATTGTTTTTTTTTTAATGTTTCGCTTAACTTATTGTGAAGATTGGTTGTATGGATGGTAAATTTGTAATTTCATTTTAAAAGTCAAAAGCCAAAAGCTAGTATTTCTAATTTTCTTGAAAACAATTTTTTCACCGTTATTGAAAGCCAAAACCAAAAGTGCTTTTGATTTACACAAACAGCTAAATAAGGATTTTTGAAAATGTTTACATATGTTATCATTGTTAAAAATCAATAAAGAAACTATATTAGTGACCCCAAGCCAACCAAGTCAGACGACGACGTTTCATAAACGTTATCTACCAACATTATACATCTCCTCATCAGATTATTAAAAAATAAATAAATTATTAAAGTAAATGCAGCAGACGACGACGTTTACCAAAGACAATCTCGCCGGTTAATGGTGGCGCCCTGTGTCTCATACTTCAATCATCATCTCTAGATTCTTCTTCTCCTTCATCTTCTTCAATCAACACCTCCAATTTTCATCCATTCATTCATCAATCAATCAATCAATTCCTATACCTATATATACCTGTTTCCTTGAGGTAATTCCTTTCAATTTCCGTTTATTTAACGCTTTATCTTACTTCTATATGTTATTTGCATCAATTCATCACGTTTAATTCTTAATAATTCATCGATCATGTTGTTTTCATCGATGACCTAATTTCCGATAATTTTTACAACAAGATCTTCGTTTATATAATATTATGTTTATCAGAATGAATTAGATGACCTCTTTACATAGAGCCTGATGCTTTTACTGCGACTTAAACGGTGTTTTGAGTTTATTTATTTTGTTTGTTTGTGTGCAACGGTTATAGTAAGATTGAGATTATTGTTACCTGCTGTGAGGTTATAAAGTTACGGAGCAGACTGTGTAAGTATTGTTGATGATTGACGCGTTAGGGTTTTTGTTGTTTATGTTATAGATAAATGGCGTCTTCGTCAGATCCGTGGACGAGGGAGTATAGTGAGGCTTCTAAGCTTGCTGATGATATTACTAACATGATATCGGAGAGGAGTTCGTTTGGGACGGGGCCGGAAGCGCAGCGGCACTCGTCTGCGATTCGGAGAAAGATTACGATATTAGGGACGAGGCTTGATAGCTTACAGTCTCTGCTGACAAAGCTTCCGGCTAAACAACCACTGTAAGTATGTTGTTCTGTTTGTTGGTTGAGCATGTGCCTACGTTTGTAGCACAGCAGCGGGTCATTTGTACACTCCTTGATTAACTTTGTGATAGCGTGATATGTCCATGTTACACTCTGTAAATTTTGTTTTTATAATGGTTAGTATTATGCATTTGTGCTACATGTTTGTCCACTGAATTGTAGAGTAGAACTGTTGATACCGCTTCAATACCATTATCTTGTCTAGATAATGGATGTTCAGACATACATATCTGAAAAAGTTAGAAATATTCATAATCGTTGAGGTTTTGGGTTTTGGGTTTGGTATACTAGTATTCTGATACGGAAGCACAATATTTTGTCACAAGAGTCTCATTTTTTGTGGAAAATTAGGTTTTGGATAACGTCTATCTGTTACATCCGCTGTCAATATTATCTCCATTTTCATAGGTGCATACATGGTTATCCGGGTATCTACATAATTACGTCAGTTAAATTCATGTCTAGCTTTTCAACATATTAATGACATGGAGGTTCTTATACTTAACAAACAGGTTACATAATGAGTTTTGTTGTCTCACTGTCTTCAGTTAGTTATTTATTGCTTTTGTATTCCAAATGTTTTTGAAGCTGTAACAGAATCATCAAAATATCAAGATATTTGTTTTTGGTTTTTTACAGAACAGAGAAAGAAATGAATCGCCGCAGAGATATGCTTACAAATCTGAGAACAAAAGTAACACAAATGGCTTCTACATTGAACATGTCAAACTTTGCTAATAGGGACAGCTTGCTTGGGCCAGATATTAAGCCGGCTGATGCCATGACCAGAATATCTGGTTTGGACAACTCTGGTGTCGTTGGGCTTCAGAGACAAATTATGAGAGGCAAGCTTTTTAAATATCACAACCCTTTCAAAATTTAAATAGAAAATAAAAATAAATCATTGCACTTGGAACAGCTCAACAGCCTAATTTTCTCTACAATTTTATGGTAATCAATCATGTTATTTTGATATTTGCATTATAGAACAAGATGAAGGGCTAGAGAAACTGGAGGAAACAGTGATAAGTACCAAACATATTGCTTTAGCGGTCAATGAGGAACTTGACCTGCACACTAGACTCATTGTATGACATTCTTCTTATTAAATGTCGCAACTTACAATGCCTCGTTGAAAGTGGTCTAAAAGTTGTTTATTTGCTCTTTTCTGGTATGCAGGATGACCTGGATGAACATGTAGAAATTACAGATTCCCGACTCAAGGTTGTTACTTTTACTCTGCTTTTTACAACTCTTTTGATTGTTGCATGTTATTAGCCGGTGTTTGACAATTTGTATTTTGGTAACTTGGAAAAATAGAGAGTGCAGAAGAATTTGGCCATTTTGAACAAACGAACCAAGGGTGGTTGCTCTTGCTTGTGCATGCTATTGTCGGTGATTGGGATTGTTGTCCTGGTTGTGGCTCTTTGGATGATCATAAAGTACTTGTAAAGTTGTGAATTGAAGTGTATCTACCTATGTTGTGTGGAAAATGGCTTCTGGTACTGGTGATTTGAGTGGTTTGCTTGTGTAGTTATTCGTGTTCTGTTTAAATTAAACAGCCGTTGAGTGCATATTGGCTGGTTTCTTGAATGTTTGATCTTATATCTACGGTGTTCATGTTACTGAAACAAAATTTGAGTTGCTGAATGTTTGTTGTTCAAGTCGTTTTATTGTAATAATTCATTGCTAAAACGTCTTGGCATTCTGCATCCTTGCAACTTTATGTACCTTAAATAAATGATCAAATATTACAATGATTATAGATATGGCAACCGTCTAATATAAGATGATAGCTGGTCCTTCACGGGTACAGCTCAGTTGGTGAATGAACCGGGGATCCCTCTTGGGTGTCCCGGGTTCAATTCTCACGAGAGACATAATGAGAAATGATGGATGACTCCTGGCCTATGGTCACGAGTTCGAGTCCTGATCTCGCCCGAGTTTTACCAATTCTTCACCGTCGTGCCTACGGGCGGGTGATGGGTTGGGTTTTCCCCGGTTTCGGGAACTGCATGGGCAGGCCTGACTACGCCCGCCACCCGATGTATGTATGGGCCCTCCATTAAGTTGGTCGTGAGGGTCTGTCCATAGTGTGGGGATTCCTCTGGGTAGTCAGGCAGAAATGTTTGTTGACCATTCAAAAAAAAAAAAAAACAAAAAAAAAAAAAAAGATGATAGCTGCAAGACGATAAGTTGCTACTATTTCATATCATGACAACCTAAATGTATGAATGTGTGGCTGTCATGTTTATACATGGCTTCATCACTGTCACATGTCTGTTTGAAGTGCATCAGTGATTAAGAAAATGTGTTGTAATTGCATTCATTTAATGACACCTTCCTAGTTAGGATTTTGGGTTGCTCCCCTGATGAGTCGAAACGAATCAGTAACCCATAATCAAAACGAAATCAGTAACTCATCATCAAAAGCGGGACAGAATGTCTGGTCCTTAGGTATCCAAGGACACAGCGAATAGCTTGCAAATTTGTGACACTAAGCTGCCATCAGAGGGAATTTATTAAAAGTAATAACATTCAATTTATTGTCTTAATGAATACTGAGCGAGAAAGCTACTGGTTGAATAAACACAAAACAAATGCACTCCACAGGGGTTACATACAAAGCTCACTAGTTCTTATAAATATCAACCGACAACCATATTCACCAATTTCCTCTTTTAACTTGCTCCATAAATCACCAATGCGCATGCCGCATAGGATTTCATTCTTCACTCAGAATTGGAACGATGAGTGGATTCATTTGAGCAAGATAAACAATTGCCCACCTGCAAAAACACAAAAAAACAATTTGACTCCATTTGTATATTAAAGCTTCTAACAAAAATGATCGATTACATCTGATTCTTTACACCATAAAATGTTATTGATCACTACTTCTATGGTTGCTTGCACTAATTCAATATAGATAAGACAATTATGTCACATTCTGAGGCTAAAGTTGCAAAGCTGCATGTGAAACCTTTTTGAGGGGGCACTGAATTCAGAATTTCTTAAGAGAGTTGCAACCATAATTTAACTTTTCAAGTGTGTGTGTGTGTGGGGGGGGGTCACGATAGAAAGTTTCTTTATATTTGTTTCAACTAGGGGTGTCAATCGTGTCGGGTTGATGGGTTGATGGGTTGCGGGTTGAAATGTGCAACCCGAACCCGACCCATATTATTATTCGTGTCAAATATTTCAACCCTAACCCAACCCAGATAAAATCCGGGTCAACCCGAAGACGACCCGTTTAACCCATATTTTTAAATGAGTAATACATGTTCATGAGTTATAAGCGGGTTGTTGGGTTGTAAGCGGGTTATCAATAAAATGTTTAATGGTGAGTATATAAGTGTGCAAATAAATAATACAGTGTGCCGAAAATAACACAATTATAACTAACCATGTACATAGAAATGGAAAAAGAAAAAGAAAAATATAATATATTTTTTTTTCTAAATACTTAAACGGGTCAACGGGTCAACCCATTTTATATATGTGTCAACCCGAACCCGACCCATTTTTTTAAACGGGTCATGTTAGTTGACCCGAACCCAACCCATTTTTTTAAACGGGTCGTGTTAGTTGACCCAAATCTATTTTTTTTCGTGTCGGGTTCGGGTCGGTTTTCGGGTCGTGTCAATAATTGCCGCCCCTAGTTTCAACTACTCAACCAAGCCACCGAGGGGCAACATTGGTAACACTTATCCAATCATACACGAAAGCAGAAACTCCTAAAGTTGGATGGAATCATGGAAAAATAAACTCCTACAATGTTGTAATGTTTGTGGGTTTGCCCATCTAAAAGTCACGGATTTTATGAAAATGTTCCTAATTATTTAGTTACTCAACAGTGCATTAGTATCTAGCTAGCTTGATTGCAAATTGCTACCTTTCATACTTCACAGATGGTCAACCTATACGGAACATGTAGTTTAAAGGGGTTCATGTGTTCGCAGATTGATGCTCTAAATTAACAATAGTTATTCGTAAGAAACTTCAATAACTAATCAAGGAGACAAACTTACATCATCCAACAGCATATAGTTGCAGTAATCACCAACGTAAGGTGGAACCTGCATTATATACACATGTTAATGGTTCTCCAAGTCATGACATGAACATCAACTACACATTATAAGTTTACCAATGTATATTACTTATTTTATGACAACCAAAGTCATCCTATCCATATGCAAAACGAACTATGGATAGTCCTTTCAATCAACCACAAACTGGCAAATTAGCTGCATGCTGGATGGAGCAAGACCTCTTTTCATAAAATAATCAACAGTCAACACACAAATATGCACTAAACTACTAAAGTTATGATCTTGGTTTTAGAAAGTGTGAGGCGTTCCAAGGTGTTTAGGTATGCTCTAGGTTGCCCTATTTACAAGCAATAAGGTTTATGTACAACCAAAGTTGCATCTCTGTAATCTCTTTTACGCATCAGCCTTTTAATCAAGTAAACTATTAACAATCTCATCATCCTTGATCCTTCTAGTCAATTTTACACATAAGCCTCCTCAAGACCCTATATTCGACCAATCAAGACCCATGAGACACGCCTTTTAATACCAAGTTCATGATGCATCAGCATCACACACTACATTAGAAGTTTAATATGTTAAACTGATCCCAAAGAACGTCTAACGAAAGGTCAATAAAACGGCTTTTAGGGAAAAAATACAACCAAATGCATATGTTATCAGGGTTGAGTTATTCTACAAAGGCTACAAAAAATAAGAAGGGTGAGAAGGATACAAAAAACACAATAGATCATGAAATATGACACAATGAGCCACAAAATATAACACGGTGCCAAAAAATATAACACAATGCTGAAGAAAAAAGACACAATGAATTGAAAAAATGACACAATGATGAAAATAAGAAAAAGACACAATGGTACATAAAAGACACAATGATACAACGCATATTCTAAAAACTACAAGCTAAAACCCAAAAAAGACGAAGACCTAAAAACTAACGTCGTAGGGTTTGATAAGACGATTCCAATGCCGCTTGAATGAGTTCAATCGGAGTCCGTTTGATACCCTTCCTACGACTTCCTATTTTTCTTTCACTGTGTATTTGATCCTAACCCTATGTTATCAAGCAAATAAATAGGACAACAAGCACAACTTTAGTTTATCTAATCCTATTGAATGCATCACAATCTCAATGACCTAATTCTAATCAATTCAAAACTTTTGAGCAACTACAAGCACAAATCACAATATAATAACATAAGATACTATTAAAGCATAAACAGAACTATAGAAGCATACAGATTAGCAGAAGGGCCTTTGTTGCAGCAGATTCGGGTGCAAAGGCTTGCGATTAGTCCGACAGCAATGAAAATTAGAGTAGTAAGGAAAAACCCCATCGAATTAATGTAGATCGATCTCACCAATCAAATCAAATCAATACTAAGTTCTGTGTACAAAAGATCTAATCGAATTAGAACAGATATATGTAGGTATGATAGTAATTGATGATGATATAATATATATATATATATAACAAACCAGATCTTTGGTGACCGGAGATCGGTTGCTGGTTGGTTGTCGAGGATCGTCTGATCTGCTGGCCTCACAAATATTTTTTTTTATCATATGATCCACTAACCTACAAAATTTCGACTTATTTTAATGCCTGCTGACGTCATTTATTAGTAGCGTAATAGGCCCAATAAACTTTGATTGGATCTTTAGTTTAAGCCCATTTAGTTAGTGAATGAAAATATCTAGGAGCCCAAACATGGAAGATAGATGGATCAGACTAGAGGTGAGCAAAAAAACCGGTTCGGGAACCGAAACCGGTAAAACCGAACCGAACCGAAATCGGTCAAAACCGGTTTCACGTGAAACCGGTACTAAAAAAATCTCAAACCGAACCGAACCGAAAACCGGTCTAAAACCGACGGAAAAACCGGTCAAAAGAAACCGAAACCGATCTGAAACCGGTACACAAACCGGTCGAAACCGATAAAAAACCGAAACCGAATCGAAACCGGTTTAAGAAAAATACATTTTTTTGGCCATAAACACAAATAAAACTTTGTTTTTTTGTATTAATATTCAATTTCCTTCTTTTTAAAACCCTAAAAGTTATTAAAAGTTAAATTTTATGTAATTTATATGATTTCAAAAATTGCGCGAAAAAACCGATTAAGAACCAAAACCGAAACAAACCGAAACTGAAACCGGTCTTACGAATCGACAAAACCGGTCCAAAACCGAACCGGTTTTGAACCAAAACCGGTTCGGCCAGGAACCGATACTGTAGCGAACCGGTTTGGAACCGAAACCGGTTCGGCAATAAAAACCGATTTGCTCACCTCTAGATCAGACTATCAGAGTTGTTTACTGTTTAGTGTTTACCCCATCTAGGGATTTGCTCGGTTTGATACTGGTATTTTAAGACAAAATAGGTAAAGTACTGGTATTGTATCGAACCGATATTGAAAACGTCAAAAGGTTGGTATTGAATTTGTCCCAAAAATAGTTTGGTATTCATACCCGGTACCATTTGCTCATCTCTGATCTTATCTACAACTCTACAAGCACAAATGCACAACACATTCGTCTTCAATTCGTTGGATGTGAAATATAAATAGGAATATTTGACTATTTCAACTTTAGCTGAGTGGTAGACATTTACCTCTGGCAAAGAAAATCACAGTTCAATTCGTGGCATGAGGTATATCATGGTTAATTTGGTTTAATTTAGGGTGGAGGGATTCATGGTCTTACACTCTTACTTGCCAAACTCACAAAAACTAGTATCTCCTCCACATCAGCGTCACATCACTTTTTCATTTGACGTACCTTTATTATTTATATGAAATTTAGTTTGATTATTATTTCTTATATGACCCAACCCATACCAAAAAAATAAAATATTATATACCGATACACAAATGACCCCTAAAAATTCCGCTCCCCATAAAAAGGTTTTGCTGGGTCCGCTACTGACAACACTATAGTTTCACAAGTTTTCATTACCCTGTTGGAATCGGTGTACATTTTTAATTTTATATTATATTTAATAATATCACATATTAATCGAGTAGCGGAAGCGTATACACAAAATATAAATCCGATTTCATTTCCGCCAGTGATCCAATTACAACACGTTTAAACATTTATATGTGAGTGTTTAGGTTTATGCCTTTGACGAAAACCAAAGAATACACACGATGGATTCGAGAAATGTCACGATAGTTGACGAGTTCACGAACACCCGAATCCGAATCAACACCTAAAAGTACAAGACACTATGAGATCCGGCACGAAAAAAAAGTGAAGGCGGCGCGTGCCGTCAAGTGCGGCTATGCGAGGGCCACACGTAGAGCAAGATGGGGCGGCGGGTTCCGGCTAGCAATGACGATGGTGGCAAACCACACCATCCAGGCTAACAAGTACCGCACGAGGCAAGTGGAGCAACACCAATCCTAAAAGATCCTATGTGCTCAAATTACGTTATTTTTCTGTTAGATCTTCATCATATACGTGTCCGTTCCCGTAAAATCACATACCAATGTTTTCATAACCAACCGTCTTACCACTCCAATGGTTAAACCAAGAAGCCCTCGTAAATAATTTAAAATTTAAAAAAATAAATATATAACTAAATAAAACGAAATATAGAACTATTTTATCTTTTGATGTGAAATTTACAATGCAACATAATATGAAGTTAAACCAACTTTGCCTGCTATCAGTTTGACCCATAACCAAATATGAAGTTTAAAACAAATAAAGTATGGACTCTAAGCTATCAAATGAACTAGTATATAATATTTTTAGGAAAAAGAATAAAGTTTGAAAACCTAGATCAACCACCTATCCAGTTTGCTGGATGGTCTAACCCATGACCAGCCAGTCTAAATGAAGACGGTTCAAGAGTACTTAACCGAGCTGGTTATTTAGGTGGTTTCCAGTACAGTTCTGCAAACAGTCCTAGATACTACCAAAGAATAGATGTGCAGGAAACCGGATCTGGTATTTTTTGTTTTGTATAATATCTAATTACCTTTTCCTTTCCATGTTCTTCTACCCAAAGTTTGTACAAACCAAAACATATTATTACAATGAAGTGTCATCCTGTCCTATCATCGATGTAACCGCAGTATCAGACTCCACATCATCGATCGACAAGTTGGAGATCTCGGGACTCACTTGTCTTTCATCATCCCCGTTAAGAGAAGCTACCGGAGATCCTTCAGGAGTCTCAGCAATGGATGAAGGAGATGATTCAGTATCCTCCTTAGACTGCTGCAGGCTCCAATACATAAGGCTGGCTGTAAGCATAAGTATCATCTTTTGGTTCACCTGAATTAAATGCATGGCTCAGTTCGTCACGTCAGTTTGTATGTATGTACACAATGCTAATACTTGTAACAAGCTATGCGAATTACCTCCATGATGTCTTCGGGTAACAAGAATATGGAGCACCCAAGCTTTCTGGCAACACTGATTATGTAAGTTGCATTCAGCTTCTTTTCATCATCTATCAACAACCAATAAAAAACAAGATCATGGTTTGTTTATTATATGCTAGATTTTTCTAAAACCTATTCTTGATCAAGGCTGGAACCGCACCGGGTTGATTTCTCAATTTATAAAAGGGTAAAATCATAAATTAATAACCAAGTTTCAATATTGGTGCTTTTTCCCTAACAATGATGAAATATTGAGCGGTTTATAAAATATTTTTTCACAAGGTAACACCATTGAAGCTTGGGTGGTTTTCATAGTTAGAAAAAAAAGTTCCGAGTGTCCTAAGTGAAAGCTAAAGAAACTTGGTTAATATTATAGGTGAAATATTCAATTCCATGTGTATTCGGTTCATAGTCTGGTGTGTAGCCGAACCTATTAAAAAACAGTTTTAATTAGCCGGGCTTTCAGTTCCGTGATTAATATGAATGTTTTGGTTTGGTCCAAACAAGGCCAATCCAAACCTCTGAATCAACAAACATGAAAATAGTTTCGAAAAGATGCCAAAACAAATCGATTATGATTATATTTACAGAATCTTACCACTTTTACCCTTGGTTACAAGGTTCCAGTTGACAACTCTAGGCTCAATTGCACTCAGAAGCTGAAGGAAGAATATTCCACTGGAAAGGCTCTTATCCTGAACAAATATACAAGAAAGAAACCAATCATCACTAATGCACAACAAAATGACCGAAGATGATATATAAATAACACAACATTGTATCCAACCTTAAAACTCTCCATCTGAGACGTTCTGCCTGTTATCTTAACTTTTTTGTTCGCCCATTTCAAAATATCTGCATCGGTTATCTCCTTACCTTGAGATCGTGATCTTAAGTTCTTTAAAAGTTCAAGCATATGGAATCTCATCAACTGCCACAAGAAAGCTGTCAAGAACGTAAATTAAAAATGAGTTCTATCATGAGATCATTCCTTGCCAAAGATGAGTCAACATCAACCGATTTACTTATGAACCGGTTGATGGACGGGTCAAAATTACTGGTCAAACAGGTTGAAAGTCGTTGAGAGACTGCTTTAGTTGGATACACAATCCTAATTCCTTTTATTCAAAGATTCAAATTTTATTGTAATAATAGTGTTTTGTAATTATAATTAGCGCATAAGTTATTAATAAAAACGGACAAAGAAATGTTTTTTGACTCAATCTAGCACGACCCATTCCTTCTTTACCCGTACTAAAAGGTGATCCATTTTCCCGTCAGACCCATCCATCTTGCCAACTATAGTGCCATAAAAAATAACTTGAAAATCGCGTTACCAAGTATGAGTTTCTTGTTCCCTTGAACGAAATCATTCCCCGCCAAATTCACAACTGAAAATTTCAACTGCTTTCCTATTTTAATAACTTGATTGCAATTCTCAACTTTTCTAAATGGCATCTTAATTGGAGGTCGCGTTGCTTGCTTCCATTTAACCGAACCTGGAGAAACCTTATCAAGAACTTCTAGAAGTACCCATCTGTATAAACAAGATGCATAAAGTGCTTAAAGAGACGATCTTTATTTCCTAAAAACAATAGTAGAGCCCGAAAATCTATGATTTTATTATATTAAAATGTACCCGTTTCTGACATCCTCAAACAAATTGTTGACATAAGAAGAAGTTCCAAGACTGTTGATCCAGAGTCTGAAACACCTTTCTTCTCTGGACACTTGTGCATCATCTGTCATCATCTCAGCAAAAGAGATATTTTTGCTATCAGCAGATAGACCATTTCTGCAAGACGTTTTCAACCCGAAGAGGAAAAAAAGAGCACCATAATCAGATAATTATAATCATTAACATATAGTGTATATATCATGTTACAAGAGATGGTGTTTGGATGTGCTTCTGCTTCTTAAATTTGTAATAATAAACTTTGATGGTAACAGTTCGTAATTTTCTCTAACCTTCAATGATAAGGTTTTCTTGCACCTGATATCATGCCGATACAGATTATGATATATTCACTTTGAAAACGCATATCCAAACACCCTATAAAATACATAATGAAATCAGCTAAGTGGTCATCTTTGACCTTTGGTGGAATATTTGTGCAAGGAATGCAAGATTTAGATTTGCTGAGCCTTCAACAATGTCGTTTGGACTTAAATATCTTTTGCAATCCATTTTTTCCGCATGTGAAAGTACCAAATCAGCCCTTTCAACAGGATCATTGGCATCAAGAGTTGCCGGGCTTCCGTGTTCTGGTGCAAGAACATTAAGCAGGTATGCATAAGCTTCACCATCCTGCACAATGTAACAAATGACATTTTTAACAAACTGCTAACAGGTATATTCTAGTTACGAAAATACTATAACAATATGTTGGAAGCTTGAAGAAAAGAGAGAAATTACCTTAAGATCAGATGAGAAATTTGTTACAGGTTTCTTGTAACCTGCTTTCTTAAGATGAAAGTTCATCCATTTTAGTAAGAGTTTTTCAGGTGCTAATCCCAGGAGCTCTTCTACATCCTGCAAATTGATATATGGCAACATCCCATGTACATGAATATTTAAATATAAATGATAAAAAAAAAACCCGAAAAGCTTTTTAACAAAAAGAAGTACATTGTTGTCCTCCACTAATTCCAGTAGCTGTGGTGTCTTCCTAAGGTTGAGATCCGCCAGAAGTTGTATCTGGAAGGTGTTCAAATTAAAGAAATTAGAAAACATACAAATAAAAAAGAAGCTATTTATGAATTTGCTTGAACCCTGTGTTATGTATATTGGATTTTATGATATGCCTTATAAGAAAAACTCTCAAAGTAATTTTTTTTGCTCTAATTTCCAAACGTGTTTCTGTCCTACGCCACTCTGACTTGAATTTTGTTTAAAATAAGTTAAATAATGAGAAACTGTATTTCTGCTTTCTATAACAAGATAAATACATCAACCCCACCTTTATGATTTGAGAAATTAGGCCAAGTACTAGATGAGGCTGCAAAACAAAATTGGTAAATTTCAGATTACCAAATCCTAAATAATCAAACTAAATACAACTTTACACCAAATTGCTTACTCTTCCTTCAACCAGATCCTGTGTGCCAATATTAACCACTGTGCACCCAATAGCCTTAGCAGAATTGAGGCAAAGTGTGTGATTTTCAGTTCTTTCCCAAGGGTTAAGTATTCTCTTTGTGTTGATAGCCCGTTCATCTATTGTATTTGGCACAGCAACATTGATAAGTTTACTGCATTATACCATAATAATACATCAGCAAACCACCACAAACCATAAGTTCTTGTAGATCTGGTGATTTCGAACCATTACTTATGAAGGGTTGTTTTGGATTATGTTTTATCTGAAACTGTTCAAATCAAACGTTAATCTAAATGCATGCAACCTCCTTCCTAACTAGCCCAACCTGTTTTACTTGTTCAAAAAGACTTATCCGTTACCTGACCCGTCTAACCTGCCTAATTTCCCACCTTAGTGTTCCTGCAAGAAAGTTTAGACATGGGCAGACCTACATGTACTTCAAATTCTTTTAGTAAGGCTTAGTTGCAGAAAAATGTAAGCGAGTTTAGTCAAAATTGTGTTTCTGGTGACCAATTTATTTACCCTGCTGAAACAGATATTTGAATAAATTTAGTTACATTCTTCTGCAATTTATCCTTTTAGATGTAGTGAATATTTAAAAAAATATTGTTCTTTAGGTGTACCCCTTTGTTTGAAAACACTGGATTTGATACATAGTAGAGCATGATAGAGCAGACCATGCTTAAGTACCATAGAAGAACTCCATCTCTTGCAAGTTCAAACAACTCGTTAGTGGCAGGATCTATAGGAAGGAACTGCTTCATAAATGGATCATCTCTAAGATAACTGTTAATGTGAGCAACAAAAGACTTTTTTTCTGATTCATCAATGGTGTGAAGTAGCGTTGTGGTTGTTTCATTCAGAAAAGAAGTTGGGCTCTTCAAATCACCGGATTTTGCTGCAGCTTGCGTTTCTAGAGTCACGTAAGCCTGCCCATGCAATGAACTTAACGGTTGACGCAAACTTAACTTAATAGATTTAAGATATGTTGAACAAGTAATTACCTTAAGGAATCCTTCAAAGTCGACTTCGTTACTTGCATCAAAACCAGATGCACATAATATCTCCATTATTTCATCCTCCTTAAATGTGTCGCTGAAAGGCTTTAATTTCACAAGCAAGGCTGGTAAGTCCCCAATAAGAACTTGCCCATTTTGGTTCTTTAATGCTACAAACTACGAAACCACAAATAAAAAGATCATCAAACAAATTGTTAGGTAGAAAGAATAGAAGAATTGAGAGCGAGATTATGTCAATTCATCGATGGTTCATTCATTGCCAGCCATTTTATTTTAACTGTTGAGCTAAACAACTTAACTAACATTCAAATGGATGGTTAAGGTAAGTTTACCCCAAATTACAAAATAGCACCTTATCTATTACATTTTGACTATTATGGCTTGACTATTTATTAAAATGTAACACAAGTAATCACAATCATCATTCAGTTGATTGATGGGTGTGTGGAATGTGGATGTGCTTTCAAACCGCATCTTGATAATCAAATTTCAAGTGTTCTGGTGAAAGTGATTATGATTCTGATAGTCTGACTATTTGGTTAATAGTAAAAATAATAATAATCAGATCTGGATAGAAGTTCATAACAAGTTGTTGCAAGAAAACTCATTGCTAAGGTAAATGTCAAATTATGTGCCTATCCCGGTTTTAATCAACTTGTTACTAATTTTAATTATTGAAGTAATGAAGTCACAATAATCAGTTCTAAACGGGCATCCAAACGCCCCTCAAATCTTACAGAAACTTCATACTAGCTCCTCCAAATCTTGTTATTTTGACCGTAAACATTCACTCTAACCAACTAACCATAAATCACTTTTGACCTATACATTCAGAATTGATCATTCAGCTTTCGGTTCATAAATAATGATCCTTTTCAAACATACATCCAAACACCCCTACATTCAGAATAAGCATAGCCCACTGCAACTGTATCAAAACTTAATTTTCTAACACCTACATGTTTCCCCAAACATTCAAAAACAGATTATAATAATCTTAACTTTCAACAACTCATCCAAACACCCCTTAATCATCATCAATCACCACCTCAAAACATAACAACAATGCAATACAATTAAAAGTAGAAAATTAACATTAATCTTTTTTTAACGGCGAAAGCGGACTACAAAGTTAACTTACAACAAATGCACTTCCAAAAAGCCAAATTAACATTAAGTAACATTAATCACCTTCGATTTGAGGCTACGAAGTTGAACTTGAGTGAACTGACTTTGAAGCCAATGATCAGACACAACAACTCCTTCATATCTAGACATCACTTATTATAACTTCCTTCTCCAATAAACTAATCAACCAAAATCCCTAAACAAAAAAAAAAAATATGTATATATATATATATATATTATTATTATTATCATCAGAGTAAAATTCACCTGTCAAATCAATAAATAAATATTCCAAACAAAAATATCAAACAGTAGTAAATAAATTATTGAAAGAACCTAACGTGCAAAAACAAAACACATTACGGCCTATGGTCGCTAGTCGGTGAGTAGCCAAAAGCCCTACACATATTCAATCAACGGTTCAACATCCATTAATATTAATACGAAATTGAAGCAAAAAAAAAATAATAATAATAATAATACAAAGCTGCGATGATAAGTTATAGGTTATAACTGTTTAGTTAACTGATTACAAATTATGAATTAGAAACGATTATCAAAAATTGTGTAGTTTGTTTCAAAATAATAATGTTAATGCGAAATTGAAGGAAAAAAACAGTACAAACCTGTGATGATAACTGTTTAGTTAACTGATTTCAGCTGTTTAGCATGCTTAATAATGTAAGAACGAATTATCAACAGTTGAGGTGATTTTGCTTGACAATAATAATATCAATAATAATAAGAACAAAAGATTATTAGTTATGGAAGGTGAGAGTTGAGTGGTAGCATGAAGAAAGCATGGAGAAGACGCCAGTTATTTTAACATTTTTTTTTATAGATTTATTTAATTAAATGAAATTTATTTATTTATGTGAATTAAATTGAATGAAGGTTGTCCCTACTCGCGCGTGTATAGAAGATGGATACACGCGTCTCGTTCGGTGAATGGTTTGAGATACATGATATCCACGTCATCACCTTCGCCTCGTAATTCATGTCAAGATGACCTCAACACACATTTTTGGATATTGTCGGCTTTTCAGTCATAAAGAAAAGTGTAATTGTTTTAAGCCGCAACTTGTTCAAAGTTCACACACATTATTTTCTGTATGGGATCTATAACTCTATAAGGTTATATGAATTACCATGTATGTTATTACCCTATAAACAGAGGATTAAATACGCAGTAAAAAAAGATATAAAGTATTTGGAAAGGTATCACACGGATTTCATTTGAACTCAGTCAAACGACATTTAAATCGTCTCATCGAATTCTACGATTTTAGTTTTTAAGTTTTCGCTTTTCTGGATTTTTAGCTTGTAGTTTTTGAAATTTACGTTATATCATTGTGTCTTTTATGTAGCATCGTGTCTTTTTCTTATTTTCATCATTATGTCATTTTTGCGATTCATTGTGTCTTTTTTCTTCATTATTGTGTTATAATTTTCGGCATTGTGTTCAGGGGCGAAGCTTGGTTCGCCAATCGGGGGGCGGATTCAATTTTTTCCTGTCGGTAGTGGCAAATCAGCGGGGACCGGACTCAACCCGGAATAAATTTAGCTATGAAAATCGTAAATTTCAACTGCTGGGACAAAAATAAGGGAGGCCAGGGCCACCCCTGGCCCTCACAATGCTTCGTCCAATCGTCCCTGATTGTGTTATATTTTTTGGCTCATTATGTCATATTTTGTGATATATTGTGTTTTTTTTGTATCCTTCTCACACTTCTCATTTTTGTTGCACCATGTAAGATAACTTGACCTTATGTTAATAATCAAACTTCTATGAATAGTTACATGGCAAACCTATAATTGTTATTTTCTTTAACAGTATATATGTCATTTTTCACATCTGTCTCACCATTTCTCACTCATTTTCTATTTCTATCTCATGTGCTTCTCTTTATACCATTGTCACACACTGTCATAGGAAAGAGAAAAAAAAGATAGGAGGGTTTATCATGGCAATGGCCGGGTACGGTGGTGGATGTTTATTGTATTTGTTTTGTATCATAATTCATAAGCTTGTGCGGGTTGTATAGGTTTTTACAACCCATATGTAATTGTTTCAGATAATATTGTTTTTGTCATGGAATTTTGTTCTGTATCGTACGAACTCTATAGACATGTGTGGGTTGTAAAAATGTAATATGGGTTGTATAGGCTTTTACAACCAACATGTGATTATTTGTTGTGGTTTTTATGAGAAAATGAGTTTGGTGTAAGCTATACTAGTCGTATACACTTATACAACAAATGAAAATGTACGAGTTCGTATCCAATATAATATATATTTATATTTTAGCCGAATTAATGAATAATCAAGATACGAGATTTTAATAATTTGATATTCTTTTAATATTCAATGCAATATGCCAATTTTATTACGATACACGTTTAACAATCAAGATACGAGTAAACAACCAAACGAATAAAACAAACATTTGCGTAACACTTGAATAATCAGGATACGAGTTTTTGATAATTTGTTTTTTTTTTAATATTGAATACAACATATGCCAAATTTATTACAATACACGTTTAACAATCAAGATACGATACGAGTAAACAACCAAACGAATAAAACAAACATTTGCGTAACACGTGAATAATCGGGATACGAGCTTTTGATAATTTGTTTTTGTTTTTTAATATTGAATACAATAAACATATGCCAAATTTATTACAATACACGTTTAACAATCAAGATACGAGTAAACAACCAAACAAATAAAATGCACATTACGTTTTACAATATAAAGATACGAGTGGACATCTAAATGAAATAACATATATAAGAGATATAGGAAAAGACATTTTTTAGAAGCAAATAACATAAACATTTACATTAATACTAATAATGTTTTACATCAAAATATGTTGTCCATCACCCAGTGCATCTGAACCTATAACGTGGCAATCCGAGTCAATAAGTGGCCAAAATGTAGCCTCCACTCGTACCAATATATCTCTAAACCCTGCTAGAGACGCCAAACGTTGTCTCACACTACAACACGTATATGGCCAATGAGCCAGCTGCGCTCTTCCCCAACACTCATGCCCCTCATTTGTGCCCCTATCGTTCCCACGCTTGTATGTGCCACCTCAACCCCTCATTTGTGGTCCGTCACTCCCACCCTTGTGTGTGCCACCTCAGCCCTGCCCTCTTGCCTCTACCCCCTCATTGCCTGCCACGACCCCATGGGTGGTGTTGCCCCTGCTCCTGACCCACTGATGGAGGCAGCTACCTGTGTCTCCAAGGACACCACTAGAAAACCAACCCGATCAATGGAAATTCCCATATGAAGGGTTGCCTAAATGGTCCACCTGAACCGAAACCGACATGTCCCTCGTCATATTCAGACCCCACAAGAAAATAAATTTTGGATCAGTTGCTAATAGAAAATATGCATTATTTAAAATAAGATTTGACATAAAACATGTGGCTTGTTTGTCCATGCAATCATCTTACATTATTGAACCGAAACCAATGGAAATTTATTGAAATGGACAAATTAATGAATTTAACACTCAAATTGAACGATCCATTTTGTTTCATTGTCATTGGTTAGTTTGAGAGAATAAAAAATATTTTGAAGTATGTTGTTTGATATGTATTTTCTTTTTTCTTTTTATGGTTTTAATAATTTAGATTGTCATAAAATATGACATATATAGAAGAGGATATAATATATTGTTGCAAATAACGATTATCTTATGTATCAACCTTTGATGTTCTGAAGAAATTCAAATATACATTTTACTTCTACTCAGCAAAATTATCTAGAAAAATTTTCTACAAAGATAAAAAACTTTCTTTGGAAAATACTAAGAAAATTTTAAACCTTTTTTCCTCTCTCTGGTTTTCATTTGAGTGATACATTTCTTTTTCATAATAATACTTTGTATTTAGGAACTCAGAATCTATAATGAAATATTAGGTTAGAAACTCATGTAAGCAGGGCCGGCCCTAAAAATTCAGGTGCCCTGGCCGAGCCGCGAAATATGTGTCCCTTAGTTTTAGGTCTTTTAAACAATGTTTTCATAACCGAAGCGGACGTTGAACCGGTGTCCTTACCGGTTCCCTAGTCGGACCGGTCGAAACGGATATAGAACTGAAAGTGTCGTAATAATTATAAAAATTAATATGTTTTGCTAATTGGCTCATAAAAAAACCCATCATTTCTTAAAATTCCATAATAATTTCAAGAGCCATTATTTTATGTCTAGATCGACTTTAAAAGTTTTTTAATAAAATGAATTTGACTTGCATCATCTGCAAAAGCATGAGACAATTATTGTTTTATACTACTACTATATATTAAAATTTACTGCAAAGGTTGCACAATTACTGTACCACAACACAAATCTCAAGTAACACACTTCAACTTTTTTTTTTTTAATTATGTTGCATCCTTTCAATCTAGTTTTTCATGTATGACTCATCTTCTTCCTTATCTACTCTTCACCTTCTTGCGTTTATAGCCAGTGGTGTTCAAGATGAGATCTTTTTTTGAGTCGAAAATAGGAAGAAAATAGTTGCAGAAAAAAAAAACACTCGTCGCCGCTCAAAGTGCCCCTTTAGAAACTGGGCCCGGGCCGGGAGTCCTCCCCGCACCCCCTCGGGGCCGGCCTTGCATGTAAGTAGTTATTATAAATAAGGTTGAGTTATTGTACAAAGGCTACAAGAATGAGAAGAGTGTGAAAGATACAAAAAACACAATAAATCATGAAATATGACAGAAAGTGCCAAAAAAAATATAACACAATGTTAAAGAAAAAAGACAATGAATTGAAAAAATAACACAATGATGAAAATAAAAAAAAAAACAAAATGTTACATAAAAGACACAATGATATAACGCATATTCTAAAAACTACAAACTAAAATCTCAAAAAACGAAGACCTAAAAACTAATGTCGTAGGGTTCGATAAAACGATTCAAATGCCGCTTGAATGGGTTCAATCAAAGTCCGTTTGCTACTCTTCCTACGACTTTCTATTTTTCTTTCACTGTATAAGATCCTAACCTATTATAAATAATACTAAATATGAAGGATTATAAATAATACTAAATATGAAGGATGAAGGTGATAATGAAAGGGTGAAATAAAAGAAGTGCAAAAACCAAAAAGTAATATTTGGCTTTCAAAAGTGTAACATCTAAAGCAGTTAGGCAGGAGGGAGTGGGACGGGAAGCTGAGTTGGAGGCGGGAACACCGCCCCCTAGGGGTAGGAGAGCACCGGCGGGAAGGGTGGGCCGGGGGAGGTGGCAGCTTTTGATTGGTTGGGTTTTTTTTTAATCTAACACACATAATAATATTCCTTCCCCCTCCACTCCCTACAATTTTTTTCCCTTCATATAGGACCCACAAGTGCGACGCTCCCCCCTCCCTATAGTCTTAATTACTTATTTATTAGATACAGACTAGTTGAAAACATAATTTACCTTTATGTAAGAAAATAAATAAATCATTTGCATTGTCTGAACAATTAAGATAACTTATATTTTTTTGGAAGAACAAGACAGTGATATACTGATATCATCAAAGACAAAACATATAACCTTGTCGATAAACAAATAAACGAATGCTGCTGAAATAAATCATCGAAAGAAATTGGTTTGCATTTCTGCATCATAATCTCATAGAAAAAACAATGATCACCACAAAAAACGATTGAAAACCTGCGATTGTAACATCCGACTAGCCAAAAATTCCCTAAAGAATGCGAAAAAGAATTTTCCAACATAACCAATAACCATCAAACGGTTCTGTAACGATCTGGATCCTACTTGGCCCAGTCTTTCTGGATGTCAAAAGCGTAGTTAAGCTCCAGGTAACATTTATTATCGTCATCAAAGAACTGCACACAAAATTGAAACAAATATAAGCTTCAAGTGAAACCGGTCGAAAGTAAGTAACCTCCTAAAAGCTTGATTATTATTAAAATAACATTATACTTAGAATCCTATTTAACACATTAATTATTCAAAAGAAAAGGTGTTTCGGGTCAACCCAACCCGTTCAAAGAATTACCTTGGTTCTTGCAGAATAATTTCCTCTAGCTAAAAAGCCCGAGGGAGTAACCTCTTCAGGCATTACGTGCATGTATGGCTCTGGTTGCGGGCTGAAGGTCCCAAGCATTTCTTTTGAGTGGTCAACTACATCAATAAAATTCAACGGTTCATAAACACGACTAGAATGGTTATAAAGCATTGGCATTGAAAGATTAAGGGGGATAGAGAGCGAGAGAGCGTACCCTTGAGGCCCTTTTTCCAGACGTGGTTGGTGTACCTTAACCCGCAAACTATGTCATTGCTAACCTTAATTGAGAATTTCAAATTATACTTGCTTCCTTCTTTTAAGGTAAACCAAGGGCCTTTTGGGTTCCCGGATTCGGGGATTTCTAGAACAATATCGGGTCTATCAGGTGAAACTATAGAAAGGCTCAGTATCTTTACATCCGGTTCTTGGACTTCTGTCATAAATTTTAATCGTACCAACAAAAAAAACACATCAGATGTAGGTTCCGCTCTATACTTTTAGCAAAAAAAAAAAGAAAGAAAGAAAGAAATCATGTCCATTCAGAAGAAAATAAATCACATAAAAAAAAAAGAAAAAAAAAACCTTCGACGTGAGCGACATCAACGCTTCCAAGCAGTTGCTCTTTCCACCTCCTCAAGCTCTCATCATCCTGAACCAATAACACAGGATCAAGAACATCACCAACAAGCAGTTTATCCCAAGATAGTTGATGCCATAAATATCAATCCGTAAATAGTTTTAAAAAAACACTTAAAAATGAAAACAACCTAGTGCCGTGACCTAAATCTTGGATACAAGGGGCAAACTGTTACATGTTATATAGGAAATATAGCTAAATTTCTTTGTTGATAGTGTAGGGTCTATTGTGTAAATAAAAATTAACAACTTAACTAACCATTTGAAAGGTGGTTAAGGTGTTAACTTGCAATACTTAAGCACATTGGACTAATGAGAAAGCAGCTATGATTTGATTGAGCCGATTCTTCTCCTCTAAACTTTCTTTCCCAAAATTACACTAAACACAAATTGGGCGGGTTAGGTAACGGCTCAAAACCCTAGTAAGTTTTTGTCCGGGTTGAGACGTTGGGTCAATCAAAACGTTTTTTGTCCACAAATTCAAAGTTTTCTAAACAATTAGTGTGTCAAATACAATCACAAAATTATATCGTGTCAGCAATAATTGAATTGTACGACAAAAAGGTTTAGAAGGTTTTATGCATTAAAACAAGTCTTTGGAAAACCTTCAACATGTTCGACCCATTTAACAATTTCCTTTTCAACTATCTTTTTTTACTTAACATGTTTGACCCGTTAAAGCTAAACATAATCCAAACCGAACCATTCATAAATAATGTGTCAGCCCATCGCTACAAGTGAGGGTATTGCCTAGCAAGGTACCAGACAGGGCCGTCCACGAGAATCTCTAAGAATTCTCGTACCAGAGAAATGTGTGGCTAAGGTTTTACCCCCTCAGGCATAGTTTCCAGCCTTCCAGGGTTTTTAAACAACATTCCAATCGGGTACGCAAATAAATCAAGAAAACAAAAACATTGTTACAACACGTTAACTTTAGTTAATCTACACATTAACTTTAAGCAACAAACTTGGATAATATCCAGCTAATAACGTAAGAATAAAGAACTCATTTCGGTATGCAAATGTAACAAGAAAGTAAGAACCTTGTCTTTCTCAAGATGTTCTCTGATACTAATCTTGGGACCCAATTGTATTTGAGTGTCCTCTTCATCAGTTGCATAATAAGAAGATTCGGATGCAGCATCATCATGAACTGCAGATCCAGATGACGGTGCTTCTTTATCATCAGTACCACCCATGTTGCCTCAAAATCTAACAACAAAAACAAATCTGTCCAACCTTATGTATAAGATATAATTTCATTTCAATAAAGGGGCAAATTACATAAGGATAGCATGTAGGCGGGCAACAAGCTGCGCTGCCACCCCTTATGTATAAGCACAAAAACTATTGAAATATGCAGGATTTAAACCTCTACAAGGTAAAGACTTAACAAAAAAATTAAAATGGGTGACACACTCCAAGATGCTGTAATCCAATGAATTATTTGTAATGTGTTGTCATGATTAGTGGAAAACTATAAATAAAAGGCACACAGCCAAGAAAATGGACCAAATATGTTAGCATGTTAATCTTTAGACCTTTTTTTAATGGAAGAATTGTCTAGATGGATCTCCTCTTAAAAAAAGAACAAACAAGTGATGATGGGATCATTGAACTTCATGATGAGAACCATATATAAATGCAATGAAATGAAGCTTAGACATGAAGAAATATTAGCCACAAATATTAAAAATTGAGGAGCACACACCAAGATTCTGCATTCCCATGTGAGTCATTGAATTTCATGAACAGTGGAAAACTAACTACAACTAAAAGGTACACAGCCATGAAAATTGATAAAAATGAGACATTGTGGGTTGGTGGAAGCATTATCTAGACATTTCTCATGGTCAGAAAATACACCAAGTAATGATGAATTTTGCAACCTTTTTATTATGAAATAATAAATAATACATTTGAAACATATTTTTTTTAATCAACAGTTAAACTGGTAAAATTAAATAAGTTAAGATAAAAATTGATTTTTTTTTTTACTTTTAACCTAAAACTTTGTGAATATAGGTGTTGTGCCTCACGAGGGTATTTTTAAAAAAAACCATTGATTTTTTACTTTTTAACCTAAAACTTTTCGTCTTTTGCAAATTAACCTCTCAACTTTTTTACTTTAACTTTGATCTCCTATACTTTTCTCGCAAACTTTTCGTTTTACGTTTCAATCTAAATTTTGCGACTTAAACAACACAACGTGCGCGTGTGGTTCAACGTTTTTATGTCTATTTTCCCCCTTTGACAGATTCGTCACAACGTGCGGGTCTTAGATCGACTTAGTTATTCTTTTCTATGTTTTACATTTCGGTCTAATTTCTTCCCATTAACACGCCACAACTTCAGTGTTGGTGGTCACTGACGGTGGTGTGACATTGTTGCTATTTGGCACCATTTTACGCCCACGCCGCAACGAGGGTGCTTAATACTAGTTTTTTTTTTTACATGAATAATTTTGATTAAATAAAAAAAAATTACAAATTACATCAAGATAGCGGGAAGGCGGTCAACAAGCTGCGCCGCCACCCCTTTCTGAATGGCAAACCCTAACCGACTGAAAACGTAACCTTGCCCACCCAGAGCCAAGACACTACTATGAATACTAGTTATTTATTAAATAAAGAAATGTTGATTGTGTCAACCCAACGGCATCCTGGCCCATTGCAGAAACTTTTGGTAATAACGAAAATTCCAATAAAGATCCCAAAAAATACCATTTTTTTAAATACTTAAACTGCCTACAACATCATATCTATCAAGTGCAATAAATTGGAGCTTCTGTATTGGAAAAAATCTCCTAACTAAATATACACATATTATATATTTATATATATACACACACATACACACAGAATTTATTTATTTATTTATTTATTAGATACAGGGCAAGAAACTGAAATCCCATGAAAAATATGAACCAAGGATCAAGACCAAAATAAACAGAGTTTTATTGTGGGTTGGTGAAGTGAATAATCAAGAAAAGTCAAAGAACCATTATAATTTTTTAAATACACACAGAATTTGTATTTTTTTTATTTGTATCTAAATAAAAATAAATGATCACAAAATAGAAGCTACTAAACAAATAAAGAACAAAATTTTGGATAACAAACAGAAAATCCAAACCGTTAATTCCCTAATAATGCAACAATTAAACATAATAATAATAATAATAATAATAATAATAAAGGGAATGAAATTATGTGGGTTGGTGAAAGAAAGAATCATGACATACCTGTTAAAGATTAAAAAAAAAAAAAGAAGAAGAAGAAGAAGACAGGATGTAATGATGGATTGAAAGAAAGCTTGACTAACTGAGAAAATAATAATAATGAAGTTTTTGTTTGGAAGGTAACATTGGGTGAAAGAAATTAGGGGAAATTATTATTATTATTATTATTATTGTTTGATTGAAGGAAGGAAGGAAGAAGAGAGGGAGAAAAAAGAGGGTCAAACTTGCTTAATTTGATGGTCGTGTGGTGATCCAAATATGGTGATTATTAACTGGAAATAAATATGGTCCTAACTCCACGATTGGAATTTTTGGAGGGTCTAGTGTTTTTCGGTTATCAACATCTTTAGTAAATTAGGGTGGGTCGGGTCGGGTGTAACCTAAAACCGAACCTGTGGCAGATAGTTTTGTTTATGGTCGGCCCTTAAGGGGTGCGGGGAGGACTCCCGGCCCGGGCCCAATTTCTTGGGGGCAAATTTACCCTCCTGCAATCTAAGTTTTTTTAACAGTGATGTCCTTAATTCAATTGATTTTTGTATGTTTGAGCCCAAAAATTGTTAATCAAGTATTAGTCAAAGTGAAGAGTTGTTTATATAAAACAGAAAGTAAATAAATGTTGAGCGAGGTTAAGAATTAAAAAAAATGGGTTGACAAAAAAAAATTGCAGATTTATTAATGAGTGTAGGACTAGAGAAGATGAAATTAAGAGAGCTCACACTTAGGGCCTGTTAGGTAGCCTCTTAATGAGGCTCTGAATCATTCAGCTCTGAATGATTCAGCATTCAGACTGTTTGTTTCAATTTAAAAAAGGTTTTGAATAGAATGATTAAGAGCTGAATCATTCAGACTTGCTGCATATCTGAAACATTCAGCACTTAATCAACCAAACAGCCCCTTAGTTGTTTTTGGTTTTTATCGGTTGGTTTTGACTTCTTTTTACTTTTACTTTTGTTATGAAACAATTTTTTTTAATTGCCAAACTTTCACCCATTTATATTTTCACCCTTTGTGGGATTCGAAATCCCAACCTCCCCCAAGAGTGTTTGTTCCTTATACCGTTAGACTACAATATAAGTGGGAAATAAAATTTGATATTACTTTAATCATAGCTTAAAAAATAGTTTACATTATTTATTTCGTTAAGGCCTAAAACTAAGGCTAAGGGGCACAATTTTTGCAGCTCGGCCCGGGCATTTGAATTTTCAGGGCCGGCCCTGGTTTTGCTTTTAGATTTATGTATATTTTTTTTCGAAAGAAGTGATTGGTAATTTGGTTACAGCATTTTGGGATTTCTGTTATTGGAAAATATGATTTAGTTAATTTAGAAGGCGAGGAAGGAGTTGATTTTCTAATAGTGCGGTTCTTCTTCTTAAAATTATGAAAGACATTGATTCGTTAGGTTTTCTTTGTATAAAGAATAGATATTCGCTAAAGTCATTATTTTGAAGACATGGGGGGCTAACCTCATTGAGGGTGATGAATCCTTAGGGTAATTATAACACCCAGGAAAATCCTACAAAGCCTTTGAATGTGAGAAATGTTGGAGAGACTGATTGGATGAGAGGAGGACTCATTGGATGAGAGGAGAACTCCACAACGAAGCTATATGTGAAGATCCAAAAAGTGGACGAACCTGAAATTACAGTTAAAACAGGCACGACTTGAGATGGATCTGAATGCTCCGAACCTAAGCTTAAACCTGCACAAGGTAAAAGACCGTTAGGCTCGTTACAGAGGAGGAGGGAGGGCCTCTCTGTAACCACCCTCCGGCGTGAGGATAAGTATTTTTCTAGTGAGAGAAAGTAGAGAGAGAAAGTGAGTTCGGAGTGTGATTGTTCGTGTGTCAACTGTACTTTAGAGGGGGTATTTATACTAGTCAGCCAAGTTGTACTATGCTTCGGACCCCCTTTCGTACTATCATTCGGAGTCTTTTGACTTCCGGGAGAAACTCGTACTTTCCTTCGGTCAGTCCACTTGGCCGTAACATGGTGTCCTGAGCTCGTACTTGGGCAAGCCGCGGTATAATTGCTTATACCTCTTCATGTCTTCCCAAGTCCTCAAGTTACTCTGTAACTTGTTGGACTTAGTTATGACCGAGTTACAGGCGATCAAGCCGCGGTATAATCGCTTATACCTCTTCATGTCTTCCCAAGTCCTCAAGTTACTCTGTAACTTGTTGGACTTAGTTATGACCGAGTCACAGGCGATCAAGCCGCGGTATAATTGCTTATACCTCTTCATGTCTTCCCGAGTCCTCAAGTTACTCTGTAACTTGTTGGACTTAGACAATCTTTCGGCCTGTTGATCATGCTACGGTGTCTGTGGAAGGTTAATGAGGATTGTTGACACGTGTCGATGACAGCTGTTTGGGGACCTTGTCGTTTTCTGACGACACGTGGGTGCAGTTATGGCCATGTGATTCAAGGGGCTGACGTGATGGCGGTTCATTTCTCGGAGTGATCTGGGCCGCTCATCTTATCCCTTCATCTGGACCGTTAATTCGAACGGTTGATGTGACGACGGTTCAAATTTCGGGATAATCTGGACTGCTCATCTTGTCGAGCTGTCCATCCAACCGTTGCCTTTCCTCCCCTATATAAAGCCACTCCTCATTTTTCTTTTTACTTTTTACTGTTCTCTTCTTGTCTTCTTATCCTTGTTTACCCTCTCGGAGCTCGTATCATCCGTTCCAGTTTCCCTAAGGTGCGTTGTCTTCATCCTTCTTCATATTTCCCGTTTTATTGTTTTGTCCTCGAGTCTTGAAGATGGTGAAGGATGATATGAATGTGAGTTTCTCAATTCTATCCGCGGATAAACTTGCCCGGTTTATCGATACTTACTCGATCCCTCGCGAGTTAAACCCGGTCTTACCGGGACCGAGGCAAGTGATACATCCTTTTCCTGTTGGCAAGTTTGGTTTTTACACCCGAGTGTGTGACTTTGCCAACTACCGCATCCCCTTTACCAAATTTTTGATGAAGGTGTTGAGGTTTCACGGCGTGCACATCTCTCAAGTGAACCCTTTCGGTCTCAGCCGAATAAGTCACTTTGAGCTTTCTTGCCGTGCTTTGGAGAAAGGTGCGGATCTTAATGTTTTCCGGTGCTTCTATAAGCTTAGCAAGGCCGGTAGCTGGTATACGTTTGAGAAACGGCGGTCGTTGGAGAGTTGTCATGATTATCAGACAACTAGCTTAAAGAACTGGAAGAATCAGTTCTTCTTTTTGGACGACCGATGCTTACCCCCGGATATGGTGTGGCGTGATAGTTTTGAAGCGTCCGAATGGGATTTGCCCAAGAAGTTTAAATACAACCGCAAGTTGTATTTGGACCTGGTGGAGAATAAGAGCAACATCCAGAAGTATCCGGAGCACGTTCTCTGCCTCGGAGGGGTGAGCATGAATTGGAGTTTGGATGATAGGTGGCCGTTAGTGCGTTACAATGGAGAGGGTGAGTGGAGAGCCGCAGCTTCACTTGTTTTTTACTTGTGTTTTTGCTAGCTTTTTCTAACTCCTTTTTTATTTATACAGAGATGTCGCTGTTGGATTGTCTGAAGCTGACTACCTTTGATGATACAGCGTTGGAGTATACCAACGAAGATTTGGGAAACACTGAGCCCTTGGTGTCACAGATGGAGAGGACGCACCAGGCCATTCGGCCAGTGGCGGGTACGGGTGTTGGCGCGAGTGGCGCTGGTGGAGAGGGTCAGACCACGGGGGTCGTGACCGAAACTACTGGGGTAGCTCCGCCTGCCGAGGGCGTAGCTTTATCTTCCGAAGCCCCCCCTGACCCACTTGTTACAAGTGTTCAACAACCGGACCCTTCTGCTAGTACGGGTCGTCAATCATCCGATCCCTCTCGTACCTCCAAGGAGGTTTCCGGTGACAAAGAGGGCCGAGCTCTTACTGATACTTCGGTCTCCCGGGGTGCAGGGAAGAGGAAAACTCTGAAGGGCACCACCGCTAGTTCAAAATCGAAGAAGAAGCTACGGTTTGTCGAAGATACTACTGAGGTATATTCTAACCTTCTCCATAACCTTGAATATCATTTGTTTGGGGGTAAATCTCCCAGAGACTCGGCTCCAATACTAATGGTGGATGATCCTCAGGGTGGGGGGCTCAGTGACGACGAGGATTTGGATGGGTCTGCCGGGATTCGTAGCCCGTTGAAGGAGAAGGTAGTGCGGCCTGATGATGTTTCTGCTGGTGAGTTTAGGCAATCTCCCCTTCTTTCTCAAACCGATGTGGGGGGTAAGGATGATACTTTCCCCCCATCATGGTGCGAGACTGAAGCTTTTTCCCTTTATAATTTTGCAGCGGTGGCAGGGGAGGGTTCTGGTGGTGGTGGTGTTGCTGACGAGAAGTTCGTCCCAGAATGGGACATAAAGAACGGGGATAGGGTGGTGGACGGGCTTTGTGCTCGTATGATGCTGTTCAACTTGGACACCCCAGCTGACCGGGAGTATTATCACAACCTTGACTCGCCTGCTCTTTGTGAGGCCCTGTTAGTCAACCAAGCCCAATCCAACTTCTTGGTGACCGAGGCATACCGCCGATGGACGGATGCCGAGGTTGATCGTGAGCTCCTACGGCGAAAGGGAGCTTCTTGCAACCATGGTCCGGCCATGGCTGACTTAAAGAAAAACCTGCGGGATGCCCAGAACCAAGCCTCTTCATCTCAGGCCGCCGTAGCTTCTGCTGCCGAAGCAAGGGACAAGGCCCTTAAGGAAGTTGATCTTCTGAAGAAGAGGCTTCAGGATTCCGAAGCTTCTGCCGCTGCTGATTCTAAGAAGACTGCCGATCTTCTAAAGCAGATGGAGGTCACCATGGCCAACCTTCGGACAGGTACCGATGTTTTAATAGCTGGTACGTCTTTTTTGTCGTTTGGATTTTTCCTTTAGCTTTAACTTAACTTTTATTGTTTGTGTTGTGTAGAACGGGACGATGCCGTGAAGGCGGAGAAGGTGGCTCGGCAGGTGTATGCCGCGGCTGAGAAGAAAATGGCCGAGGACGAGGAGGCGTGGAAAGAGGAGAAGAAAGAGCTGGTTGGAAACATTGATGAGCTGTTCAGGCTTAAGACTTTCTTCCTGACCACCGGGGCACAGCTTATAGCGGATCATGTCCATAAGGGGCCGATCATGAAGAAGGCCGTTAGTGACGTCAACAACGCGATGAATGCCTTGGGCTTCAACGTTGGTGTGCAGGCCGGCTATGCGGCAGTGGCGAAGGGGATTCCGTTAGATAAAATGCCTATGATAAAGAGGAATGCTCAAGAAGAGCTTACTGCTGCCGCGCTTGCCTATGACTCCCTTGTCTTTCCGAAGATTGCTAAGCTGGTTCACCAAGTCACAGGCCCTCCCGAATCTTTGACCGAAGCCTTTGACGAGCTGAAGCTCGAGTCTTAATTTTGTTTTTAAACAATTATCATTTGATCCGGATCCTTATGAGATCCGGAATGTTTGTAATATTCCAGACAAGTCCCACTTGATTCGAAACCACTAGTTGGGTTCGAATTACTCTTTTTCTTTTAATGCAGGTTGATTCCGGACCTTATCATGGGTCCGGACTATGTCTTTGATTTATGACTTGTTATTATTTTTTCTTTTAGGCGATGCCATTGGCCCTAAAGCGGCCAATTTATTGGGTCGTAGCTCGATCTTTCGTGCGTCCACGTATCTAGCTACGCCCTTTTTTATCCGCGGATTTTGTATATGTGTTGAATAACCATGGTTTGTGGGGTTTTCTTGACCGGGACGCGGCTGTTATCCATGCCGCGTGCTGGTGTTCTAAGTTGTCCCCTTATGAGTTTGTTATATGTTGTGTTTAAGATTTAACTAGGTGCTTGCTTTAGGTTAGTTGAGATCCGGACCAAAACTTATCCACTTTGGTCTGTTTCTTTTTACTACTCCTTTTTGACACTTTTCATACCACGTGGCTTTCGTTATGTCGAGCTCATTATTGAGCTGCGGCTTATATTAGCACCTAAAAAATTTTCAAAGTATGGACCAGCTTTTTCATTAATGTTTTATCGGGGTATGTCACATCCCGCATAATAACAAGGAAATGGAAATGGTGAGGAATGGCACATCTCACATTACAATTAAGAAACTTAGAAAAAATTAGCTGGTCTTGCTTACATATAGCATTTTTTAAGGTGAACACCGTTCCAGGTGCGGGGTATGTCTTTCCCTTCTAGGGTTTGGAGGGTGTAGGCGCCTTTCCCTCCAGCGGTCTTGATTATGTATGGTCCTTCCCAAGAAGCGGCCATTTTTCCTTTTTCAACCCCGCTGGCTTCGTTGCAACGAAACACATACTCCCCTGGTTTGAACCGGACTTCTTTCACCCTGGAGTTGTAAAATTTTTCCAACTCTTGTTTATACCGTGCTTCTTTGATGGCCGCGGCCTCTCGTCTTTCATCAAGCAAATCCAGGTTCATCCGTAGCTCCTGGTCATTATTGTTGACATGTTGGACTCGTAGAGACGGGGAGCCAATTTCTACGGGGATTACGGCCTCAGTCCCGTAGGTTAAACTGAAAGGCGTTTCCCCGGTACTTGTCTTCGTATTAGTACGATGGGCCCATAAGACATTGGGGAGCTCGTCTACCCAGCCGCTCCTCTTTCGCCCTAACCGTTTCTTTATTCCTTCCACCAAGCTTCTGTTGATTCTCTCGACCTGCCCGTTTGCCTGCGGATGTGCCACCGAGGCAAACGACTGTTGGATGTGCAGGTCTTGGCACCATTTCTTGAAGGGGTTGTTTGCGAACTGAGTTCCATTATCACTGATGATTGTCTGAGGAAGGCCAAAACGACATACTATCTGCTCCCATACAAATTTCTTCACCTCTTTTCCGGATATTTTCGATAGTGGACGGGCTTCAACCCATTTCGTGAAGTAATCCACGGCCACTAATAAGAACTTCATGCCCCCTGTGGACTTAGGAAATGGCCCGACGATATCAATTCCCCATTGTTGGAATGGCCATGCCGCGGTCACGGGGATGAGGTTGTTTTTAGCTCGGAGGCTGACAGGTGCATGTCGTTGACATTCTTCACATTTCTGCAGTTCGGTAACGGCGCTGTTGTGCATGCCTGGCCAGAAATATCCTGCATTCATTATCTTGGCTACCACCATTCTGGGACCTGCATGAATACCGCATATGCCACGGTGAATTTCTTGGACGATATATGAAGCTTCGTCCAGGTCGACACACTTCAAGAGTGGTCCCAAGAATGTTTTTCGATATAACTGACCGTCAACGACTTGGTATTGGAGGGCTTTCACTTTCAACTTCCGGGCCTTTGCTTTGTCTTCCGGTATAACATCGTGCACAAGGTACTGGACTATAGGAGTCATCCAAGTATCTTGTGCTGTATCGACGCATAGTACCGTAGTTGCGTGAATGGATGGGCCTTGTAGGGCTTCCATGTGAACTTTTTGCTGGGCGATGTCATCGGTTGATGCGGCCAGTTTACTCAGAGCATCGGCTTTCTTATTCTTGCTTCCCGGTATGTGGATCACTTGACAAGCTTCGAATTGCTTCATCAATTTTTTAGCCTGCATTTGAAGCAAGGATTAGTCGTTTTCGTCGGTGCTAATATCTTTAATCTGATGGTTTTGGGTAATACCCGTACCTCAGCTAAGTATAGAATCATGTTGGCTTCTTTAGCCTCATATTCCCCAGATATTTGATTAGCCACCAATAAAGAATCGACATGTGAGATAACCTGCGGTATTTACAGCATGTTAGAGTTTTTTGGACGAACTTTGCTTATAGCAGGGAGTTTTTTATAGTATTATGAGTACCTTCTTGGCTCCGACTTTTATAGCCAGTCGAAGTCCTGCTATGAGTGCCTCATACTCGGCCTCATTGTTGGAGCTTTTGAAATCTAAACGGATGGCGTAAAGCAACTCTTTTCCCTCAGCTTCTTGTAAGACCATTCCCGCGCCCGATCCTTCCGATCCCGAAGCCCCGTCAGTGTAGAGGGACCAGGTACTTGCTGGAGTATGTTGAAGCTCGGCTTCTGTGGATTGGGGAATTTCTACCAAGAAATCAGCCACAGCTTGACCCTTTACTGGCCCTCTAGTTTTGTACGTGATATCAAAAGCACCGAGCTCAATGGCCCATTTAGCCATCCGACCGGAGGCCTCTGGCTTCCGAAGTACCCGGAGGATCGGCTGTTCAGATTGTACTTCAATGTTGAACGCTTGGAAATATCTACGGAGTCTCCTAGAGGTATGAACCAGGGCGAGAGCCAACTTTTCTAGGATCGGATATCGGACCTCATATTCTCGTAGAGCTCGGCTGATATAGTATATCGGTAGCTGAACAGTGGCTCTGGTGACAATGAGGACGGAGCTAATAGCTCCTTCCGAAGCTGAGAGATATACCGTGAGTGTCTCCCCGGGCTCGGGGGCTGTTAAAGTTGGTAGGTTGATCAAGCATTTCTTCAACTCATCAAAGGCGACACCAGCTTCGGTTGTCCATTGAAACTGTTCCTTTCCCAAACTCTTCTTTAGAACATTCATGAATGGCAGGGTTTTTTCTGCGGCCTTGGAGAGAAACCGGTGCAGGGCCACTAATCGCCCATTCAAAGACTGCATCTCTTTAAGATTTTGAGGGGGCTGCATTTTTAGCACTGCTTCAACTTTTTCCGGATTGGCTTTTATTCCATCCCGGGACATTAGTACCCCCAGGAATTTCCCCTCTTCTAGGCCGAAAGAACATTTCTTGGGATTTAGTTTCATGTTTATTTCTCGAAACTTAGCAAAAGTTTCGGCAATGTCTTTGATCATGGTTTCTTCCGTGCCACTTTTAATGACTACGTCATCCACATAAACTTCCAAATTTCTTCCGATCTGATTCTTGAAAGCTGCGTCCATCAATCTTTGGTATGTGGCACCGGCATTTTTTAGACCGAACGGCATCTTCTTGTAGCAGTACAGGCCGCTGTTTGTGACGAAGGCCGTTTTGTCTTCATCGGCCTCGACCATTTGAATTTGGTGATACCCTTTATAGGCATCAAGGAAGCACTTTAATCGGAATCCGGCCACGGCATCCACTTTCACATCGATCTCTGGCAAAGGATAACAATCCTTCGGACAAGCGTTGTTAAGATCTTTAAAATCCACACACATTCTCCAAGCTCCGTCATGTTTTTTGACCAGGACGGGATTGGCTACCCACGTTTGGTACCGTACTTCCCGGATTATATCGGCGCTCAACAGGTTTTTGACGTCTTCTGCTATAGCTTTAACACGGTCAGGGGCCATACTTCTTTTCTTCTGAGCCACCGGTTTTATGCCGGGATAAGTGTTCAGCTTATGCTCTGCTAATGATCTTGGGACCCCTGTCATGTCTGAATTTTCCCAGGCGAAGACGTCTAAAGAATTTGAGAGTAACTTCCAAAGTGCCTCTCGAGCTTTGATTGGGAGCTGCGCGCCAATGGAGATTTTTTGTTCTGGAAAGCGTGGGTGTATTGACCATTTCTCAGTTACAGCAGTGCCGGAGCTTCCCTGGTGATCTTCATCATTGCTCGTATCTAATGATTGTCGGATTTCTGAAACAGAGAGCCCGGCTTCGGATTCTAGTGTGGCAATACCTTCTTCGGTTGGGAACTTGAGTGCGCCGTGGATGGTAGATGTTACCATTCCAAAGGCTTTCATCCCTGGTCTTCCAGGATGATGTTGTGCACAGACCTGGAGCCCACTACAAGGAAAGTTAGGATTACCGTTCGTTGGCAATTCCCTGAGCTGAACGTTACTGGTAAGGACAGTTGTCCTATAGGCTGCACGATTTCTCCTGAAAAACTGATTAATGGCATGGACACCGGGATCAGCTTTTGTTGGGATGCTTCTGCTAGTAACTGGAAACATTGGAGGTACATGATTTCAGTGGCGCTTCCTCCATCCACATAAATCCGGCGGGTTTTATGTCCAGCCACGACCTCTTTGTAATCTTCTGGTGAAATGGAGGGGAAAGTGATGGGCTGGGCCATCCATTCCGCGACGTGATCACTGCTTCTTTTTACCCCTTGCTGCTTGATGGTTCGGACCATGTGTATCCCAGCTTGGTCATTTGGATTTGGAATGTTTGTGGTGCCGGATTTGCCTTCTTTGATCTCCTTTACTAGATGGGACAGCTTACCTGCCTTAAGAGCTTTCTCAATTTCTTGCTTCAGTGACCAGCAATCATCAGTATCATGTCCTCTAGCTCGGTGGTAATCGCAGTATTTTTTAGTGTTCTTGTCAGATGTGGGCTTCTGTCTTGGAGGTTTGGGGAAATCTACATTCTCCGTGCTGAGTATCTCACTGGGAGACTTTAGCAAATCAGAGTAAGTTGACCCCCGGTGTGAAGAAGAGCTTCGGCCAGTAGAACTCTTTTCATTTCTTGAGTAAGGTTGTGACCTGTTCTTTCCCCAGGAATTACTTCGATCTGAGCTTGAAGCTCCTGATCCTTTCTTCCATGAACTACTTCTTGATGAAGATCGATATTCATTGTCGTATGTTTGGCTACAAGCACTTTTGCCCCGAGCAAAGGCTCGCGCTCGCTCCATTAATACTTCCATGGTTTTTGGGAGATCTTCATGTAACTTTTCTACGAGTTGATTGTTTCGGACTCCGTGGCAAAAGCCGGAGATCCGCAGTTGATCGAGAGCTCCACTTATTTGCATGCTCTCCTTGTTGAACCTGTCAATGAATCTTTCCAGTGACTCCCCATCTTTCCTACGGATGTTGTGAATCTCGGTGATGTCTTTTGAACATCTCCGTTGTTGAGAAAAATTTTGTAGGAAAGCACGGCGGAGCTCGGTCCAATTTGCTATTTCACCTGGTGCCAAACCGTCGAACCACACCCGAGCTGCCCCTGTAAGGGTTTGGGCGAACATGTGACACCATGCAGGCATGGGCCAAAGTTCGATTTCCGCGGCTCCTCCGAAATCATGGATGTGATCATCCGGATCTGTTGTTCCGTCATATCTTTTGATCGTTGTAGGCATTTTCAGTTTTGCCGGTAGGGGAGCGCTGGCGATACGGGGGGCAAATTTGGAGTATGCAGCCATATAGGCTGGGCGATAAGGAGTGGTAAGATCATCCTCTGCGGTTGTGACGGCTGGTCGTTTTGCTACTGTGGTGACAGGCTGCGTGACTGCGTGGTGTCCCGATGGGAAACAGCTCCCTTGCGGGGTCCCTAGGTCGGGAGTAGTAACCACGGTGGAGTAAGTTACTTGTGCAACAGGGCCCGTACCATGTCCGGATGGTGCTTGAACTTCGTTGGTGGGGAATAAGTTTACCTGCACGCTTTTAAGTTTTGCCTCTTTTTCTTGTTGTGCTTTAAGTTGCAGCAAGAAATCACGATTCTTGAGCAGAAAGTCTGCGTCAAACTCTGGTGCGGTATCTTGATTTGTTCGAGAGATGTTGGTGAGCCCTGCAGACGGGGTTAGGACAACAGAGGACGCAACAGTAGTTGCTCCGTCGCCCTGCTCAGTGTTTGTGACATCTTCGATAATGAAACCTTCAGATGAAGCCGCCATGGGAAAAACCGTCGAGATCTTTACCTTTTAAAGGTATAGAAAACGGTTGTACAAACGGATGGCGCCAATTGAAGATCCAAAAAGTGGACGAACCTGAAATTACAGTTAAAACAGGCACGACTTGAGATGGATCTGAATGCTCCGAACCTAAGCTTAAACCTGCACAAGGTAAAAGACCGTTAGGCTCGTTACAGAGGAGGAGGGAGGGCCTCTCTGTAACCACCCTCCGGCGTGAGGATAAGTATTTTTCTAGTGAGAGAAAGTAGAGAGAGAAAGTGAGTTCGGAGTGTGATTGTTCGTGTGTCAACTGTACTTTAGAGGGGGTATTTATACTAGTCAGCCAAGTTGTACTATGCTTCGGACCCCCTTTCGTACTATCATTCGGAGTCTTTTGACTTCCGGGAGAAACTCGTACTTTCCTTCGGTCAGTCCACTTGGCCGTAACATGGTGTCCTGAGCTCGTACTTGGGCAAGCCGCGGTATAATCGCTTATACCTCTTCAATATGTATTGAAGAAATATAGATGACATAGCATATAAAGATGTTGAGTTAACAAGTACTAACAGAAAGAAGTGTCGGAACATAAACAAGTAATTTATTGCTAAATCAGAGTGTTGATGAACACATCAAATACTGAATAAATATAAAAGATTAGCGGACTTGGAAAGAGTACGGAAGGAAAGACAAGTGTCGAAAATGATATAGTACCGAGCTCAGCTAGAGTGCATAAGTGAAGAACATGTGTTGAAGTTTGATATAGACGGTGTATGCAACGATTATACCGACTTAAGTATATGAATGTTTGTTTTGAAGATTTAAGTATATAATTTCATATTTTAATATCTATAATTTTAATTTTTAAATTTTTGTTAACAATATAAAAATTCTAAATTTTGAATTTTAGATAATAATGGTAACAATTAGACTTAATTATAACATTTAATTCGAATTTTAAATGGTCTGACTCAAACGGTGTCTTACTTTTAACACTTTATCATAAATATTTTCATAATTGTTTATGTTTTACTAGATAATACTCATCAAATACTAAAATTTATTAAACCGTGTGTCCATACGGGCATTAATCTAGTATATTAATAAAAAGATTATGAATATTAAATCAAAGAAAGACTTGAAAGGTATGAAGAGTACGATAAAAATAGTGGAAGTGAGTTGTAAGCATTATTATGCAAATCTTTACACCTATTTGTAAAGTTATTGTTTGGCAACCTATAACCCTTTCAATATATAATGTTAACTAACAAAGTGTTTAAAAGGGTCATTATTATCATATTAAAACTTTAGGTTTTACATAATTTTCCAAATATGCCCATGCCATTATAGCCTAATGGCATTTTAGGGGTGTGATAAGGCTTAGGAAGTTAGGAATCATATTTTTTTGAACCATAGATATATTGAGTTTTCTCTTGAAGTGGTGTATAGACATTATTACCTAGTGGAGATGAATATGATCGGGTGGTTCCGTTATGGCACCATGATACTCCAGTGGTTCGTCAGTAATCCCAATATGCCGTTCAACCTAACACTACACCAAACAACCCTTACCTTTGTATCAAGACATATCGGCATCAAAACATACAATAACTCGAATTTATACCGTCGAATAAAACGTATTATATTTGATCTGACTCGTTTCCGAACAAAGTTCACATCAAAACGTAGACCAACCGGAAACGTATTATATCTGACCACACTCTTTTTTGAAAGAAAAAAAAAATATGTCAAAAAGTAAATTTATATTGTTTACGTTGAAACGTGAATTTATAACGACAAGTACATTAAAATGTCAAAACTGGCCAAAAACGTACATCAAAACATGCATGAAAACACACTATATTTGACCCTACTCGTTTCCGAAAAAAATACATCAAAACACGAATTTATAACAACATTATCTAAAGTTTTTAGAAAGTGTAGGGGGTTAAATATCAATTTAAGATGTCCAAGCATGTTATCGGTTTGACTAGGATTTTTCAGCTTAAACCAGCCAAACCAAACCATGCACCTCTAACAAAATCTACAAACTGGTGACTAGTTACTAAATCACAAGAATATAAATGCAACGCTTTCAATAACTGTTTTCAGGCACCAAACTCAATATTCAGGTATCGCGAGTCACCTGAAGGAATGTCAATACAATCTATCTCTACCAACTCTAAACGAATATTATCCGTATCAACGACTACTCTACAAGGTACAACATTTTCTTTACCAAATACGATACTACAATTCTCGTATACACCCTCTTTGGGTGGAAGATTCAATAAACATGACCTGGGAAATGAGGTCGTCGTATTCTTTTTGCTGGTAAAACTTTGGTCATCATTTAGCATTAATATTAGACGATGGTGGCGACCAAGAAGCTCAGATACATAACTCATGTCTCCCTCTGAAAGTGCATAACGAACACGGGTAGATGACACCTGTCCTCTTTCTTTACTGTCGGTGAATTCTTTGTTTAATGTGACCTGTTTTTGGTCCATCACTGGGTTTATGATGTATGCCTCTATACCGTACTCTTCACATAATCTTGACAGCTCAGATGCATCGCCTGAAGCTCTGTAGCCAAACCGATAGTTTTTGCCTACCATCATGTAATAAGATCTACAGTTAAGACTTTTAAGGTCAAACATGTTATGGGGATGTGAATATAGCAAAAATAGTCGGGTCGAGTTGATACGCACACACTTCTGTGTCCATTTTTGTTTGTTTTACTAAATATGTCAAAATTGATTATAGAAATTATAATATGCAGTAGTAATCTAGTTTTTAAAAGCAATTTAGGAGGTTCTGTGCATTTGAAAATACTCTCTGCGACACGCAATAAGTTTGGCTTGTGGATTATTATTTGCAGTGTTGCAAAACTCGGTTTGGGCTTGTACTCGGCGACCTACCCTGGAGCGAGTACTCGGGGAGTAATCGGTCAACTCGGCCTTGTTTTGCAACACTGATTATTTGTACTAGATACCTAGCAGGGTATCGTTGTAATAACTACTTTGATGGTTTTAAGTACTTGACTGTTCAAATTATCAAACACACAAATGAAGCAATCTTACTATATTATTTGATATACAATTTTGTTACTGGTTACCCTATATAATTATATAACCGAATAAGATAATCATTGATCATTTCCACATTCAAACACCTGCTTTTGTATACTTAAGTTTATGTACCTGCCACGACACCACGTACACCGAGCTCTTTTGATAACTTCTCCACAAACTGGCGTGGGGTCAGATTTCTCACTTTAGAGAACTCGACTTCAAGTTCTGTGGGTGCCACTTCTCCACACCAAGCAGACCAAGATGAAAGCACCCGTTCACGATCACACTTGGCTACTACAGGAGCCCTGTTCAAACCACTTAGATTTCAGACTTTTAAAGACAAGTAGATGTGTGGCAAAACATGCAGGTTGAATAACGGGTCAGGTCAAGGTCAGGTGGGTTTTACCTGAACACCTTTTGTCCAATTTTCAAAAATCCTAAATAATTAATGTATAATATAGCTTTAGGAAATACCAATACGAAGTTTTTTAGATACAACAGTTTAGAAGGTTGTAAACATTTAAATACATTTTAGGCAACTTCTGACATGTCTGACCCGTTATGAATAAACACAGCCCAAATTGACCCATCTTCATATGAACGGATCGATATACCTAGGCTCCCAGCCGAGAACTTCCGCCATTCCAGTAAATGATAACAGGAATGGAGTGCCTGCCTTTGCTGCTTGGATAGCGAGCTCACGATGACCAATATGCAGTGCATCAAACTTCCCCAAAGCTACTATTCCTCCTATAAATGAAATTAAACTATTTAAAATAAACAAAAGAACATGGTATGTGTAATTTACGGTTTGTTAAAATAAACATGTTTGTTTGGGTTTTTATTTACATGGCATTATAAGAAATTAATGCGACAGTAGGCCCATTTATTTAAATATAGAAATTAGAATAACAATATTCATAATACCTGCCACGGATGACAACTGTTGAGAGCGGGATGTGCCATCATTTTCCTGTTGGCTTTGTCCAATAAAACAGACAGATAAGAAACTTAAAGCACACACGAATCAAAGAACAAAACAAAAGGTAAAATGAAGTGAAGTGGACAACTTCAATGCATGTATATAGAAAAGCTATAATCAAAATATTTTAATGTCCTCACAATGTAAACGCTGTTGCTTACAACCTCACCTCAACCAGAAAATGAATCAAAAGGCAAAACAAAGTGACATCTGAACATACTATAGGCGACTTTTCAATCCATTGATGTAAAAGTTGGTCCAACTGAATTGAAACAACCCATTTTGAACCCATGTGGTCCGACTCTCCGACCCACCCATTTTGCCACCCAAAGAAAGTTTAACTATAAAATGAATACCTTGTTGCTTTCATATCAGAAGACGATAAAGAGAGAACCCTTGTAGAAGCTCCTTGCACTGTAATTGGGAACCTTATACCCCTAAACAAATGCAAATATTAGGCCAGTAACCGATTTACATTTACTTTTTATATACCACTCCAACAAGACGTTTATACAAACTAAACTTACCCGTTTAGGTGGACAAACAACTTCTGATTCATGAGCATTGTTTGTTTCATATGGATTGAACTGCACTACAATGAAATAGCAATCTCTACCACAGATGAGATCCCAAAGGCCATGAAAGCTGCCATTATTCACAGTCAATTATGGTAAGACAATTGTAACCTCAAATCATGCTTTTCAAAAGGAACTTGAATAAAGAAGCTAAAACAAGCAGGGCTGAGGGAAGAGGGATAAATGGAAGCATTGACTTTTTAGACCATCATACTTCACTTTTCTTTAAAACATGATTCATCTGTCCTCATTACAAAGTATTTTTTAGCATTTTCGTAAGAATGATTGTTCGTTTATAAGGGAAATCAAATACAATGACTGAGAAAGCTAATAATTCTTAGAAAATATGTTGTAAAGAGTGAATTAAAAGATGACGGCCTATAGTTAACACCTCCGGTCCCAAAACAAATGCAGTATTCAAGTAGGTACATAGTTTCACAAAAATGTTTTGACTATTACTTAAATAACTAAACTTGCCACCAAAAAGATGAAACCTGAGGACCAAAGTTAATGCTATAACTTTCATCAAGAAAACCAACAAAGATGCATATATTCTGGAACGTTGCAATCACTTGCTCGGTTATTTCCGTTGCAATGTGGTTAGCCACATTGCTCGTCTGTTATTAAATAAACCCCAGACCTCATCATGGACAACAAATTAAACCCTAATACACATTTCTCTAGCCTTCTACTATAGCCATAGTTATCAAAGGCATGAGACGCACCCAAGGCTCTTAGGCTCCGCCTGTGGCCTAGGCGAGAAGCGCAAAAAAAAAAAAAAGCGCGAGCCGAGCGCAAATAAACAAATAAAAAAAATACTAAATCATTACAAATAACAATCATCTTATAAAATAATAATATAAACTGACTGTTTTAGCCATACCTTCTAAAAGGATTAACACGCCTTTGATAACTATTTAGTAGACAAAATCAGTTGATGGTAAATCAATGAGTTGAGATGTTTATATATTGAAGAATAATTCAATAAGTATAAGTATTTTAAAAATCTAATATATTTAAAAAAAAGAAAAAAAAAAGATTTGATTTGAGATTTATATATATCTCTATAAATTGGTAAGTATTGGTCGATTATATTAGTCCAGACTCCAGAGATTAGGTTTTAAAAATCAGAACGTGGCTTTTTTTTATCTAGGGGGGAAAGCGGGATCTGGTGGCTTCTAGGAAATCGGTCGCCTAGGCAGTCAAGGCGATGGCTTTTGATAACTATGACCGTAGCCTAATTCAAAAGTCACATAGCAGGCTGACTCGCAGGTTCTTGAATCCCGGCACGTTTTCTAGCCATAAAGGCCCTCCTAAAAGCTTAAACTTGTATCAACATTGATGCCAAAAGCCACAAAATGTGATAATTATCATTCTGATTTTCAAATTATTTAGGTTAAAATTGTCAAACTTTAATACTTGACTAACTATCCATGGCTCTAACAACTTATTACTTAAATTATTATCCTTAAGTTTCCAACTCACAATAATGATGTTTAAAATGCACATCCAAACTTCATGTCTAAAACTATTGTCATAGAACTAGCTTATCCTTCAATTGTTCTTCACCAATAACAACATAAAATAATAACCCAGAAAACATATAATCCACAAACAGTTACTGCAGCTATTATTAATGTTAAAATATAAAACAAGTAACAAACTTAATGCCTTTAGAGCTTTTGATGAATACAAATACTACATAAAGCAAGATGAAAGCATTGTGAAGCATCACTGACCAGAAAATAATAAGTCCGTTGAGTGGTGGGGTTTGCTCGATGTGGGTTCAGGTGTGCGGCTGCAAAGGAAATGAAGGACTGTAGATGCAGGAAGTTTGGTATCATCAATTGGGTTCAATAGCCTCATAGTCTTGTTTTCTATCTTTTTAGACTATGTTACAAAAATGGTGTACTAGTATTTCTTATGTTCATTTTTAACCCCTTAAAGTTGTTTTTGTTATATATGTCTCCAGTGAAACATTTATATGGCTTGTGCCGTGTGATATCGTTATATGAAATAAGATTTACTAAAACTTAAGATCATATGGTTTATTTTAAAGAGTAGGAAAGTTGTTTAGAAGTTTTACTTTTATTTATTGTTATTTTTAACTCATTTCTGGACATTAACGTTCAAGATTACCCCTTTTTGTTTCACCGGTAACCAACAAGGTGATGGTAAGTAAGATGAATAATGTATTTAAGGCACCAAAGGGGCAAAGGGTAAATTTCTAAAGTTATGTGTGAGCGGTCAAATGTTTGAATATTGCATCTACTCGGTAGTGTATTTAAGCGTGTGAGTTAATAACTTATGCGTATCATTTGAGAGTGCCTCAATTGTTAATTAAAGGTGTGTACCAAAAGTGCTTGCACTTTTCTGTGCCACCTTTGTCAGGACTTGGGGGCGTTCCCCTGGTGAGTCTATAGTGTCTAGGCAAAACTATGATCTACGTTCATAAGTGGGATGGAAGACTAGTCTATGGAGATCTAATGATGCTCATTGAACAAGTTTGTGACATATGTCTCCATGTGGTGCCTAATGGTATATGAAGGTAGTGAGTACTTCATACTGTAATATGTAAGATCCGAGCCCAACTTTTCTTATATTTCCTTTCTTCATGTAAGAATGTGAAAACATAAAAAACTCGAGTGCTAATCACTTGAATAAGGGGTGGGTTTGCATTCCAATTGTAGGCAAAACAAACACCAATTAAACATATGATGGTACTATGAAGCATATGTAATGCATTTATAAGAACTCTTATTCATGTTTCTAACATTAACATAATCTGATTTACTTATCATCATTTGAAACTAGAAAAGACATGTTAGAAGTAAAAAAGGCGAGATCATGATCCCTAGTTGAGTTACTTCGAAACATTTTTTTGTGGTAAACCCATAAAAGATTTAAGCGTAAACTTGTTTTTAAAACAAGCATAGGTAAAATAATTTTTGAAGTAAAAAAAACATTTTTGGAGGACCATTTTGTAAATTCTCTCTAAAATCATATTAGCAATTAGGCCCCCTCTCCTAAAATCCCAACCTAGGTGGACTAGAGTGACACACATGTACCATTTCTCAAACCCTTTTTCAGACACAGAATCACGAGACGTAACTCGAAGTGGGTACGTCCATTTGATCTCTTACCTTCTTAATCTCCGTATACAAATACATAAATTTTCATCTGAACGCATGTTTCTCTTGATTTGGTTGAGCAAATCTTTAAATATTCAGGTACCGAAAATGCCTATGAGTTGTTCGACGAAATGCCAGATTGAAATTCATTTGAGCATACATTCATTAATCATCAAAAATAAGAATTACTTTTGTAATAAAGTTGGTTGGGATAGTTATGGGTAACTGGGTAAGGATCTACTGAATCCATATTGTCTGTCCATACATAATAGTCTTTAATTTGATCAGTGTACTACTAGAGGTTAGGTTGTTTCTTATGTTTGATGCCATATGCTTTGATTTACTTCCAGAAATTAAAAAATCTAAATCTTTTAAGAAAAAGAAATTGAAGTTAGATTTAAAAGGGGTTGTGGAGCAGCTTATTGTCAGTTTACCTGTCATTATACTGTAAATTTCCTATGGTTAAAATAATCTAAAATGATATTGTATATGTTATTGTAAGATTGTTGAAAATTAACTTTTTGTTGAACTGTAGTTTTACATTAACTACCAGCTTAATAACATTACATCTGGTGATCATTAGTGTTGTCACATATGATGCTTCAATATTCCGGTACTGATTTAGATAATAATTATAAAAGAAAAATATAAAAAATTGCCTCTCATTACCCATGTTCGCCAATTTTAGATGGAAGTTTTACGTTGCCATTGTTTTTGTCTTTTTCCAATATTAGTTGGTTTTTGTTCGGTGTGCATTTAGACTCTTAGTTGATCGTATATTAGACTAATATTATTAGTTGGTTTTCCTATTTGATATTGTTTAAGTATGTATCAGCCTTCCAGTTTCGACAAAATTATCTGACCATTTTAAGAAAAACAGCTCCTTTTTCTTATATTTTCTTCAACTATGAACAGCGTTGGTTTAGATTTTGTTTTTCCAGTAGTTGGTGTTAGTAGATTGTATATTTGTACGGTTTGAATACATGATAATAGATTTGTTGGTTTCTTTGTAAATTAATTTTTACTTTATTCTTTTGACAATTTATAGTAAAAGGCCAGATGGCGTTGTGCTTTCCCTCGTCGCCTCAAAAGTTGTTGATGACTGTGGGCTTGTTCCTAGGTGGTTCATCCCTATTTGGTGTTGGTTTGTATCTTTCTTATAAACATGTTGCTCCTCAACAAGCTAGGATAAAAGCCCGAAGCGATTACGTAAAAGATAGATTGAAAAAGAAATATGGGTATGAGTCACCGTATGACAAGTTAAATACCGAGCCCAAAAAAGACTAAGTTCACTTGATGATGATGGGATGCAGGTATGTTACACTGATAGTTTCATAATAATATTTCAAACAAAATCTCACTTAGAACGCGTATTATTTATAGGACATAACCTTGATATTTCAGATGGGTTTCATATATTTTGTTCCATTGCTGTAGATTCTTTTGCAATCACCTTAACTTATTTCCTGTATTTACATAAGCATTGCAGTTTTATTAATTCAACAATGCGGCACCTTTTTTGGTAGAGTCTACGATCGCATGGATGCTTCACAGCAATAAGAAAGAGATTTGTTATTTTTTCCTTCCATTATTAAAGATTAAATCATTTACGTAAAAGATATACGAGAAAGATTTGATAGTGATACAGAACCCCTGGTTAATTGTACTTGTTGGATCTTAGACTACTGATCACTATTCAGGTAAATACATGTAGCCTTCACAAGATTATTTTTGATAAACTGTAACATTCAACTGTATTTTTTTTTATTTGAACAACTTTTACACCTAAATACCACCTAATCTTGCACTTGCAAGGATTTGAACCCACGCTTTTTTTTTTTGGAGGTAACCACCATATCACTAGACCACTTAGGTCATGGGTTGTAAGTTGTAACATTCAACTATTAACCATGTATGTTTCAAAGTAATTAGATTTAGAAATAATTTGGGGGTGTTCCAAGTTTTGCTATAAAAATCACATATCTGCTTATTGGGTTTATATAATACAGCAATACATTTAAAAATGTTTAACCTTACATAAGTAAAATAAACTGTTTTGAGTAGTAGTTTAAAGCTGCTACTCTAATCTGGTGATATGTGGATCCATACAAACGCTCACAGGAGTATCTTATGTGCACACACTCAGACGAGCATCTTATTGAGTCATAACTAAACTTCCATATTTCAAGACATAACCATTGTAGGCTGGACCAGAGGTGTGTATAAACCCTACCAAACCGAAATAAGGTGGCTGGATTGTAATCCAAACAAGCCGATTTTGGCAGTTTGCAGTTAGTAAGTTTGATTTGGTTTGTAAGTTAGAACCAAGCGTTCAACTTTTACACATACATAGATATGCCGTAACTATGAACCATCAATAAATCATCTGAGCCACACGCCCTTGAAGGATGCCTCTTGCTGACGCGGACAAGCCATTTTGAAGGGCTCACCTATGTCGAGGATGCACACACATACAAAGGCCTCTTTGGGCAAGGGATGGGGTCGTGCGGCTATTATATCTCTCAGTTTTTTTAGTATTGGGCGGATTAATGACCTCTACATCATGTTTTATATCTCTCAATTTTCTCTCAATTTTTATAAGTCGTGCAGAATTGAAACAGGCTGAGAGTTGAGCGTTTATAAAGACCAACAAATTAAAGTAAATTTTACAATATAATTATTTGGTAAAAAATGTAAAAAGTGAAATGATGTAAATATGTAACATTTGCAATAATGTTTGTTAGTATACTAGGATGGAGAGAAAATGAGCTCTTTCAAATTACAATTGAAAATATGATTTAATTGCCAACTAAGTCAGGCTCAGAATTTTCATAGAAGCCACCAAACCAAACTAGATCATAGACCTCATAATAGCAAACCTTATTGACAAGATGCAACTGTAAATGATAAGTGTGCATTTTGAAAGACATTGGGTTAAAAAAAATAGAAACCATAACAGAATCGGTAGTGCTAGTATTGTAATAAAAGATGATAAAGCTTACAACGACCTGAAACATTCATAAAGTCGGCATTTTAACAAACAAACACATCAAAATGTCAGTTCCATGCCTTGCAGAGTAAAAAAGCAAAAGGAAATAAAACTTAAGCAGCACCCTTTCCTTTCTTCTTCTGGAGTTTCTTCATGTAGAACTCAAGCTCCTTACCCTCCAAGATATATCTGCCAACATATAAAAAATAAAATATAAAAAAACTCGTACAAACCAACAGCCAAAATAGGAAATGGTGTTTGTGAAAACAGTGATGCGCGTATGCTGGTTGTGTTACTTGAGAGCATATCAGACAATTAATAATATGAATACTTGCATATGAAAAATGATTATAAATAAAGAACAGATATCCAATAAAACATACCCGTCAGCACGGCCACATTGGCCAGGGCGTGATGAAATAGCAGCCAAAAGACGTCCACTTGAAAACTGCTCTTCTACATGAGCGTCAAGTTTGCGCTCCTCTTGACGTTTCTCCAACTTCCTCACAACATGATTACTCTTCTTTGCCTCCTCAGTGGCAGCCTCGGCTTCCTACAAATAATTTAATTTTTAAGGTTTCAGATACATTACCAGAAAAACTTGTTAGCAAAAGCTATAAAAGATGTGTAATTCTCTGTGCCAAAACGCTCACTACCAGTGAAAGAAGCTATTTTACCTAAGATAGTAAACTGACTAGAGTTGACAACTGAAACATACCTCTCCCTCTTTCTTAGCAGCAGCAGCCACTTTCTTCTTGCGACCAATTTCGACACCATAGTGTTGTAGATACCATTGTTTAAAAGGCGCAGCATCAACTTGAACAATAGCACTTTTCACCAGAGTTTGAGTTCTGACCAACTCATTGTTGGATGCATTGTAAACCACATCCAAGATACGGGTCTTTCGGGTTACAGCCTCACTTCCCCAAGAGTAGTTACCTGTATCTAACCTCAACGCACGCCACTTGACATTACCACCTCGAACCCTAACCCTTCTAACAGTCTTGTTGCTGGATATTTTTGTGTTAGCCGGCTGTCTTCCGAGCTCATACCTTCACAGAAACAAATAATCTTAAGTAAAATACAAATGTGTGTATGTGACGAACAAAGTATACGCTTACGCTTACGCTAGAAGATGACTTCAACAAACAAATATGTTGATTCCAATATGTTTATAACAAGAATTTTATTCCCACTAAACAAATTTGAAGCAATACAACTCTTTAAGAATCAATAAACTATTCAGTATAACAAAATATATGGCCCTTCAGCGTCTATATTTATATATACATGTATATCTGTATCTATATCTATATCTATATCTATATCTATATACAAGAATAACAGTTTAATCATTAATAACAATAGAAGTCAAATAACATGAATTGAAAGTTTGCAACATAACTACACACAAAAGGTTGCTTTCAAGCTTTTCTCTGGGTACAATTAAACTATGAGAAACATGAAGTTAATAAATTATTCATTTCTACTGTTTAATTATACAATAATCTCATACTGACATCATGTCAATATTCAAACACATCAACATGATCAGAATCAACAAAATAAGAGGAAAAAAATGATATAAACACAAACCCTAAGTAGTGTGTGTGAATATAACAGACCATAAATCGATTCAATCCTATACATATAAAGCTTCCAAATCATGACACAACAATCCAAATGGTAATAGAAAAGCTTACTTTCGCTTCTTTCTCCAGGCCTTCTTCTTGCCACCAGTGGCCCGTCTCTTGTGCATCGAGTCTCTTGATATCCCTGCAAATAGCAGCAACTTATCAGTAGAGTGCTCATAATAATAATATTATTACGAAGATGAGGAAAGAGTGTAGCAGATGAAAGGTAGGAAATTGATAAACATACCCATGATTGCAAATCCACAGGGTAGCTCCGCCTACTTCGACAAAGAGAAGAGAAGGGTAGGGTTTGATTTATGGTATGCTTTAATAATACTGTATCAAAACCCTAGCTACTTCAGTTTTGTTATTATTGGGCTCGTTAAATGTACAATTCGATTGGCCCAAACAGAATCATGGTCCAACAGGCCCATAATGTTTCTTTATGACATATTAACTAGATAGTTGCCGTACGCCGCGCGTTGCGGCGGCGACACGTCCTGTGATGCGTTAACCATACGAAAATGTACAATGACTCAATTTTACACCATCGAATTAAAACAAATTATATTTGAGTCGACTCGTTTGTTTTCGAACACAGTTTAAGTCAGAAACGTAGATAACTCGGATTTTTACTATCGAATTAAAAGATTTTATATTTAATCTAATTCATTTCCGAACAAAATTTACGTAAGAATCGTAGACCAACCGATATCATACGTAAAACTAAGAATGAAAACATTTTACATTTAACCAGACTCGTTTCAGGAAAAAAAAAACCTATGTCGAAACGTGTATTTATACCTGCGATAGGTCGCACGTTGCGAGGCAACGCCTAAGTTGTTTATCGGTGGCGGCATGCCATGTGACGTGTTAACTGTATGAAAATGTACAATAACTTGATTTATACCATCGAATGAAAACATTTTATATTTGAGCCGACTCGCTTGTTTCCGAACATTGTTTACGTCAGAAACGTAGGTAACTCGAATATTTACTGTCAAAATAAAACATTTTATATTTGATCCGACTCGTTTCTTAACAAAATTTACGTCAGAATAGTTTGCCAACCGATATTATACGTTAAAATAAATAAAACGTTTTAGATTTGACCAGACTCGTTTCAGAAGGGAAAAAACCCTATGTCTAAAAGTGAATTTATATCGTTTATAGAAAAGTTTAGTGATATAATGGGTTACACGTAAAAAGTTTGAGGGTTAAAAAGAATTTAGAAAGTAAGAGTGTCTTTTTTTGTCAAGTTAGAAAGTAAGGGGTCAATTCCGTGAAGCCAGAAAGTTGATTTTGTCAAATATAAACTTAAAGAGTGAATATTGTCATTTTAATAAAGTTGAGGGGTGGTGTATTAAAGAGCATGGTCCACTACCGACCATGCTCTTTAATATATATAACTAGTGGGAATGCACGCGCGTTGCAGCGGGTGTCCCAATTGATATCAAGTTAATTATGATGTCCATTACGAACCACCACCCATTGCAATTGCAATGTTGGTTCCATACATTTTTCCAATGATTGTCAAATAAGGCTAATGTCCGGTTATAATCCCGCACGTTGCAGCGGGTGTCCCAACTGACATCAAATTTATTTATGATGTCTATGAAAAACTAAAATGTATGCTCGGTTTTTACCATTTTATTCCATTCAATAAAAATAGTCATGGCGATGGTTCTCTAACTCATTTAAAATCATAAAGTTATTGATTCTATCGTATAGTTATCTCAAAATTAGTTAAGTATGTTAAAGTTATCAAGAAGTTGAAACTTAAAAAAAAAATCAACGAACTTTACCCCTCGCAACCAACCACCGGTAAATTCCACTTAATTAAGAACTTACCTCTACATCATTTCTACAATTTGATCAAATGCACATAATACTTTACACTTTTTATTTAAAAAAAAACGAAAGCAACTTTATATTTTATTCGGCTCTTTTCTATATAAAAATTTATACAAAAGAAAGGAAGGATATATAGGGGAGTAGAAACCTTGAGAAAACATAGCCCCATGTCTCTCCGACGATGATTGACATTATTAAAAGATGTTATTTCAAAAATAATTGTTCTTTAATGTGTGTATGTATAGATAATACATAATTTGATCGCATTCTCCAGAAAAATAATGAACCCGTTCTTATAATATACCTCTATCTAGAGAGAGAGAAAAGAACAAATAAAGAATAGCAGCAATGACTTGTTCATACTTTATGTTTTCTTTCCTTTTATGTTTTCTTTCCAAAAGTAGCATAACATAAGGTTGGAATGCAGTGTTGGCATATTATTTGTTGCTTGTAAACATGTGGCAATCATGAGATGGTCCTTCCTCTTTGATGGCAAAACACAAGTTTACCTGCTGCTGAAACAAAAGCGTTGTGTTTGGACAATTTTCCTGAATTGCTTGTAGATTAGGTGCTCGATAGTTGTACACATCTTTTGCCAAAGAAGCACCACCTGGGAAAAAATGTTGAATCAGAGGCACAGGTAGAAATTTTGATCAGAGGCAGAGGCAGAAATTTTGCCCCGTTTGTATATGAATGGATCGATTCGGGGTTTTTAATGTATGATGAACCATCCCAGAAATCATTCGACCAATAACCGCCTCTAAATACTCGGTTAAAGGATCTGGCTGCCACAAGATAACCACTATAGTAACCAGTAATGCTCTACTCCTTATCATTCGAAGAACCGTCTGCATAAAAGCTTGAAATTATTGAAGAACATTCAAGATAATTTAGTTTTATTTTCTTTCAAAGACAAGTGTATATGTTAAGTGTGAAATCTAACTGATGAACTTTTGCTTTAACGACCTGGAAACCAAATGGTTCTCATTGTTTATCATACACTTTGTGAATAAAAAGAACGTAATAAATTGGTTTCATCTCATAAAAAATTGCAAACATTTTATTTTTAAAAAGTTTTTGTTTTACCTTTGCCAATATTGAAAGACGATATGGGCTCGAAGTGGCATCCCATCGAACTTCTGTCAGGTAAATGCAAGCAAAATCTGGTATGATCATAAAAGTTATTTTTAAGAATGAATTCTAGTTACAAAACGTTGAATGCCAGGAAAATCTGGTACAAATATCATAAAAGCATGTATTGATCTTCACCATTTGTCTGCAACCAAGAATCACAAATAAGATGGTATGCCTAGAGATGACAAGATGAGTAGGCCATATGACGGGTCAAAACAGATCTTTATAATATGGTTCAAAACAAATCGGGTCCAATTGGGTTATCACACTAATACTTACACGTTCTCCAAAACTTTCATAAAATCGTCAAATAAAATTTTTTCCAGGTTGTATGCTTCAAAAAAGTGACCTGAGTAGTTTGAAAAAAAACTTTAGTTTAGCGCTCCTAACAAGTCAAATGGGTAAAATTTTAAAACTTTGCTAAAATGAAAACATTTCAGACGACTAACAGCAATTGAAAAACATCTATAGTGGCAGTAGCAGAATTCCAATGTAATAGAACATATTTCTTTAAAAATGAATTAGATAACTTATTCAATTGCATCTCTCACATTCAACATACAAGGATCCTGCGTATAACAACAATGCCACATGTGTCAATACAACATATAATACAAATTTAAAAACTTAAGAAATTAAATATGATAATAAACTAATGCTGGCAAAAAAAGAGCATCCTTAGGTAGTAACCAAGAATGAATACAAACAGAAACCTAAAAAAATAGAATTAATTGAAATCAATGTACCTTCTTCATATGTCCAGTGTGTTGCATACGTTTCCATGTTGGCTACAACACTCAGGGGAAAGTATATGTGAATGAAGTCACAGCAGCGAATGAAGTAACACACCTTAAATGTCTACTTAATGCACATAGTCATCCCAATGATCCAGGTTGGTTAGAGTTTTATAAAGACCGACTGCCATATTCCTAAATGTACATGTAACATATATTTAAGTTTTCATTTCATAAACGCACAATGAAAACAAAAACATAGACAAAGCGTAATATTTAAACTCCATTTGTATGGTACGAATGTGATATGGATAGTTGAACATAAGAAGGTTTTAATGTGGACCTAATAATCAACCTATGCTTATATATAATAATAATAATAATAATAATAATAATAATAATAATAATAATAATAATAATAATAATAACAACATGTATGACAGTATATATGTCTGCATTTCAATCTAATGATTAAATTTTTTTTTTAGTTTTAATTATACTATCTCATTCAATCCAGGACAAAGAAAATTACATCAAGATAACGGGTAGGCGGGCAACAAGCTGCGCCGCCACCCCTTTCTGAATAGCAAATCCTAATCTACTAAAAACGTATCCATGTCCACCCGGAGCCGAGACACTACTTTGAATAACCCGTTGAACCCTGGTCAGGAAACGGATAGCCTCCGGTGCCAATGAGCCAAAGGTATCAAATGATTAAATCAATTAAAAAGATTGAATTATACAATTCTGAATTCTAAGACTCATCTTGCACACAATGAAGTTGAACATAAGAAGGTTTGTTGGCAGCATGTTGAGTCTAAATCCATGTGTGACAACCATGTTGATACCACTTGCCAAAACTCGTGAGACTAAATTTTCAATTAAAAAATCTTACCTCATAGATTCATAACAAATAAGACCCACATCCATCAACAATAACAACCATATCAAGCAAAATTGGGTGTTAGTAACCAAATCAAACAGTAAAGAATAATATTATTATTAGAAATCCACAAGAGGAAACACATCAAAAAACAACAAAACAACATAAAGATTGAAACTTGGTAATCAAGAAAAGAGCATAAAGATTGAGACTTGGTGGTTTTTATAAGAAACCCATAAGAGGAAAGAAATCAAGAATCAAGAAAAGGGTATACAGATTAAACTTGGTGGTGTTTACCTGGCCCAAGAAAGGGGAGGATAGTGCAGATGAAGCAGTCAGTGGCCGCCATTGATGGTTTGTGGTTGTCTTTAATAAACCTGCAAAAAAACAAAAATTGTAACCAAAAAACCAATTTCAAATAAAAAAAAAAAAAGAAACCTAATTAAATCCAGTTGGGTACCTTTGCTAATTGAGAGTCCATGGATATGTAGTGGAATCAGCTGTTAATAACGAATTAATCGATCAAGGAAAAAATCCCTAATTGTGTGTTTGCTCTGTGTTTTCTTGGAGAACAAGACCGATAAACTACTAATGGGGTGGGGGGTTACGAATTAAAGATGAGTTATTAAAAGGGAAGGCAAAAGATCATTGTGAGGGCAAGGTAGGGAAATCAAGGGTACTAATGTAAATTTGTTTTGTTATTGTAAATGAGGAGGATTGTGAAATGTTTATATTACCCTTCAAAGTGTTTTAATTGTTCCCAATGTCCCTATAATACCCTTATGAAATAAGTTTTATTCTCTTATACTTGTTGCTTTAAAAATTGTACTCATGTCAAAATTCCAATATGGTACATCACTCCTCCTTTATAATGTACTAGTGGGTTTACCCGCGCGTTGCGGCGGGATCCAAAAAAACTTGTAATACGCTAGCAGTTTTCCCACCGTGTGTTGTGGCAGGTAAATGATTAAAATAATTTGACTTTTATGGTCAACTATGAAACTAATTAACCTGACAAATTCAAATTGTTTGCATATGATACAACAATCCAAAGTCTCCAAAATGGCTGCAAAACAAGAGGTGTCGTAACTCTATTTGATTAAAGGAATACGTCAAATAACAAGCGGGAAAATAAAACTTCTTGTGTCATAAGTGGAAATGGTCAAATGGACGTGTTGAGTAATGAGTTAAAACGGGTTGTCTTTAATGTGGGCAAAGTGGTTCATGTCGGCCGACTCGCCCCATACTTTTACAAATAGTCATTGTCAAAATATGATGACAAAAATTATGTTATCACAAAAATAATCTATTTTAGTTTATAAATAAAATGATTTACGCGGCTATAAGCTTGCAAGCACTAAAGATATAACACGGGCACTTCCAACCTATTTGACCCACTTGAATAAAAAATTTTTTATTTGACCCCTTTAACCTATTAGGAAAACATTATAACCCAAAATGACCCATCAAGTAAAATGTCTCAAGGATCACCATGTAAATAGCATTCAAACCTTAATGAGTCGGGTTTTATGATAAACATTGTATCCTTGAACGTCGATATCAACTTTCGCATCCTCAACGAATCCCATAGTAACAACTGCAACTATCTGTTGATTAAAATACCTAAAAGATGATTATAAAATTTAAAATAATACATAAGTAACAAACTTAATAAAGACATCACATTTGAATCCTGAATATCTTTTCCACGAAGAATCATCTGGAATCCAAGAGGAATTCTTAGATAAAGAATTGATGCATAACTCTGAAAAAAAAGGTATAAAGGATGCATAACTCTGAAAGAAAAGGTATAAAGGTGCACAAATTTTTAAGAATTGTATTATAAAGAATATGATCTTTTGAGTTATTTTATTACTCATAAGTAACGGTTATTCATGAGTTAATTAAAGAATTAATTTTCTAAAAATCTAAGAAATATAAAACAAAATTATAACTATTTATTATAAATCGTACAACTTTACCGTAACATATTAATGTATAAATCTAAACTACAAAGTGTAGAAAAACCGGTCTAACAATTTTATGAATAGATTGGAATTGAAATAATATGCTTTTTAACAAGAAAATGGTGTTGGAAGTACTTATAATATCTTAAATCGCTTTATTTGGACTAATTATATTTTAATGATAGTTTATACATTAATTATTTTTAAAACTCAAGAAAAAAGGAATTAAACTCCTTATAAATTACCCGTCCTGACCAAACCGTTTTGACCGTTTTGCATTATTATTTTGTACAATTACTATCAAAGATGGTACACAAGGGTATAAATGGAAGAAATGGTGTAAAAATTTGGGGATTTTTAAAACTCAGGAAAAAAGGAATTTAACTCACAAATTACCCGTCCTGGCCAAACCGTTTTGACCCGTTTTAACCATTTTGCATTATTATTTTGTGCAATTGCTATCAAAGATCGTACACAAGGGTATAAATGGAAGAAATGGTGTAAAAATTTGGGGATTACACTTTAGACTCTTAGGATGCCATCTTAACTTTGACAATATGGATATATTTGCTCATGCCTCCCCTTTATAATGAAGTATAGATAATCATAAGAAGATACCCAAAATGCACAATAATTATAAAATATACATATACATACCTACCCAAAATGGAATACTTGACATAGTTCAAATGCTTTGATATTGTTATGTAATTCTTCAAGAGTTGTGCATAAAACTCCCAACTTTCTTATGTAGTCCTTCACATCTTCATTCTTATGTATTTCTTCACTCCAAATAACAACCATCTTGGTGATGCAAGGAGGTCATATCCAATTGTTCAAGAATTTACACTAAGTTAGATAATGTGGATGCAACTTACAATACATTAGTGCAATATAAAAGTCGAATATTGAATAGATATAGAGATATTTCATAAAATAAAGAAGCAGCACCTTTGAATACATAAACCTTTGCATTGCAGAAAAAAAAACGACATCTTAATCAACAATTGGATGAAGAAAATGTCTGCACGAATCATAATTAATTATTACACCGTCACAAATTCATAAACAAACAACAAAATACAACGATTATGAGCAACAAGTACCTCCCCCATGTGTTAAAAGCAAAATCAATGAAAACATAACAAATTAGAAAGAATTTGGGTTAATCGTATGCGGTGGGTTAAAGAAGAAGATGATGATTGAAAAGGGTGATTATATTAGGGTGATTATATTGTTGAGCCAATTTTATAACCTCATGTCCTAATAAACTTGGTTATTAAGATAGGTTTAATGGTGGAGGTAATATTGTAGGTGTTACATGGGTCACGATTTTATTAAAATAATATTAATAAAAATTAAAAGGATACCTTTATACAAGTATGAGAAATTGTAGTACCCATACTGAGTACAAATCCAAACGAAAATAACATAAAATACAACATAAAATGATTCAAACCGAAGATTTCATCAAGAGCTTGAACCGCGTCTTCTTATATGATTTCTTCTTCGTCTTTAACGAAGACTTGAACCGCGTCCTTTGGTATGATCCTTCTTGGTTGCAAGAATTAACAAAAAATAATGTTGACGATTGTGACTAAGGCGCGTGTTTAACATGCTTCCCTTAAAACAAATTTCGTGCCTCTACTCAAGATAATGCGTCTGTTTCCCAGGGTACAACAGCCGAAGCAGTCTGTTGATACGCGGGTGAAAACTCAAGGTTTGTCATGCTTAATATTGCATGTTTCATGTGATTTTATAGTCGTGAACACACTACTTTGATTAGATTTGTATTTTGCAGGTTAATGAGGCTTAAGGTGTGTTTTGGAGCATTTTGGGAACTTTATACGGAGCTAGATGGTCGTGGAATAAAGAAACAAAAGTTGTTCAGCGCGTCGGCGACTCCACTATAGCGCGTCAGCGACTCAGAGGATCATGAGTCTACCACTTCGTAGACAGTGAGAAGAGGAGTCAGCTACACAAGCGCGTCGGCGACTCCTGTCCAGCGCGTCGGCGACTCAAGAGCGTCAGCGACTCCACAACATCGCGTCGGCGACTCAGGTCACTGGTCAACAAACATGGAAATTCGAATTTAAGCTATTTTTAAGGGACTTTATGATTGGTTTGACTAGGATTTCGATGAGAGAGTGATAAAAACATATATTGGGGATCATAATCATCATCTTTGACTCCCCAAATCACAATCAATATCACCCTATTACACAAAAATCATTGAAGATCATCATTTTTTTCATCATATCTTTCACTACCAATCCATCCTATCATTGAGGTTTTCAAGGTTCAAGACCCGCTTATTTGAAGAATCAAGTTCCATGGCCATGAGTGGCTAATCTCCTTGTATCACGCCTAGGAAGTAAACAATTGAAGCTTTAGGGTTTAAACATTTGGGTATTACTTTAACTTTTTAATTGTGTGATTGTGTGTTTGAATTAACTATATTAGATTGCGATTAATCTTATGTTGAATTCATTTTAGTTAATTGATCTTGTGCCAATTTCTAGTGTCATGAACATGTTTTCTTGCTCTAATACAAACATAGGGTTGTATGTTCTAGGTAATGAAGTGTAGTTTAGTCCATCTTTGATGTTGATGAAACTTGACACCTAAGCCTATTGAACAATCACCCCGTTAACACCAATTGCACTACATTTGTTTGACCCATTTGTGAAAACCTTAGACTTCATTTGTTGAAACCTAGGTGTGATCCTTTTAATTAAATTGCTTACAATCTAAATTGTTTACTATTTTTTTCTATTACATTTCTATTTCAATTTTTATAAATCAAAACTCCTTCCAACTAAACTTTCTTAAATGAACCAAATGCAATCTTCGTAAGTTATATAGCATCTTCATAAGCAATAGTTTCCAATCAACTAAACAATATTCACTGACCACATGCTCCTTGGATTGATACCCTATTTACCCTAACTACATAGGTTAATTAGGTTTTGCATGACCCTTACGACAGGTCATCAAATGGCGCCGTTGCCGGGGAGCTAGTGCGCTTAGTGTTTATTGGGTAGTTGATATTGTGATAATCTGTTTAATTGTTTGTTTGGTTTATTCTCTACTTTTCCTTGTTACGCGGGGTGTGTTATTTGTGCAGTTTACAGGTAGTGCATGCGTACACGACATTCGGGGAGGACATCTCCTTTAGTGTTTGAACCAGAAATCGAGAGAGTAGCAAGAAGAAATCGACAACACCGGTTAGAGGAGCCGATTCCTTCTAACTCCCAAACACCACCCGTACGTCAACCTTTGTCTTTTGAAACCATTCAAATGGCAAGTTCAAACCCAATTCGCCGTTCAGGTGAAAATAGAAGACCACCCACTCCACCTCATCCAAATCAAACCCAACAAAACCCACCTCACCAACCAATTCACAACCGAAATCCCAACACCCGAAATGTAAACCAAGGTCCCTCCATGTCTAACCGTGGCAATCCCACATTTGATCCGGTCAATCGGTACAATGAAGCCGGATATGAAGATTATGTTGAGAATATTGAAGAATTAAGGGCGAACATTAATGATGATGACCCATTCAGTGTACCAAGTTATCAATCATCAGACAGAGTTAGTGTTCATTCCTACCACTCGGGAGAAGATGAATATTCTGAAAGGGATTACAATGAGGATGATGAGGATTGGGGCTACAGAAATGTTAGTGATGATTATGGGGATGAGGAAGAGTATCACGGTGATAATAGTTCTAACGTGGGTGCAAATCGAAACGGGGGTAATGACGGTTATTACAATCACGTCATTAATAATCATCAACCAAGACAAAACCCAAGAAGGCATCAATTTCCCAACATTCACCAAAACCGGGGTGAAAATTTTGTGGGTCGAACAGAAAGAAGACCTAATGAGGGAAGACAACCTAGAGGTGAAGAAGTTAATGCTCCAAGACGAAGGCCCCCAGTTCCAATGCAAGGAGTCAATGGTCGGTTTAGACCACTTGCATCTGAGAACGAATCACCTATTGTACCACCACCTCCAGGGAGAAGATCCTTTGATTGCAAGCCCAACTACATCAACATCATTCCTCATTTTCATGGAATGGCTAATGAAGACCCATATGATCACCTATCCGAATTCAAAGCAATGTGTGGTACTATGGGAGGTCATAATTTTTCATTAGATGAAGTACAGTTGAGGTTATTCCGGTTTTCTCTCAAGGATAAAGCAAAGACATGGTTCCTCACTTTACCCGCACACAGCATCTACACTTGGGGAGAAATGCAACAAGTATTCTTGGATGAATATTTCCCCAGTTTTAAAACAGATGCGGTGCGGCTAGAGATTCGTTCTTTTCAACAGTTACAAGGGGAACCACTTCATGAAGCTTTCACTCGTTTCAAGGAGTTAATTCGGAAATGCCCGCACCACAACATCGACCTTTGGGAATTGGTTAGTAGTTTCGTGAATGGATTGAGCAAAGAGGAAAGAAAATATCTCAAGTCTACTAGCAATGGAACATTGTTGTCTAATCCGGAGCAAGAAGATTGGGATTTTTTGGAGTTAATGGCGAAGAATTCAAAATCGGAGGAGGCAGCTGATCGAAGAACTAAACACCCGGTCTCTAAATCTCTTCCCGATGCAGATTCAAGTTCTAAGGACCGGATTGCTCAATTGGAGAAAGAGTTGGCAAGGATGAGGAAACGGGAGGTATCATCGGTACAATACCCTGTTTGTGATAATTGTGGAGATTTGGGGCATAAGGCTAGTGAGTGCCCCGGTGATATGGGACAAACCACCGAAGAAGTGAATCAAGTGTATGGGGAAAGGAAGTATGACATGAACTCCAACACTTATCATGCGGGCTTGAGAAACCATCCTAACTTTAGGTATGGTAATCCTTCTAATCAAATGAACCCGAATTTTCAATCGGGTAATCAAAGCGGTGGTGGGCAATATCAAGGTCGCCAAGGTGGTAATCAAGGTGGTTACCAAAGAAACAACTACAATCAAGGTGGTAACCAAGGGTACAACAATAATTACCAACGGGGTTACAACCAAGGCGGCTCCTCAAGCAATCAAGGAAATTCGTCGGGAAGTCAAGGTGGTGATGAGTCCTTGAGTGCAAAGTTGGATGCACTAATTAATATGATGAAGGACTCCAACAATGACATCAAGGAAATGAAGAAGGTGAATGAGGTGAGAGATAAGTCTCACGAGGCCTTAACAAAACAAGTGGGTCAATTGGCGGAAGAAATGGCTCAATTGAGAGGAAGCGCTGGGAAGCTTCCAAGTGACACAACAATAAACCCACAACATCAAGCATCGAGTTCAAAGAACACTCAAAGCGTACACATAAACGCGGTAAGTTTTATTTCGAATGATAAGGTTGTGGGTAATGAAACAACTCCATCACAACAATTTGTTGATGGTGTGGTGGAGGAGGTTGATAGTGATGATGAGCAGGAAGAGGAAAATATTTCGCAAAATACTTTTGAAGTTAAAAATTATAAAAAATCTTTTTGCGAAAAGTGCTTAAATGAGATGACTACTAAGACAAGTGTGGGGATGGAGACTAATACCATCCCATATCCTGTAGCTTTAGTAGACCCAAACAATGTGTCAAAGTGGAGCCCACCAAAGGACGAGAGGTGGGAAAATTTTAAACAAGTCAAAATAAATTTACCACTTATTGATGCAATTGAAAAAGTTCCTGCTCATGTTGAATGTGTGAAAGAGTTGAGCAACCAAAACAAGCACAACGAGTTGCCTAAACATTTAGGGGCACATGTTCGTGCTGTTTTGTCGGATGATCTTCCCCCTAAACTTCAAGATCCAAGAGCCCCATTGATTCCAATTCAGGTTGGAGAGCTTAAAATAGAAAGGACGCTCCTAGATCTTGGAGCATGTGTGAGTATATTGCCTGGGAGTCTGTTTGACCAATATGACTTTGGTCCAATACATGAAATTAACACCATGGTGGTGTTAGCTGATCAGACTCTCACGCATCCAAGGGGGATGGTGAATGATGTGTTGGTGAAAGTAGAGGATTTCTACTACCCGGTTGACTTTTTGGTGGTAGACTATGTAAATAGTGTGATAAACACACAACCCACGTTATACTGGGTAGGCCGTTCTTAGCAACTGCACATGCTAATATAAATTGTGCTAATGGAGCGGTAAGCATGAATTTGGTGACCGTGAGCTCTGTTTAAATGTATATCCAAATTTGTCTAACTCGGTTGTTGATAACAAATTTCCAAAAATGACATTTTTGATAGTGGTGACCCTCTTGTAAAAGAGGATCACCCAAAAGAGGATTTTTGTGTGGTTGGCAGGTTTGGAGCAGTCAAGAATAGGACAATGAAAGGAAGGAAGACGAAATGGAGGAAACCGCCTGATTTGGACAATGAAACAAGAATAGAAAAGATGGTTGACCCGGTTAGGAACACCTTAAAGGACATACCGGAATGTAGGAGGGTTGCATCTTTAGAGGCGGAGGGAAGAAGACATCCCACTCGACCACCATGAGGGTGGTGTATTCGGTCTGGCTGAAGACCCTTAAACTTAGCGCTTCCGGGAGGCAACCCGTTGATCAGGTCCATGTATTCTTTCCCTTCTTATATTATTCATGTGGGCATGATCATTTTTATTTATGTTGAGTGTTTTGTATGTGTGGTGAGTTGTGTATGTTTATGTTTTAGTCTAGTATGTTTGTTTTGTTGAATAAGTACTTCAAATGCTTTCTGATTGATGTCAAAGAGAAGGGTAAGAATTGATGTAGGTGACAAGAAAAGAGGAGGAAAGGAGCTTTCAGCTTGGACAGAAAAGGTTGAAGAACGAGCATTATTGACTACTAATCAGGTGCACTCCGTTCCTTTAATCAAAAAGTTGTGTGTATGTTTGTCTTTGAATGATAGGAGTTGAGTTGTTTTGGATTGATTGTTCACACCCTCTACAAAGTTTTTCAGAATAAATCTTTTAATAAGTATCAACCTTCAATTTTGAAACATTGAGGACAATGTTTATTTTTAAGTGTGGGGAGGGGGAGAAAAATATACAATTCTGAAAAAAATGTTTGTCCTTAGGTGTTACTTGAGTTTGTGAAGCCAAAAAAAAAAAAAAAAAAAAAAAAAAAAAAAAAAAAACCGCGTCGCTGACTCCAACAACCTGAGTCACCGACTCCATTCTGCACTAGACTCAACTTCTTGCTGTCTACAAAGTGTCCGACTCCAAACTTAAGGAGTCAGCGACTCCATGTCACTGAGTCACCGACTCGGGCTGCAACAAACCCACATTAAAATCTGATTTTAATTTCAAACAACAACCAAATCCCATTATCTCAACAAAAATATAAACCAGCAACCCTTAATTTCTTTTGTGAGAAGCATGCTTCTACACATTTGTGAGTTGTAGGTTCATTCACAATGGAATGGAGCATATTGTTGAAAGCGAAGAACATGGAGCTTAAAAATCAAACCAGGTGCACCTCTCCTCATTTCTCTATTTTTGGTTCTTTAGTTAGGAATAAGTGGATTGTGTACTATTTTGAACTAGGTGAATCTTTGTGGGTGGTTATCACATTCCCGTGCATGCTTTTAGTCTCTTCCTACACATTGAGGACAATGCGGCCTCTAATTGGGGGAGGGTGAGAAAATTTAAGCATTTTGAAATCCACCATTTAAATTCTACACATTGAGGACAATGTTGGACTCTAAGTGTGGGGATGGGGGAGGAAATTTGAAAAAAAAAAAGTCCTTGTTTAAGCATTCTAAGAACGCAAGTAACTAAGTCAACACGGGACAATATGAACCATTTTGGTCTTTTGTCATGGTCAGGTTCTGAAAAATTCGCATGATAACTCTCAACTAGTTTTGGTAAAAAGAATTATGGGTGGTTATTTAGGAGTAGTTTGCTTGAAAGGTCGATTTACTACACATATTTCATATACCTACCCATCTTTCCATGTGAGATTTTGAGCCACCACAACATGTTACACTTTATAAAATTCTATCTATTTTGCATGTTGTGTTCCTTTGAATTGAGTGTGCCATTATATTTGCATACGGTAGAACTTGCACCTTTAATACGTTTACCGCCCTAGACCAATTGTGAACATAAGAATGACTAAGGCATTAGGTTAAACCTTTTTATTTTTAAACCATTTTCATCCCTGACCCGTTTCAATATCCCTTAGTTAACCAATCTTGATCCTTAAACCTTTTTCATTTGACCACTCATTTCAACCCAATTAACCCGTTAGCCTTTTTATTTTCAACCCGAGTGATGAACAATTCGATTGTAGGACGTTGTTTTGTATTGTAAAAAAGAGAAAAAAAAAGAGAAAAAAAAAGAGCTTGAAAAGCATCAAAAAAGAGTGGAAGTTATTATAGAAAAGTACAAAAATATATTGTAAATAGTCATTGAATAAAAAGGCGTAACATTGCCTTATAGTTGAGTAGTTGTTTGTTCTTTTTGATTAGTTGTTTGATGTTATAATAGTCGAATTTTCATCACTGTAGTCACTTTTAAAAAAAACATCCCATTCCACACCCTTTGCCCAGCCACGTTACAACCCTTTTAAAGACCTTTTGACTCGTGTTCGCTTTTGAGAAATTTGGGGAAGTGCGATTAAGTTGCAAGCATATACCAATATGCATTATAATCGGTTTTGAGAGTACCATATATATTCTAGTACATCAATACTAGTCAATTAAACCGAGTGGAGAGAATATTGTGAGGAATATGTGTGTGGTTTGTTTACTTTAGAAGGTAGGCTAATCTTGGGTAACCACTTGCATTTTGAAAAGATATTCATTGGAAGTTGGGTAGTCTTGATTGTAGAAGGCATAAGAACCGGGTATGACATTAGACCTTAACTCTTTGAGAATGGGGAATATGTTTTGTGTTTGGAATTGTGAAAGTGTAATAAGTTTGCTTGAGGACAAGCAAAAAGATAAGTGTGGGGATGTGATACGCGGGTGAAAACTCAAGGTTTGTCATGCTTAATATTGCATGTTTCATGTGATTTTATAGTCGTGAACACACTACTTTGATTAGATTTTGTATTTTGCAGGTTAATGAGGCTTAAGGTGTGTTTTGGAGCATTTTGGGAACTTTATACGGAGCTAGATGGTCGTGGAATAAAGAAACAAAAGTTGTTCAGCGCGTCGGCGACTCCACTACAGCGCGTCAGCGACTCAGAGGATCATGAGTCTACCACTTCGTAGACAGTGAGAAGTGGAGTCAGCTACACAAGCGCGTCGGCGACTCCTGTCCAGCGCGTCGGCGACTCAAGAGCGTCAGCGACTCCACAACATCGCGTCGGCGACTCAGGTCACTGGTCAACAAACATGGAAATTCGAATTTAAGCTATTTTTAAGGGACTTTATGATTGGTTTTGACTAGGATTTCGATGAGAGAGTGATAAAAACATATATTGGGGATCATAATCATCATCTTTGACTCCCCAAATCACAATCAATATCACCCTATTACACAAAAATCATTGAAGATCATCATTTTTTTCATCATATCTTTCACTACCAATCCATCCTATCATTGAGGTTTTCAAGGTTCAAGACCCGCTTATTTGAAGAATCAAGTTCCATGGCCATGAGTGGCTAATCTCCTTGTATCACGCCTAGGAAGTAAACAATTGAAGCTTTAGGGTTTAAACATTTGGGTATTACTTTAACTTTTTAATTGTGTGATTGTGTGTTTGAATTAACTATATTAGATTGCGATTAATCTTATGTTGAATTCATTTTAGTTAATTGATCTTGTGCCAATTTCTAGTGTCATGAACATGTTTTCTTGCTCTAATACAAACATAGGGTTGTATGTTCTAGGTAATGAAGTGTAGTTTAGTCCATCTTTGATGTTGATGAAACTTGACACCTAAGCCTATTGAACAATCACCC